>JASEVX010000007.1:7623614-8223614 GCA_031761405.1 Serripes groenlandicus
AGCGTAACAAATACGAATATTTATTCATGAATACTGTCATGTATTTAAAAATGATATTTTTTATGATAACTAGGGTAATTTTGACAGAAAAAGTCAGGTAACAAACTAGGTCACTAGGTCAAATTAATAGAAAATATTGTTAACACTGAAAGTCACATTATTAACTTGAATATGTTGAAATTTTGGCAGAATTATTTTTTTGATGATATCTAGGCCAAATTTCAATAAGAGTAGAGTATGGTAAAAATAAATTGGTCACTATTCACCAACTATGCCAAATTGAAGGAAAATTTTATCTTTTTAACGCTTTTGAAACCACAATTTTTGCTTGAGCATGTAACTGCTGCATGTTTCTCCAAGATGTTTATGATGCAGACAAATTGATAACTTTCAAATCAGAAAAAAACATGAAGATAATTCAAAGTTTATTATATTTTGCAGACATCCAACATCATGTGCCTCCATCGCTGAGATCATGTCTGTGTTATTTTTCAATACCATGAGATACGACCCAAAATTTCCAAGAGACCCAGCTAGTGACAGATTTGTACTTTCAAAGGTATGGTCAACCAGAGCTCTAGATATGGGGCAATTTTCATGTTCTAAAATCCTTATTTGACATTCAAACCCTATGTTGTGGGTACTCAAAAGAATCGTCTCTGAGACGATTCTTTTGAGTACCCACAACATAGGTTTGGTTGAGTAATAAGAGAAATATTGTGAGGGAAAGACCTTTTCACTTCCTCTTATCTAGTCCTCAGGTCAACTCAAATGAACACCTCATCAACACAAAGAAAAAACAAAGAAAAGCAGTTTTAGCTCAGTAGGCAATGACAAGGGTCATAAACGACCCTTTCCCACATACAACAAATCTGCAGCAGACATCTTTGAAAACTAATTGGCAAAATCACTATAAATAAGGGTACAATTAATTAATAAAATGAAAAACATTGTGGCAAAAGGAGAAATTTCTTCTTTTGTCACAGTGTTTTCAAAAGTCGTCTTCAAGTGGGAAAGGGTTAATTAATATCATCAATCCATGGCTAAAATTTAATAGTCGCGGCTAGGCAATTGCTTATTTCTAATGATTGTCTAGAATCTCTGTTACCAGCATTATTTGTTTTAAAACAATGAGCTAAAGGGAAAGGTATTCCTGGAAGAAGGAACATTGCAGAGCTCTAGATAAGGAAGGGGCAATTTTCATGTTCTAAAATCCTTATTTGACTCGACCTATATGTTATGAGTACTCAAAAGAATCGTCTCAATGAAACAATTCTTTTGAGTACCCACAACATAGGATTTGGTTAAGTTATAAGAGAAATATTGCAGGTAAAAGACCTGTTCACTCCCTCTTATCTAGTCCTCTGACATTGTGTGGAATATAGGAAAAATAAAGCTGGGCAACATGGGCTAGATGAATTATCTGCTGTGATAAAAACAGCTTTAAACTTAAATAAAAATAAAACACCAAGAAAGCAAATTGCAACCATTTCAACTGGTTTTGTAGAGCATTTTGATGCCCTATAGCAGTACGCCACCTTGAAGGAGAAACTGTTTATAATGAGTAATTTCTCCTTTTCAACATGACATTGTTTTTTTCTCTGTCATTAATCTACACTGATTTATCTAGGTTTTCCTTTTTTTGTTCAAATATTGATAATTGGAAGTGTCCAATATTAGTTAAGAGGTAAAAGGGTTAAAAACCATTTAAACTATTCTTGAGTCCTTGCATGAATGTTCCATTGTTCAGTTTGTCTAAACTTCTTTATTGTTGAACATGGTGTAAAACCTCATTGAATGATGATCTTACTTTTAAATGGTATGATCCCAGTAGCGCTAGTAGCCAACAGAGTTAGTTGTCTACCCTCTCCCACATTGAAACATATTAGTAGCAGATAACTTGTGAAAACATTGTTGGATATGGAGTAAATATAATTGCTTATGATATGCAGTTTCTTGTTTTGCCATATATATGTTTTCAACTCTATTCAGTAATTATTAAGGATGTCATTGGTAACCGATATTAATAACTGGTTAATCGTATAATCCGTTAACTGGATAAATCCATGGACAATCAATATTCACTTGCTTATGGGTTTTTGTTATTTCCCTTTTAATTGTTGTTGTTGTTGTTTTAACTCGCATTTCCCAGTCATGTATAAATCAGACTAGAACGTTTTCATTCATATCAACCAACTTTTTTATTTAAACAATAATTAAATCGAGTTGACAAAAGGAGAAATTGCTCATTTTGAGTAATTTCTTCTTTTGTTGCCATGTTTTCAAAAAGACGTCCGCTACAGAGGCGTCAGAAAGCATCTATATGAGGGAAAGGATTGATATAGAAAAACAAATGACAATGCTTTATTTAAAACAAATTTTTTGAGGCTGTTAACCAAACCTGTGATGCATGTAATCTAGCTACAGTAAAATATTATTATAAATAAAATATCATGCGTAAAAATAAAAGACAGAAGTATCATTTTGTTTTCAACTTATTTAGCGCCTTTTTACCTTCTTGTCTACTTCTGCAAAACAATACTTCCCAGTTAAAAATGTGGTCTCATTTGTTCACAATTTTCTGAAAGAATGACTTGTCATCGCCACAGCTACTACTCAAATTTAAATAGAGAAAATAGCTTGAGTTCCAGCTAAATAAATGTAACTTTGTCTAGGTATGATATTAAATGATTTAACACTTTCCGGATACATTACTCTTGCAGCAGACAAATTTCAAAACACAAAAAGCTTGTTAGATTGATTACTACAGAATGCTTGGGCCTAAGGTCCTCAAATACAGCAGGGAGGTTTAGCGCAACCAGTAGATGACACATTGAAAAAATTGAATTTGAATTTAAGGTCACACTGACCAAGCTCCATGAAATGGGACGCTCAGTGAGACATGTTTGACAAGCCTCTATTGTTGCATGTATATGTGTTTTCAAAGTCTTCTGCTGCTGCAGATTTGTTGTATGTGGGAAAGCACTTTGCTTGTGATTGTATTAAAGGTTGCCTATGTCATGTTTAATGTTTCTTCTATATTACCTGGAGGGCTTATGACTTTTTTCAATGGGTCATATCCTGGTTTATATTTGTACTGAATCTTGAATAAACAATTAAACAAAAGAATGAAAAGAAAAACCTTGGAAGTTCATTCCCTGATAACAAAATAACATTTTATACTAGCTAAGGGGGGGACTTGTTAAGTCTATTGAAGATGACCAAGTTAATATCGAAATAAAACTTATCCTATTGAAGAAAAGGAAGATGTGCCAACATTTGTAATTTCTGTTTTACGTGGATTCTTTTTTTTTTAAATTTTAAAACATCTTGAGGAAAAAAGAAAAGGTTTTCCATACTTTTTCCTTAGATGTTTTCAATATTGTCTGCAGTAGATCTGTTTTATATGGGAAGTTAATACTTTTGAAAGACAGTTGAAAATACTGTTAGACAGGTGAATTTGCTCATTTTGAGGTATTTTCTATTTTCCATCAATATTTAAAATGTTGCTGCAGAGTAGACCTACTGCATTGGCGTCATCGGAGGTCTTATTAGGGAAAGGGAGGGGACAAACTTGTTTCTACAAGTTTGCATGTGAGTGAAACACTTTTGAAGGTTTCGCAAGTCACACTATTTTAACTAAACAGAAATGTGATCACCTTTGATAAGATATGTGAAACTGCTGAATCTTCGAAAAAAAGTAAAAAGGGTATATTTGAATGGGTATAAACATAAATAATTGCATACTCGGTATCAAATTTGAATCCGGTTTCTGGTTCAACAGCCACACATCCTGGTTCTCTGCTTTCACCTGATATAGACAACTAAATGCCTCTACCTGTCAACTTAACCCTTTCCCAAAACAGCAAATCTGCAGCAGACGACTTTGAAGACATTTTGCCAAAATTTATGAAATATCTCGAGTTTAAGGACAATATACAGTTGAAAACATTGTGGCAAAAGGAGAAATTGCTCATTATGAGCAATTATTTTTCCTCTTATCACAATGTTTTCAAAAGTCGTTTTCTGCAGAGTTGTCAGTATGTGGAAAAGGGTTGAGATAGTTAGATTTATTCAACATAAAATTTAATTTTCATGGCAACATAAAAAATTAGAACATGCACCAGTTAAAATGATATGCATAACATAATAAAGCCATATCAGACAGCCTTATATAAGGATACGTCAAAACGAGATTAATCTTTTCCCACGTACAACGAATCTACAGCAGATGACTTTGAAGACATTTAGTCAATTTAGTCAAGCATGAAAACTATAAATGAAAGACCAATTATTGAATAAACTTGAAAGGATTGTGGCAAGAGGAGAAATTGCTCATAATGACCTACTAAATAAACCTATTTTGGTCAGTGCATACATCTTGGGAAAGTTTTCTTAAGCCGTCTGCTGCAGAGGTGTCAAAATACATCTACACTCTAGGTAGAAAATTAAAGTTGATGATTCTGTCAAAAAGTTATTGCAAAATCTACTGAATTGCAGGAAACTAATTGGCAATTTAGATGAATCCACTGTTCTTTGAGATACTGGAGAAAGTAATTACATGATCTATTTTTAAAACTGTCTTTCATTAATCAAATATTTCATTAATCAGATACAGTAGACCTTTGAACCCTCTCTTAAAAGCAATTACTCCATTTCAGATTTTTTTCAATATTTTCACCTTTTATCTCAAATTACTACTTTTCAATTTTTCAGAAATTGTATTTTCTCACTCAGTCTTTTTCAAACCTTACTGTAAGAGTAAATTGATCATAGGGCAAATTATGATTTAGCAGTTATTGCAAGATGTTGGTGAGATGTGGTTACAATTAGCTTCCCTAAGTCCCTTTAACCCTTTCCCACAATGTGACATATATATATATATATAGACGCTCTCTGACGCCTCTGCAGCAGACAACGTTTGAGAACATTTTTTCAAAAGAAAAAAATTACCCTTTATTAGATTTACCCTCTGGCTCATTTATAGGGATTTACCATTTTTTTGTCCACAAGTTTCCAAAGTTGTCTGCTGCAGATTTTTTGTATGTGGTGAAGGGTTAAATTAATTTGTACTTTGCACTTCTGGATGCCTCGCCTGTCTTGGTAGGGTGTCACTCTGTTACAGTTTTGAGTTGTTTATCCCTTTCCAACCTGCAGAAGCATTTTGATGCAAAAGCAGCAGACGACTTTTGAAAATATTGTGGCCAAAGGTGAAACTGCTCATGATTTCTCCTTTGGCCACAATGTTTCCAACTTTATTTAAAAATTAAGCTTTCTTTAATGGAGATTTTTCCGGTTTTTGTCACTATGTTTTCAAAATTGTTGTATGTGGGAAATGGTTATAGGAAATTGGTAAATGGCAGCCAATTCACACTTGTTCTTTGAACCTTTCCCACAAATAGACGCTTTCTGTTGCCAGTGCAGCAGATGACTTTTGAAACTATAATTTATATTGACAAAAGTAGAAACAAAGTAGAAATTGCTCAAAACAAGCAATTTCTCCTTTAATTGTCACAATGTTTTCAACTCTTTTTAATATTTAAGCCTTTATTTATGGAGATTTTTCATGTCTTTGCCAATATGTTTTAAAAGTCGCCTGCTGCAGATTAGTTGAGCATGGGAAATGAGCATGAGTTAATTATTCTAGAACATTATGTTTTTCAGGGTCATGCAGCACCAATTCTATGAGTGAATTATTCTAGAACATTATGTTTTTCAGGGTCATGCAGCACCAATTATTCTGTACGAGTTAATTATTCTAGAACATTATGTTTTTCAGGGTCATGCAGCACCAATTCTGTATGCAGCCTGGGCAGAAGCTGGAGCTTTTAGCACCAAGGACTTGGTCAATCTCAGGAAATTGTCCTCCGACCTTGAAGGTCACCCAACACCTGTAAGTTGTTGTTACCTGATTTGGGGATTGTAGACTATTCCAAATTGTTGAAACAGAGGTCCAAATAAGGAGGGGTTTACAGCTCTTTTCCCCACAATATCTTTCTTATTATCCAACCAAACCCTCAAACGTCTCATTGAGAAGATTCTTTTGAGTACCCACAACAAAGGGTTAGCGGATACAATAAGGATTTTAGAACAAGCAAATCGCTCCTTATCTAGAGCCTGGTTCGAAGGTTCAAGGTGATGAAGGCTTAAGATGATCCATTGTTCCTTTGATGGTCCACCTTCAAAACTTATTCTATCCAGTACTTTGATTGCTGTGGCATCAAGAAGGATGACGCCACTTAAACTTTACTTCTTGTCGCTGAATCTGTTTATCTGATTTGATCCGTTCCCACATATAAACAGTTTCTGACGCCTCTGCACCAGACAACTTTTAATAATGAGCAATTTCTCCTTTTGCTACAATGTTTTCAACTTTTTTCAGTAATCTTTTCTTCATTTTTGGAGATATTCTGTGATTTGTCAAGATGTTTTCAAAGACGTCTGCTACAAATTTGTTGTATGTGGGAAAGGGTTAAAGATGATTTGGCAGAAAAGGCAGTGAAAAATTCCTAGGTTTATGTTTTAGCGTAGTGGAGTTGAGACATGTAGGTGTCGGATAGTACTGCTTTAGATATTTACGTCTAAATTTGAAAAGTTTAAACATGAATCTTTTCTAATTAACCTTGATAAGGTGGAATAAACTGGTCTTTGCTACTCAATATCTATCCTATGTTATGTTTCAATGGAACCCTATGCTGTGGTACTTAAAATAGTTGTATGGTTTTGAGGTAAAATATGGATATAACTCTTTCCCCCATAAAAACATATCTACACTAGACTTTGAAAACATCTACACAAAAATCTCTTTACACTAAAGTACAATTTTGACTACAAATTATTATTCAAAAGATGTCGGTTGAAAATGTATTAATATATTTGTATGCATGTTAGAAATGTTTAAGATGATAAAGCGGGTCCTTAAACGAGATACAAATTTTTCTAATTCGTCATGAACACTTAACACAGTACTTTATCATGCATGAAAAGTGTTTGGATTGAATGATTACTTTCATGTTTCACTGAATTCGTTAGCTGTTTATAAAAATAGAGGAAGTTGACCTGGTTTGAGTCTATTTAGCTCACCTGAGCTCAAAGTGTTATTGTTGAGCTTTTAGGATCAATGGATGTCCATTAACACTTTCTTAACCCTTTCTCACTTGTCACATACAAAAATCTGCAGCAGATGACTATGAAAACATCTTGGCAAGAATATGGAAACTTCCTGCAAAAAAAATTAGAATTATTTATAAAATTTAAAACATTGTGGCAAAAGGAGAAATTGCTTGTTTTGACTAATTTCTTCTTTAGTCAGAATGTTTACAGAAGTTGTCTGCTGCAAAAGCGTCGGAAAGTGTATATAGTTTTTGTGGGGAAGGGTTAAATGACATCTCCTAAACCACTGGGCTAGTTTCAAAGAAACTTTATTGGAATGTTCCTTAGGTGATGCCCATTCAGAAATGCTAAAAGAATTGAATTCCATGCAAAACTCTTGCAACCCTAAAGATTTAGTTGTTTAAATCTTAAAATGACAGCTTCTTAAGGTAGTAGGACCCTAATGGGCATTATTTCAAACTATGATCAGCTTGATAAATTCTTGATAAATGTGTATCATTTCCTGGATTCAAGAACAAAATTTAAAAGGAATTTACCGTCAAATAACAATTTTATTTTAATATGAATTACCCTACCCCCATTTCAGAATTTTCGATAAAAAAAACGACATCACCCGAGAGACAAGAAAATCCTTTATTTCATTTATTTTTCAACATTTTGGTATTAATTTGGTATCAAAGTAACAAGAAATATATTTGCTTTCAGAAATAATACATTATTGATCACATCACCAACAAATATAATCAAACTACTGAAATAGCTATATGGTATTACAATTTTAACATACTGTTTTGACCGCATAAAATTGGAACATCGACGTTTAAAATCAAAATCAATAAGTTCTAGAAATACTCGTGACCTGTTCTTTATTAATAATTAACTTTAACCGTTTGGGAACATTATGCCAAAAAATCAAAATGTTTTACCGTCTCATCTTGAAAAAAAAAGTTTGAAATTCCCAACCACCTGTTTTAGCCGTGACTGCAAGTAATAAAATCTTCAAAGAAGCTATAATATTTATGTGTAGAAATATATTTAATTACTTATTAATGGAAATACAATATATACTTCTGTAAAAAATGTTAGCTAATGAAAACAAAGAAGAAAAAAAGAAAAAAAATAGTTGTGCTTCTGGAGGGATTCAAACCACTACCTTGAAACCCTCAAAAGATTTGAAGTCCTGTACAACATAGGCTAAAGCATTAAAATTAAAGTTTCATTAGGGTCTTACTACCTTAACCCTTTCCCTCATACAACAAATCTGTAGCAGACGACTTTGAACAAATTGAGGCAAAAACATGGAAAATCCCTATAAATGAAGGTATAATTACTGAAAAAAGTTGAGAACATTGTGACAAAAGGTGAAATTGCTCATCATGAGCAATTTCTCCTTTTTGTCACAATGTTTTCAAAAGTCGTCTGCTGCTGAGGCGTCAGAAAGCGTCTATATGTGGGAAAGGGTTAACCACTGGGCCAATTTTGACCAAATGACACAGGATTGTACTTTACCCTTAACCATGCTGCAGCAGATGAATTTGAAGCTTTCTTGTAAAGAATATCGAAACTCTATAAATGAAAGAAATTGCTCATTCTAATTTACAATTTTCTGTAAGCATAAAACAATGTTGTGCCTAGAGAGAGTCGCTGAATAAATGTCTTGCCTTAAATTGCCAATGCAGCTTAAAATCTGAAAATCTCAATTATTTCGATACAAAAAGTGCTCAAAATCTCAAATGTCCTCGTATTGAAATAAGATTCTGAATATATACAAGTTGTTTATTTCATTGTAAATTTAATTCATGCCAATACCTCCAATGTTTGGTTTTTATGTAAAAGTTCATTTAACCCACATACAACAAAATTTAATCTGCAGCAGACGGCTTTGAAAACATACTCGAAATTTTTGGGAAACTCCCTTTAAATGAAAGTACATTAATTGAATAGAGATGAAAACAAGGTGACAAAAGGAGAAATTGTTCGTTTTTGAAGTTTCAAATTAACTTTTAAATTTCAAATTTCTGAATGTTTCAGAAGCTGAATTTTATTGATGTAGCCACAGGTTCCCTGGGACAAGGTCTGAGCTGTGCTGCCGGTATGGCATATATTGGAAAATACCTCGATAAAGCAGAGTAAGAAATAAATCTTTCATTTATCCCTTTTATTGTCCCACATTTTATGCACATGTAAACAAGATTCAGGGACATGTAAGGTAACTTTGAAAACATATATACAAAAACGTAAAATATGTCCTTAAATGAGTGTTTAACTATTAAATAACGTTGTATTACAATTACTGACAATCTGCCGTAGGGGAGACATATATATTTTGTTTCAAAACAACCATCTTTGTTGTGAAGCCTTTAGTGTGACCCTTATTATACCCCCCGGCAAACAAAGTTTGGGGGGTATATAGGAATCACCCTGTCTGTCCGTCCGTCTGTCTGTCTGTCTGTCCGTATGTCCACATTTCTTGTAAGCACTACTCCTCCTAAACGGCTCAATGGATTTGGTTCAAACTTTACATGAAGGTTACACATCATATGTAGATATGCATGAAGGAAGATCACACGCCTCGGACTCTTCCAAGGGGAGATAATTTAACTTAGAGGTTATCTGCGAGGGACTCCTGTGCACATACCTCCACATTTCTTGTAAGCACTACTCCTCCTAAACGGCTCAATGGATTTGGTTCAAACTTTACATGAAGGTTACACATCATATGTAGATATGCATGAAGGAAGATCATATGCCTCAGATTTTTCCAAGGGGAGATAATTCAACTTAGAGGTTACTTGTGAGGGACTCCTGTGCACATACCTCCACATTTCTTGTAAGCACTACTCCTCCTAAACGGTTCAATGGATTTGGTTCAAACTTTACATGAAGGTTACACATCATATGTAGATATGCATGAAGGAAGATCGTATGCCTCAGATTCTTACAAGGGGAGATAATTCAACTTAGAGGTTACCTCCGAGGGACTCCTGTTCACATACCTCCACATTTCTTGTAAGCACTACTCCTCCTAAACGGCTCAGTGGATTTGGTTCAAACTTTACATGAAGGTTACACATCATATGTAGATATGCATGAAGGAAGATCATAGGCCTCGAATTCTTCCAAGGGGAGATAATTCAACTTAGAGGTTACCTGTGAGGGACTCCTGTGCACATACCTCCACATTTCTTGTAAGCACTACTCCTCCTAAACGGCTCAATGGATTTGGTTCAAACTTTACATGAAGGTTACACATCATATGTAGATATGCATGGAGGAAGATCATACGCCTCGGATTCTTCCAAGGGGAGATAATTCAACTTAGAGGTTACCTGCGAGGGACTCCTGTGCACATACCTTGTAAGCACTACTCCTCCTAAAGGGCTCAGTTGATTTGATTCAAACTATATATGAAGGCTACACATCATATGTAGATATGCATGAAGGAAGATCATACGCCTCAGATTCTTCCAAGGGGAGATAATTCAACTTAGAGGTTACCTGCGAGGGACTCCTGTGCACATACCTTGTAAGCGCTACTCCTCCTAAAGGGCTCAGTTGATTTGATTCAAACTGTATATGAAGGAAGATGTTTCTCCTCAGATTCTTCCAAGGGAAGATAATTCAACTAAGAGGTTACGAGGAACTCCTGTGATACCTTGTAAGCGCAACTCCTCCTTAACCGTAGAAACTTTACCATTGTATCTGATGCTTTGGGAGGGGAGCGGGGGGTATTCTTCAGTGAGCTTTGCTCACAGTATTTCTAGTTAAGACTCCAAATCATTTAAAACATAAACCTTTCCCACATGCAGACAGTGTTGCACATCGGCATTAGAGAGGACATTTGAAAACATTCTGATTCAAGGAGAACAAGCTATTCAACTCAATAATAATTAATTATACATGTACTTTCTTTTTTGACTAGATGATTTCAAAGTGGTCTGCTGCACTTTAACATGAAAGGATAATCATTGACTGAAGTTGAAAACATTGTGGCAATGTTTTCAAAAGTTTTCTGCTGCAAAGGCATCAGAAAGTGTCTATATGTGGGTGCAGCTTATTGTTTGTTTGTTTATTTACAGTTTCCGTGTGTACTGCTTGATGGGTGACGGTGAAAGTGCGGAGGGATCTATCTGGGAGGCCATGTCGTTCTCCAGTCACTATAAACTAGACAATCTCGTCTGTATATTTGACATCAATAGACTGGGCCAGAGTGAGCCAGCACCACTACAGCATGATACTGAAACCTATGCAGCAAGAGCCCGGGCATTCGGGTATGTCAAAAGAAATCTCCTTTTTAGCTCATGTTTTTTGTAGAAAAAAAAAGTCAGGGTATTGTGATACCCTTGTGTCGTTGTCGCAAAACTTTAACCTTACCTGATAACTCAAAACTGTTCAATACATTCAAATGAAACTTAGTACACATGTTTCTAATAACAATACGCATGTCTATGCTAAGTCACATATCTCCGGCTGTAATAATTATTCAGCAATGTAACTTTTACAACTTAGAAAAAACAGACAAGCATTGGCATTCGTTCTACAGAGCTCTTGTTAGTCCTTTCCACATACGACAATGCTGCATGTCTATGCTAAGTCAGATATATCTCTGGCTGTAATAATTATTCAGCTGCAACTTTTAAGACTTGGCTAAAAGCAGACAAGCATTGCATTCGCTTGCAGCGCTCTTGTTTATTCATGGAACATAAGTCTGCTGCAGATAATGAGTTTGTATGAATTTTCTGTATGTTAACCCTTTCCCTCATACGACAATTCTGCAGCAGATGACTGAACATATTTTGTCAGAAAATAGAAAATCTCTTTAATTTAATGGATAACTTATGACTAAAAGTGGAAAACATTGTGGCAAAAGGAGAAATTGCTCGGTTGGGCAATTTCTTTTTTTGTCACTATGTTTTCAAAAAGCCGTCTGCTGCACAGACGTCGGAAAGCGTCTATATGAGGGAAAGGGTTAAATTAACAGAAATTTCACAAAGCCCTAACTCATTGTGTAAAGTAAAATGTGTGATAAGAGAAACCATTTCCCACATACAGCAAATCTGCAGCAGACGACTTTGAAACTATCCAGACCAAAAAAAATATTTTTTTGTTTTAATGAACATAAAATTATCTAAAAGAGTTGAATACAATGTGGTAAAAGGAGAAATTGCTGAATTTCTTACTTTGCCACAATGTTTTTAAAAGTCCTCTGCTCTAGAGGCATCAGAAAGCGTCATCAGAAAGCGTCTGTATGTGGGAAAGAGGGTTAAGCAGTCCAACAGATGACTGTTGCTGTATGAAGAGCCTACAAGGTATATGGTGCTAAATACCCAAATAGGATGAACCCTTTTCCCCACATACAACAATTCGACAGCAGACACCTTTGTAAAAATCTGGTGAAGCTAAGGAAAATCTCTAAAATTAAAGAACTTATTGAATAAAGTTGATTAATGGGAAACTTCTGATCATGAGGAATTTCTCCTTTTGTCACAATGTTTTCAAAATTCGCTTGCTGCACATGCCTGAAAATGCGTCTACAAATGGGAAAGGTTTATGGCAAAAGTGTCACAGCCTTATATTATTGAGCAGAAGTGACTTTCCTTGTTTGGTAAATTATTGTGACTATGAAAGATAAAGAATGCTGGTCGTTATGAGTATTTTCACAAGATGTCTGCTGCAAATGCATCAAATTGTTTCTTAACCCTTTTCCACATAGACGCATTTTGACGCATCTGCAGCAGATGACTTTTGAAAACATTAGCAAAAGGAGAAATTACTTGTTTTGAGCAATTTCTCCTTTTGCCACAAAGTTTTCAACTTTTTCCTGTAATAATACATACATTAATATAGATTTTCCATATTTTTGAGTAGACATTTTTAAAGTCGTCTGCTGCAGATTTTTTGTATGTGGGAAAGGGTTAAACGTGTAATCTGATTTTCAGTTGGAACACATACATTTTGGACGGACATGATGTAGAAGCTCTGTGTAAAGCCCTCCACGATGCCAGCACAGTTAAAGACAAGCCAACCTGTATCATAGCCAAAACATTCAAAGGGAAAGGTTTCACAGGTAAGTCACATGAACCTTTTCCCACTTACATCAACAGTGTAAGCAGACGACTTTTAAAACATCTTCACAAAATTTTGAAAATATCTTTAAATTTTCAATAGTCATCTGCTTCAAATGCATCAAAATGTGTGGGAAAGGATAATTTTGAAAAATTCAGGTAGAAACCCTATATACGTTCACAGGCACATCAGTTGATGTTACTGAGCCCAAAAGAGTCAACAATTCCAAGACTTGATCAATAGGATCCTCCGTAATATTTAGCTCACCCGAACATGAAGTGCAGGCTGGACTATTGTGATCATTCACTGTTTGGTAGCTGACTTAGACATCTCTTTGTGGTCACTCACAAAGAATTGAATTAAATTGTTTGCCTTGGCAACAGAAAGATAAAAATCTTCTTATCCCAAAGTTTTGGCTTGATCTGAAAATCATTTCATGGGGCAAGGTGAGTTTCTCTTATATTTATATGGTAAAAAGTATAAATCATCTTGTTCTTGATTACCATGATTGTTCTAAGTATTCCAATCCATTAAAAAAAAATCAAATATGAGACTTGACAGTACAACTCTTTATAATATTTCCACATCTATAGATGATCTATTTAATCAGGTGTGCAAATAGTGCAACAGGTAAGGTTTTTATGTTAATTGAGTATTATTCCATGCTTCCAAATGTGATTGAGTAGTTGAAAAAGAAATCGAGTTTTTCAATATTAATTGCCCCACACGAAATGACAACATCACTATGGCAACTAATAAATTAACGCACATGTTCACAGACAATGCCCGTTATGCGAGATTGCATTTCGTTGACTTAGGTCAAAGGTCAAGGTCGCTGTGACTATTATAAGTTTGTACAAAATGACGTCACTGCTTTAATGAGTCTATTTTTTGTCAGATTGTCATGAAACTGAACACACATGTTCACCACTATCGCCTCTTTTCCGTTTTTTTTTGTGTAAACTTTAAATACCTTTCTCCAAAACTACTGATGGGCTTACTGTCTATGTTGAAAAGGCAGCCATTTGCCTTGTGGAGTACTGGTGTGAGAAATGCAGGAACAAAATGAGTATGTCAACTGGTTGCTGTGATATGACTGAAATGTTTTTGAAATGGCTTTAAACCCCAATCAAACAAACTAAAATTACTGGCCAAAAACAAGATTTGGCACAAATTTTCCGTGGATGACATACTAACCGGATTGTTCAATTTCAGATTTCTTTTTGTTGTTGAACATTGTTTTCCTCATGTAAATTAAAAAAGGTTTAATTATACCTCCTTCGAAGAAGAGAGGGTATATAGGAGTCACTGTGTCGGGCTGTCGGTCGGTTGGTCAGAAGCCATATTTTGTCCGGCCTATTTCTTACAAACCACTGGGTGGAATTCAATAACATTTTACATGAAGCTTCTATACCAAGAGGTGATGTGCAGGGTACACGCTGGGCTTCGCAAACGGCGCCAATGGCGCAAGAATAAGAAAGTGGCGCCAGAAAATAAGATTCGGCGAAAATGGCTGGCACCAACCTATTTTACATCAACTTTCGCAATCTCCTTCGCAGAGTTGTCGTTCCTTACACTCACCATACAATGTATTGTTCATTTTGACTGGTTCCCGCATTCAGCGATACAGCTTTATCAGTCAACGCGTGTAGCGAGTACCAGCATTGTTTGTTGATTTCCGATAGCTTTACGATACGATAATGGTTGTTTTTCACACCTTGTCGATCAGTTTATCTCAATATCTGTTAATCGGTAATTTTTTTAGCGATGACACGTTCCTGTGTATATCGGCATCGTGTTGTGTATCAATTATATGTTGATGCGAGATTTAATTAGATGTGTTTAACGGGAAAGTTTAATGTTTTAATTACAGTGCAAACCGTTTTATTCTCTCGCATTTTTGTAGCTGTTTGTGAACATTTTGTCTTTCAGGGGTATTTTTAGATATACAACTTTACAGACAAAATGTTCACAATTTACATTGTTTAAAAATATATCCCAGTATGTTTGAAGTACCGACAAGGCTGTATATAAGACCCGTATTTTTTTTAAAAATGTCAGTCAGACTTTAGAAATTCTAAGAATGGCTAAGCGATTTCTTTAGTCCGTGAATTTTCCACCTGCTAAGAAAGTGTCTACAGTTGAGTGTGAACGGGGTTTCAGCAGACAAAACCTCATTAAGACAGCAATCAGGAATAGAATGAAAGTGAACACTTTGGAACAATTGATGAGAATTCATATTGATGGGCCAGATATAGATGTTTTTAATTTTAAACTTTCATTCAAGCACTGGGCTTCAATGAAATCACGAAGAATTTTAAAGTTATATAAACAATAAGTGTTAATAGTCAATACTGTGCTTGAAAATGTGCCTGAAAAAGAGATTTAATATATATATAAAAAAAAAGAAAGAAATATAATATATTTTATGCTTAATAAAATTTAAAGTGTATTTATGTCTATGGTTTTTAATACTACCTAATAATCCGTAATCCATGATAAATAAACAACCTGAAATGAGGGTACCAGTATTTCCCAAAGTACTCTTAATTTAGGTTTTAAAGAAAAAATGGTCTGGCACCAGTTTGGCTCCATTGTCTTGAAAATGGCACCAACTTTTTGATTTCGGCGAAAGTGTTGGCGAAAAGGAAAAATGAGCCAGGGTGAACCTTGATGTGCATGTTATAAAGGTCTTACAATTGCATGTTATTTTACAGAGTTATGGCCCTTTTTCTTATTAAGTTATGGTGAAGGTCAAGGTGCTGTTTTGGGGGTATTTATCCTCTTCAGTGATAGTTTTAGTTGGACAAGAAGAACTTGTAACTTACCCATGAAACACCTTTATATAACTAAAACATTGCTGGATGTGAGGTTAAACACAATCAAAACATAGATAAAACAAAGTGATATGTCTAAAGCGTTATGGCAGCCACGGATTGTGAAAATTCAACTTGATATAGTGCAGTCCATAAACATCTTCTCCCGAAAGAAGATTCCTGAAGGTGAAATAATTTCACATCAGTGACCCTAAGGTGACCGACCCTTTTCTGCAATCTAGATAAAATGAAATAGGGTTAGATATTGTATACAGTGCAATCTTGGAACATTTTCTCATGTAAGTAGTAGTCTAATTTTGAAATAACTGCATCAGAATATTGAGAATAATTCTTAGGTGACCTGCTTACAATAGTGCTGCCAGAGGATGTTATTAACATCAACTGAGGTGGAGATCTAGGTCCACCATGGTCATTGTGTTTATTTTGTAACACATATTTGCTAAAATACAAATCTCTAATTATTTTTATCATGGAAATTGTGCATCAGATTCCTATTGGGGATGGAAGTTAACTGTACCTCTCATGCTGGTATTACCCAAGAAAACCCCAAGTTGTGTGTGCTCAGGGATTTGAAATTGGGCGCCCCTGTTTTGATCCCCAGTCACAGCGGTCATGGTCGAGTTCCATTGGACAAGGAACATTTCCTAGTCTAGCACTGGTTTGTTTACCCAGGGATCATGAATAAGAGAACTGTCGCCATAATATAACTAAAATAATGTTGAAAAATATGCAAGAACCTAATAAATAAATAAATATTTCAGATATAGTCAACAATCAACTAAATTGGCATGGTAAACCATTGGGAGCACAGACTAAAGAATCACTAGAAATGGTGAAAGGTCGAATGAAGAGTAATGGTCCTTGGACGAAACTAAGGGCATCTTTCGAACCCAATATTGTGAAGGCAGACATTACTAATATCAAACTGTCAAAACCTCCCAATTACAAAAAAGGAGATATGGTGAGGAAACTGTTGATTAACCCTTACTCACATACATCATCACATCAGCAACAGATGACTTTTTGAAAACATTTAGACAATCATATTGAAATCTATTAAACGTGTAAGTATACTTATTGAAGAAGGAAGGAAATATTGTGGCAAAAGGAAAAAAGGCTTATTCTAAGAAATTTCTTCTTTTGACAGTGTTTTCAAGAGTTGACTGCTGCAGATGCATCTGGAAGTGGTTGCACTTCTATTCTAGGAACGAGTTTCTGTGTACTTATTAGCTGTGTTTAATATTGTGACTATATATATATGCAAATCATTTGGTAACGGCTTGTTGCTTAACTTTGAATTATACCCTACAATTTATAATTTCCCCTAATTCAGATGGTTTTATATACCACTGCAGTAAAAGACTTTATGAAACATGGTAGAAATCGTGAAATTTGCTTATCCTCACACTGTTTTGAATATTCCTCCTTAAATTTGTATTGATATTTATTTTTACATAGCTAAAGAAGGAAAAATGTCAGAATTTGTTCATAAAATCAATTGTCCCATAAAATTCCGTCCTTGCAATGATTTCGAATTCTAGAACATACATTGAATTAATAATAACTGTCTTGCAGTTTTATATTTCCAAAAAACTTCTATATTATTGAAGATGCAAATTATTTAACAATTTCTTGATGTGGTATTTTTAGGGCTGTTATCTTTGAAAACTTTTTTCCTCATAATTTTTTTCAAAAAGGTGTTTGATTTGAAGGGATTAGTTGTCTGTTGCACGAAAAGGGTTGATAGATATTGAAACCTTTCCATCATACAGCTGTAAATATGCAGCTGAGGACTTTGAAAATATCCAGACTTAATTATGTAAACTCTGAATTAAACTTGTTTTCTCTAGATACGTCAATATGCATCTGCATCTGGAAAAAGGTTAAACCTTTGTACATTTCAATATCCATGTACATAATATAGAGAAGTTGCCATTCTTATGAAAGTGTTTGATAAGCAATGTAATAGAGACGCTCTTGGACAACCTACCTTAGCTTAGTCTTAGTTATTTCAACTGTAGACAATTTGAATTATAAGATCCAAGTTTAAGATCACCTGTTAGTCAAAGGCTTAATGTGAGCTATTCTGATCACTTTCTGTCCGTCGTATGTCTTTAATTTTTAGCTTTAAACATCATCTTCTCCTTAACCAGAGGACCAATTTCAAGATTTTAATTCCATGTAGAACTCTGGTTGCCACCGCAAAAAAAAAGGGGAAATTAACCAAAACTTAAATCTTCTAGAAAGTAGAAGGCCCATGCCTTTGATATTTAACCAGGTTTTCCGAAGGAAAAATCTGGTTATTAGTTCGGCGAAGTCGGCGGGCGGTTGAGTCAACTTTCCTTGTCCGGACCATAACTTTGCCATGCATAGAGATATTTTCAAATAACTTGGCACAAACATGCACCATATCAAGACGATGTGCCAAATGCAAAAGAAAAATCTGTAGATTCAAGGTCAAGGTCACAGTGATAAGAAATAGACTTTAATTGAACTTTTCTTGTCCGGACCATAACTTTGTCATGCATAGAGATATTTTCAAATAACTTAGCACAAACATGCACCATATCAAGACGATGTGCCAAATGCAAAAGAAAAATCTGTAGATTCAAGGTCAAGGTCACAGTGATAAGAAATAGACTTTAATTGAACTTTTCTTGTCCGCACCATAACTGTGTCATGCATAGAGATATTTTCAAATAACTTGGCACAAACATGCACCATATCAAGACGATGTGCCAAATGCATGTTAACATAATTATTACTATTGTAGTTACACACTTAGATTACAAGGCTAGGAAATTGGCTCGTTGCAAAGTAGATTTCAGTTACAAACTAAAAGTAGATTTTTTTTTTTCCAAACTTTGTCCTCAAGCTAACAGAGCTTTTTTAGTTTGAGCATCATGCTCAACTTTAGCATCATGCTCAAACTAAAAATGCTTCGTAACCATGGCGACAAACTCCAAACATGGATTTTATTCTCATCGTTGGTTTGTAATTTCACCCTATTTTGCAATGAGCATATTTCATAAACTTGTAACTCAAGCATCTAACTTCAACAACAATATTTCTATTACATGCTCAAATTGAGTGAGTTTCATGACCTCGGGCCCTGGATCTAGTCTGTTTGCCAAGGCATAAACGCGTTACTATCAAGTAAAGGGTTAAAGCAGATCACTGATTATCAACCTGGCATTATGGATCCTAAAATGTGGCTGCTTACAACAAAAGGTTGCTTAATATCTGTTATCTATTATATGTTCTTAATAAATGAGGCCATCAACACACAATTGACTGTATTGAACTGATATTTGTTAGATAAAATTGTGATATATTTAATTGACAAAGTAATTATGATTATTCATCAATAGAAATATTCCCTGTTACTTGAATTACTAGCTTTGATTAACTATTAACAGAAAGATTTGACAGATCTGTTAATTCTTAATCAAACACCTTCCATTATAGAAAACCTGGTTTCATGGAATTTCCATGTCTTGTTGGTATGTAGCATCATCTAGTGGACCTCTTCAAATTATAGCCCTGGGGTTAAAAATGACCCCGAGGTTACTTGTTTTACATATACTCATATAGGGAAAAAACTTTAAAAATCTTCTTGTCTCAAAGAAGAAGGCCTTGGCCTTTGATATTTGGTATGTAACTTCATCTATTGAATCCTTACAAATCTTGATCAAATTATAGCCCTTGGGTCAAAAATGACCCCTCCCCAGGGGTCACTTGTTAAATACAGACTTGTATAGGGAAAAAACTTTAAAAATCTTCTTGTCTAAAAGTAGAAGGCCTTGGCCTTTGATATTTGGTATGTAGCTTCATCTATTGGATCTCTACAAATCTTGTTCAAATTATACGGGGGCACATGCTTTATGAAGACTCGTATAGCGAGAAACTTTAAAAATCTTCTTGTCTGAAGGTAGAATGTCCAGGCTTTTGATATTTGGTATGTAGCTTCATCTAGTTGACCTCTAACAAAATTGTTCAAATTATAGCCATGGGGTGATAAATGGCCCCATCCCGGGTGACTTGTTTTAAAAAATATTATACTTGTAGAGGGAAAAACCAAACAAAAATCTTGTCTAAAAGTTGATATTTGATATCTAACTTCATCTAGTGGACTTCTACCAAGATTGGTCAAATTATAGCCCTGGTGTCAATAATGGCCCCACCCTGGGGATCACTTGTTTTACATAGACTTGTTTAGGTAAACGCTTTAAAAATATTCAGGTGATTGATTTAAGGCCATCTTGGCCCTCTTGTTTGAAAAGTGTCATTAACCATCAAAGTTTTAATGGCCAACAGCACAGAGGTAGATAAGACTGCACTGATGTGCTGGCTGATCTAGATCTACAGTGGTAGCAAAAGCCTTAACCCTTTCCCACATACATGTGCTGCAGACCACTTTGAAAACATCAAGACAAAAATAGGAAAAATCTCTATAAAAGAAATGATAATTTTCTTATACAGTTGAAGAGATTGTGGCAACATTTATCTGTTGTAGAAGTGTCAGAAATTGTCAGTATGTGGGAAAGGGTTAATGTTGATTTTAACTGTGCATCTTTCATTATTTGATATTTAGGTTGCAGTCCGACTGGCATATGGCACAGCCCTTGCTAAGCTAGGACACGGTAGCGACCGAGTTGTTGCTATGGATGGCGACACAAAAAACTCAACATTTGCTGATAAATTCAGGGTAAGTTATCTTTTACCATTCTTAACTCATTACTTGATTTCATTAGTCTAGATCTTTCCAAATCGAAAAACTTCCATAAATATATATAAAAGGAATTTTCCATTTCAAAAATAATGTAGAATTGTTGAAAAAAAAAGAGGTCTACAGCCAGGGATATAAGTCCATCATGACCCTATAATTGTGTGTCCTGCCTTGGCAGTGCCACACAGGGGGATCATGTCTCAGTCTTCTGACTGTCCGACCTATTGGCAGGTCCTTCGAACACTCTTGTGTTTAGTCAAACTTGTCTTAGGCAGCCACCAAAGGGAGAATCAAAATGTGACTGTTGAACGGCTGCTTTACTATGATAAAGAAGAAAATGTTGTTTTGGTTAACCTTCAAGTGGCTGTTTAATAAAAGTTGGCTGCTTAACAGAGGTGACTGCTAACAATCCTATGTTTATAATGTGTTGACTATGTATTTGTAGCAAGAGTTCCCAGAGCGCTTTATAGAGTGTTTCATAGCTGAACAGAACCTTGCTGGGGTGGCAATTGGGTGTGCAACAAGGGACAGAACTGTAGCATTCTGTAGCACATTTGCAGCATTCTTTACAAGATGTTTTGATCAGATTAGGATGGGAGCCATCTCTCAAACTAATGTCAACTTTGTTGGTTCCCATGCAGGAATCTCCATTGGTATGTATTGGTTCTTTCTCATACACAGCCTATTTTAAGCTCACCTAAGCATGAAGTGCAAGGTGAGATTTTGTGATGTTATAATGGCTCAGTCTCCAGTGTCGTTTGTACCTCCGTCTGTTAACGATTTCCTACAAATGACTTGTCCTACTAAACCAATGGACTGATTTCAAAATTACTTTACAGGAATTCTCCCTATGTGGTCCTCTTTTGAAGCTGTTCAAAGAATTTAATTCCATGTAGAACTTTAGTTGCTGTGGCATCGGAAAAGGGGAAAATTGCCAATTCTATAAAAAACTTCTTGTCCAAAAGTACTTGCCTGATTTGAAAATTATTTTGCACAAATGTTCCTTAGGGCACCCTCTATCAAGATTGTTCAAATATTTCCGATCCTTAAAAAAACATGTCAGCCAGGGGGTGGAGCTTATATTCCTGATATGTGCACTGTACTGGCTCGATTTAAAGATAATTTGGTACAAATGTTCCTTGGGAAACCCCCCCCCCCCTCTCTAGCAAGATTGTTCAAATAATTCTGATCCGTTGAAAAACATGGCCGCCAGGGGGCGGAGCTTGTTTTCCTTTAATGTGCATTGTAAAATCTTTAAAACATGGCCAAAACTTTAAAAATCTTCTTGTCAAAAAGTACTGGCCTGATTTACAAAATTATTTTGCGCAAACTTTACTTGGGGCACCCTCTACCAAGATTGTTCAGATATTTCCGATCCGTTGCAAAACAGGGGGCGGAGTTTGTTTGCCTTATATGTGCATTGGTAAAACTTTAAAAATCCTTTTGTTCTAAAGGACTGGCACGAATTTAAGATAATTTGGTACAAATGTTCCTTAGGGCACCCTCTAGCGAGATTGTTTAAATATTTCCGATCTGTTGGAAAACATGGCCGCCAGGGGGCGGAGCTTGTTTTCCTTAGATGTGCATTGTAAAATCTTTAAAAACCTTCTTGTCCTAAAAGTACCAGCCCGATTTAAAAGA
The DNA here is from genome assembly GCA_031761405.1 of Serripes groenlandicus. Classification (NCBI taxonomy): domain Eukaryota; kingdom Metazoa; phylum Mollusca; class Bivalvia; order Cardiida; family Cardiidae; genus Serripes; species Serripes groenlandicus. The sequence goes on from JASEVX010000007.1 coordinate 7,646,001, forward strand.
TAATTTGACACAAATCTTTCTTGGGGGCACTTCTACGAAGGTTGTTCAAATTAATCCGATCCGTTGAAAAAATATGGCCACCAGGGGCGGAGCTTGTTTTACTTAGGTGTGCATTGTAAAATCTTTAAAAATCTTCTTGTCCAAAAGTACCTGCCTGATTTAAAAATGATTTGGCACAAATGTTCCTTGGGTGACCGACCCTCTACCAAGATTATTATACCCCCCGGCAAACAAAGTTTGGGGGGGTATATAGGAATCACCCTGTCTGTCCGTCTGTCCGTCTGTCTGTCTGTCTGTCTGTCTGTCTGTCTGTCTGTCTGTCTGTCTGTCTGTCTGTCCGTATGTCCACATTTCTTGTAAGCACTACTCCTCCTAAACAGCTCAATGGATTTGGTTCAAACTTTACATGAAGGTTACACATCATATGTAGATATGCATGAAGGAAGATCACACGCCTCGGACTCTTCCAAGGGGAGATAATTTAACTTAGAGGTTATCTGCGAGGGACTCCTGTGCACATACCTCCACATTTCTTGTAAGCACTACTCCTCCTAAACAGCTCGATGGATTTGGTTCAAACTTTACATGAAGGTTACACATCATATGTAGATATGCATGAAGGAAGATCACACGCCTCGGACTCTTCCAAGGGGAGATAATTTAACTTAGAGGTTATCTGCGAGGGACTCCTGTGCACATACCTCCACATTTCTTGTAAGCACTACTCCTCCTAAACGGCTCAATGGATTTGGTTCAAACTTTACATGAAGGTTACACATCATATGTAGATATGCATGAAGGAAGATCACACGCCTCGGACTCTTCCAAGGGGAGATAATTTAACTTAGAGGTTATCTGCGAGGGACTCCTGTGCACATACCTCCACATTTCTTGTAAGCACTACTCCTCCTAAACGGCTCAATGGATTTGGTTCAAACTTTACATGAAGGTTACACATCATATGTAGATATGCATGAAGGAAGATCACACGCCTCGGACTCTTCCAAGGGGAGATAATTTAACTTAGAGGTTATCTGCGAGGGACTCCTGTGCACATACCTCCACATTTCTTGTAAGCACTACTCCTCCTAAACGGCTCAATGGATTTGGTTCAAATTTTACATGAAGGTTACACATCATATGTAGATATGCATGACGGAAGATCATACACCTCAGATTCTTCCAAGGGCAGATAATTCAACTTAGAGGTAACCTGCGAGGGACTCCTGTGCACATACCTCCACATTTCTTGTAAGCACTACTCCTCCTAAACGGCTCAATGGATTTTGTTCAAACTTTACATGAAGGTTACACATCATATGTAGATATGCATGAAGGAAGATCATACGCCTCGGATTCTTCCAAGGGCAGATAATTCAACTTAGAGGTTACCTGCGAGGGACTCTTGTGCACATACCTCCACATTTCTTGTAAGCACTACTCCTCCTAAACGGCTCCATGGATTTGGTTCAAACTTTACATGAAGGTTACACATCATATGTAGATATGCATGAAGGAAGATCATACGCCTCGGATTTTTCCAAGGGCAGATAATTCAACTTAGAGGTTACCTGCGAGGGACTCCTGTGCACATACCATTCACATTTCTTGTAAGCACTACTCCTCCTAAACGGCTCAATGGATTTGGTTCAAACTTTACATGAAGGTTACACATCATATGTAGATATGCATGAAGGAAGATCAGACGCCTCGGACTCTTCCAAGGGGAGATAATTTAACTTAGAGGTTATCTGCGAGGGACTCCTGTGCACATACCTCCACATTTCTTGTAAGCACTACTCCTCCTAAACGGCTCAATGGATTTGGTTCAAATTTTACATGAAGGTTACACATCATATGTAGATATGCATGACGGAAGATCATACACCTCAGATTCTTCCAAGGGCAGATAATTCAACTTAGAGGTAACCTGCGAGGGACTCCTGTGCACATACCTCCACATTTCTTGTAAGCACTACTCCTCCTAAACGGCTCAATGGATTTTGTTCAAACTTTACATGAAGGTTACACATCATATGTAGATATGCATGAAGGAAGATCATACGCCTCGGATTCTTCCAAGGGCAGATAATTCAACTTAGAGGTTACCTGCGAGGGACTCTTGTGCACATACCTCCACATTTCTTGTAAGCACTACTCCTCCTAAACGGCTCCATGGATTTGGTTCAAACTTTACATGAAGGTTACACATCATATGTAGATATGCATGAAGGAAGATCATACGCCTCGGATTTTTCCAAGGGCAGATAATTCAACTTAGAGGTTACCTGCGAGGGACTCCTGTGCACATACCATTCACATTTCTTGTAAGCACTACTCCTCCTAAACGGCTCAATGGATTTGGTTCAAACTTTACATGAAGGTTACACATCATATGTAGATATGCATGAAGGAAGATCATACGCCTCGGATTCTTCCAAGGGCAGATAATTCAACTTAGAGGTTACCTGCGAGGGACTCTTGTGCACATACCTCCACATTTCTTGTAAGCACTACTCCTCCTAAACGGCTCCATGGATTTGGTTCAAACTTTACATAAAGGTTACACATCATATGTAGATATGCATGAAGGAAGATCATACGCCTCGGATTTTTCCAAGGGCAGATAATTCAACTTAGAGGTTACCTGCGAGGGACTCCTGTGCACATACCATTCACATTTCTTGTAAGCACTACTCCTCCTAAACGGCTCAATGGATTTGATTCAAACTTTACATGAAGGTTACACATCATATGTAGATATGCATGAAGGAAGATCATACGCCTCGGATTCTTCCAAGGGCAGATAATTCAACTTAGAGGTTACCTGCGAGGGACTCTTGTGCACATACCTCCACATTTCTTGTAAGCACTACTCCTCCTAAACGGCTCCATGGATTTGGTTCAAACTTTACATAAAGGTTACACATCATATGTAGATATGCATGAAGGAAGATCATACGCCTCGGATTTTTCCAAGGGCAGATAATTCAACTTAGAGGTTACCTGCGAGGGACTCCTGTGCACATACCATTCACATTTCTTGTAAGCACTACTCCTCCTAAACGGCTCAATGGATTTGATTCAAACTGTATATGAAGGCTACACATTATATGTACATATGCATGAAGGAAGATTTTTCTCCTCAGATTCTTCCAAGGGAAGATAAGCAAAGTAGAAACTTTACCATTGTATCTGATGCTTTGGGAGGGGAGCGGGGGGTATTCTTCAGTGAGCTTTGCTCACAGTATTTCTAGTTGAAATTATTCTGATCTGATGAAAAAAACGACGGTGCTTGTTTTCCTTATAATTATGTTATATAAGTGAAAACTTAAAAAAATCTTCTTGTACTAAATCACTGGCCCGTTTGAAAATAATTTGGCACAAATGTTCCTTGTGTGACCTTCTGCCAAGGTTGTTATACCCCCTTTGAAGAAGAGGGGGTATATAGGAGTCACTGTGTCGGGCTGTCTGTCTGTCGGTCGGAAGCCATATTTTGTCCGGCCTATTTCTTACAAACCACTGGGTGGAATTCAATAAAATGTTACATGAAGCTTCTATACCAAGAGGAGATGTGCATATCCTAAAGGGGTTACAATTGCATGTTATTTTACAGAGTTATGGCCCTTTTACTTATTAAGTTATTGTGTAGGTCAAGGTGCTGTTTAGGGGGTATTTATCATCTTCAGTGATAGTTCAATTTATTCTGATCTGTTGTAAAACATGGCCACCAGGGGGGGGGGGTTGCTTGTTTTCCTTCTATTAAATCAGGAGGAATCAGCTGTGGTCGAGTGGTTAGTGTCGGGGATTTCGAAACCGGGTGTCCCGGGTTCGATCCCCTGTCGCTGCACTACGGTCATGGTGGAGTGCCCTTGGGCAAGGCACATTTTCTAGCCTAGTACTGGTTTGTTTACCCAGGGATCATGAATAATTAAATTTAATTGCGCGCTAAATGACCTTAGCTGTCGATGCGCCATAAAACAATATACATTCATTAAATCAGGTGAGCGATATAGGGCCATCATGGCCCTCTTTGTTTGTTCATTATGAGCAATTTCTTCTTTTGCCACAATGTTTTCAAAACTTGTCTTATGCTAAGGTGTCAATATGTAGGAAAGGGATTATCTCCTTTCCCTGATACAGGATGATGGTTTTCTTGTTGAATGGCTGATATTATAACAACAATATTGTTACATTCATTGCTGCGTTCTGATCTCTTGTTTACTTCCTCTGGCTAAAAGCCAGTCAAGCTTATGTCATGTTACATTGTCTATTGTGCTTGTGTCAAATGACTTCTCTTCTGTAACCACTTGGCCAATTGTGATGAATAGAGCTTTACATACCCTCTTAACCGCATTACCTAAATTTCTTCAAATATTTTACATCCAAACAGAGCTCTGGTTGTTCATGGCCATCTTAAAACACTTTAAACATCTTCTCCGAAATTATTTGGTCAATTTTCAAATCTTTCTCCTCTGAAAGTAGGTAGTCGTTTTATGTGTGTATTGTGGCAGTGAGTAATACTGGCCATCTTGGAACTCTTGTTTATTGAACTGTAAAATGAAGGTTGTTTTTCCCACGATGTGGTCTAGTGTCAGGATATTTGTTTCGGATGTAGGTACAGACAGACCTAAACAAGTGAAAAATATCTCATTGATTTTCTAGGTGAGGATGGCCCGTCCCAGATGGCCTTAGAAGACTTGGCTATGTTCCGCAGCATTCCTGGATCCACAGTGTTCTATCCTAGTGATGCAGTCTCAACAGAGAGAGCAGTGGAATTGGCAGCTAACCTTAAAGGAGTTTGTTTCATCAGAACAAGCAGACCAAATGTTGCTGTTTTATATGCTAATGATGAAGTGTTCCAGCCTGGAAAAGCTAAGGTAAAACAATATTGTGTTGTCTCATGGAAAAAACAACCTTTTTCATACAATAAATCCGCAGCATACAAATTTTCAGGGCAAAGACTTGCAAAACTTCTATATATGAAAGCATAATTATCAAAAAGTCTTGAAAACATTGTGACAAAAGGAGAAATTGCGCTTCATGAGTAATTTCTTCTTTTACCACAATTTTTAGCTCGCCTAATTGAAGAAATAGGGGAGCTTATGTTGTCACCACGGCGTCCGCGTTGGCGTACACGTTGCCAGCTTGGTCAAACCTTTGCGTGCAAGGCCTTTTCTCAGACACTGTGTATGCTGTTGCTTTGAAACTTCACACATTTATTCAGGGTCATAAGATGACCTTGTATGTCAGGTCCCATAACTCTGGAATGGGTTTTGACAGAATTGTGCCCCTTTTTGGACTTAGAATTCTGGTCAAACCTTTGCGTGCAAGGCCTTTTCTCAGACACTGTATGTTGTTGCTTATTGTATATAAACAAATTTACAGATTTAAAATATATGGACTCGGTTAACATTTGCATGCAAATATTGAAAAGGTGTTTTATCTTGCAATAGGAAATACTGTGTGACTTTACATAATGCTATAACTGTTCTGAAGTAGGCCCTGATAGGCGAGCTATGTTGTCCTCCGACAACTCTTGTTTCAAAAGTTTTCTGGTGCAGATGCATCAACATGCATGTGGGAAGTGGCAACGTGTTAATCTTTAATCTGATACAAGATTTTTAGAGTCGTTTGCTTTGAAAAAATTATAGAAATTATTGTATTATTAGTAAAATTGAAGTAAAATTTTAAACAAAATTGCAAACGTTGGAATAGGAAAAGAACTGTTCATCTTGAGCAATTTTTACCTTTTTATGCCCACCGAATCACCGATTCGGTGGGCATCTAGTTTTTGGCCTGTCTGTCTGCACGTCTGTCTGTCTGCACGAATTTTTTTTTAACCTCGACCACTACTTTTGAACCATAACGGGTACGGCTACCATATTTCACATGTGTATACCTTGTGACATGACCTTTCTGTCAGTACCCACATTTTTGACCTTGCGACCTTGACCTTTGACCTAGATGTTGCTATTCTCGAAAAAAAACTTAACCTTGACCACTACTTTTGAACCATAACGGGTACGGCTACCATATTTCACATGTGTATTCCTTGTGACATGACCTAGATGTTGCCATTTGCCATTCGGGGGCATCAGTGTTTCACAAACACATCTTGTTCACATTGTTTTAAAACCTCAGTTGCATTGGCATAAATATCATTTGTATAAGGTAATGGGTGAATCATTATTCTCTTACTGAATAAACTGAGCTTTGTGTCATTTACCATCTCCATGATGAAGATGACTTTCAATGCCTTCGCTGCAGACTACCCCTGAAAACATTGTAGTAATGGGAGAAATTGTTGAAGAACTTTTTCTTTTTAACTAAATGTTTTCAAAAGTTGTCTTCTGCAAAGGCTTTGCAAATCCTCTGTTCAAGGAAATGTGTCACCTGCCTTGGCTGAGCCCTAGTAGCTCAGTCGGTAGGGTCGCGGGCTGTCAATCCAGGGGTTGCAAGTTCGAATCCATTCATGGCTAACATTCTTACGACGTTTGACAAACGTCACTGTGACATGCATCTTTCACCAATGGGCTTTCCATTGCCTCTCACCTCTGATCTATGTGAGAAAGTAGTCCGTGGCTTCGAAAGAATGTTGTGTAAGTACTGGTGTGGGAAAGCCAGGAAAACATGGGTAGGTGCACTGACCGCCGTGATATGACCAAAGCTGTTGAAAGCGGCGTTAAACTCCAAACAAACAAAATCACCAATGGGCTAACAGTCTATGTGAAAAAGCAGCAAGTTGCTTGGGAAGTATGTTGTATGGAGTACTGGTGTGAGAAAGTCTGGGAACATATGAGTATATGAACTGGACACTGAAATTACTGAACAATTGTTGAAAATGACGTAAAACCTCAATCAATCAATCAATTGGGAATGCTACTCTTCTGTTGTCTGTCGTACTTTTGAAATGATAATTCGAAAAGAAGAATCTTCCTCCTGTTCCTAAAATACTTTCCCTGAGTTGACATTTTTATGCCCCCGGAATCACCGATTCGGTGGGCATCTAGTCTTTGGCCTGTCTGTCTGTCTGTCGAAAAAAACTTTAACCTTGACCACTTCTTTTGAACCATAACAGGTACGGCTACCATATTTCACATGTGTATTCCTTGTGACATGACCTTTCTGTCAGTACCAACATTTTTGGCCTTGCGACCTTGACCTTTTACCTAGATGCCCCCATCTGTCAAAAAAACTTTAACCTTGACCACTACTTTTGAACCATAACAGGTACGGCTACCATATTTCACATGTGTATTCCTTGTGACATGATCTTTCTGTCAGTACCCAAATTTTTGACCTTGCGACCTTGACCTTTTACCTAGATGCCCCCATCTGTCGAAAAAACTTTAACCTTGACCACTACTTTTGAACCATAACAGGTACGGCTACCATATTTCACATGTGTATTCCTTGTGACATGACCTTTCTGTCAGTACCAACATTTTTGACCTTGCGACCTTGACCTTTGACCTAGATGCCCCCATCTGTTGAAAAAAACTTTAACCTTGACCACTAATTTTGAACCATAACGGGTAAGGCTACCATATTTCACATGTGTATTCCTTGTGACATGACCTTTCTGTCAGTACCAACATTTTTGACCTTGCGACCTTGACCTTTGACCTAGATGTTACCATTCGGGGGCATCAGTGTTTCACAAACACATCTTGTTTTCCTTTGTCAGTGTTTCATACCTGTATGGAGATGAAAGATGTCTGATAAGGTCACTTGCAAAACATGGTCAATAAATATCTCGAAAATGGAGTAACTTATTATGATAAAGAGTAAAAATATTATGGTAAAAAAAAGCGAAATTAGCTTGTTTTGATCAATTTGTCCTTTTCTCATTTCTAAAATTTGTCTTTTAATTTAGATAAAGGCTTGAAAGCCATTTTACTACTTTTTCCAGGTTGTACGCAAAAGTGACAATGATGTAGTTACAGTTATTGGATGTTGCGTGACACTGGTTGAGGCTATGAAGGCAGCAGACACGCTTGCTGCTGATGGGAAGAATATCCGAATTATCGATCCCTTCACTCTCAAACCATTCGACAAAGAGACTGTTTTGAAAAATGCACGAGAAACTGGTGGGAGAATTGTCACTGTAGAGGATCACTATCTATGGGGTAGGTTTTTACTGCTCCCTCAGTGGGAGAATTGTCACTGTAGAGGATCACTATCTATGGGGTAGGTTTTTACTGCTCCCTTAGTGGGAGAATCATCACTGTAGAGGATCACTATCTATGGGGTAGGTTTCCATGCTTCCTTAGTGCAGAGTTCTAGATAAGGGGTGTTTTGCATGTTCAAAAATCATATTTGACCCTCTTACCCTGTGTTGTGGGTACTCAAAAGAATCATCTCAGTGACACAATTCTTTTGAGTACCCACAACATAGGGTTTGCTTTAATAATTAGAGAGAAATTGTGGGAAAAAGGGCTGAATAACTGTTCTTCATTCTTTCTCAGGTAAGTTGTGTTTACAATTAAAGTATTTGCACAAAGTCCAATGCTTGTGATGTTTGATATAATGAATCACCATGAAACATAAAGTTTGGGAACCCAGTACCTCCATGGTTAAGGTTTAAAGTTTTAAGTGTTTACAACTTACATCTTCACGAGTACAGGTCCAGTGTGGATGAAACTGGGCATCCTCATAAACCACTATACTAGGGCCTTGGAGATATAGGTGACTGCATACGTTATATGGGGTCATACACTTTGGATTTGTGTTAATATTTTACCCTTTCCCACATACAGCAAATCTGCAGCAGATGACTTTGCAAATGTCTACTAAAAAATGTGGAAAATCTCTATAATAAAGTCGTCTGCTGCAGATGCGTGGAAAAGGGTTAATATTTAAATCGGGATTTGTGTTTCATTCTTATGTCTTTGCAATATATACAGCTCAGATATTCATGAAACTTAAAATAACGAGGAACAGCTATACAGGGAGACTGCTATACAGGGAGACTATTTTACTATGCTTCACTTTTAATTTGTAATGGAAATCATCTGCAACCTACATGAAGCCTCTACTGGAAAAACATAAACCCTTGAGATTCTGAAATTGGTGTTTCCGTATCATGATAATTATACCCCCCGGCAAACAAAGTTTGGGGGGGTATATAGGAATCACCCTGTCTGTCCGTCTGTCTGTCTGTCTGTCTGTCTGTCCGTATGTCCACATTTCTTGTAAGCACTACTCCTCCTAAACGGCTCAATGGATTTGGTTCAAACTTTACATGAAGGTTACACATCATATGTAGATATGCATGAAGGAAGATCATACGCCTCGGATTCTTCCAAGGGCAGATAATTCAACTTAGAGGTTACCTGCAAGGACTCCTGTGCACATACCTCCACATTTCTTGTAAGCACTACTCCTCCTAAACGGCTCAATGGATTTGGGTCAAACTTTACATGAAGGTAACACATCATATGTAGATATGCATAAAGGAAGATCATATGCCTCGGATTCTTCCAAGGGCAGATAATTCAACTTAGAGGTTACCTGCGAGGGACTCCTGTGCACATACCTCCACATTTCTTGTAAGCACTACTCCTCCTAAACGTCTCAATGGATTTGGTTCAAACTTTACATGAAGTTTACTCATCATATGTAGATATGCATGAAGGAAGATCATACGCCTCGGATTCTTCCAAGGGCAGATAATTTAACTTAGAGGTTACCTGCGAGGGACTCCTGTGCACATACCTCCACATTTCTTGTAAGCACTACTCCTCCTAAACGGCTCAATGGATTTGGTTCAAACTTTACATGAAGGTTACACATCATATGTAGATATGCATGAAGGAAGATCATACGCCTCGGATTCTTCCAAGGGCAGATAATTCAACTTAGAGGTTACCTGCGAGGGACTCCTGTGCACATACCTCCACATCTCTTGTAAGCACTACTCCTCCTAAATGGCTCAATGGATTTGGGTCAAACTTTACATGAAGGTTACACATCATATGTAGATATGCATGAAGGAAGATCATATGTATCGGATTCTTCCAAGGGCAGATAATTCAACTTAGAGGTTACCTGCGAGGGACTCCTGTGCACATACCTCCACATTTCTTGTAAGCACTACTCCTCCTAAACGGCTCAATGGATTTGGTTCAAACTTTACATGAAGGTTACACATCATATGTAGATATGCATGAAGGAAGATCATACGCCTCGGATTCTTCCAAGGGCAGATAATTCAACTTAGAGGTTACCTGCGAGGGACTCCTGTGCACATACCTCCACATTTCTTGTAAGCACTACTGAGTCAAACTGTATATGAAGGCTACACATTATATGTAGATATGCATGAAGGAAGATTTTTCTCCTCAGATTCTTCCAAGGGAAGATAAGCAAAGTAGAAACTTTACCAATGTATCCGATGCTTTGGGAGGGGAGCGGGGGGTATTCTTTAGTGAGCTTTGCTCACAGTATTTCTAGTTTGACCTACTTTAGGCAATGAAGGGTCTAGTTTCTTATCTGAACAGTGAATACTGCGTCTGTGCAGAGCTCTCACTGTCTGCCTACGGGTAATGCAGCTGGGTCCAATTCCACCAACCTAACTTAGAGCTAACATATAATTAAAAACTTAAAGGCATATTTCTTCATTTTTGTTTCCCTTATAAAAATGCCCTAACATTTCATTTCTTAACACATATTGTTAGTAAGCAAAGGTAACTATTTATGTCAACTTGGTCATTTACTTAAATACATTTCACCATTTATGTTTTACAAAATATTAGGGAAACAAAAGAAATAAAATATGCTTTTAAGTATTACTTAGCGCTTAGTAAGACTGGTGGATTTGGACCCTGTAGATATATATCTCCTGACAGAAATCTATTTGCATAGCCCCACTAGTATTATATCCATGCAGCAGATGTTAGGTTGGTATATATGAACGAATGAAAGAATCTTTATTGGATGGTAAAAAACATTGTAACAAAAGGAGAATTTGCTCATTATGTGTAATTTCTGCCTGCTACAATGTTTAAAAAAATATAAAACCTATCTGTATGCCAGCAAGTGAAAGGAGATGACACACGACACAATTTTGTACGATGTGGTATAAGTTTTGTTGTTGTTTTCTAGGTGGTTTGGGTGATGTTGTATCCGGCTGCCTATCTGAAGAGAAGGATATTGTTGTGAAGAAACTAGCCGTAACTGAAATTCCCAGAAGTGGAAAACATTTGGAGCTAATGGAAAAATTTGGAATTGATGCCAAAGCCATTGTTGCTGCTGTCAACTCATTCTTTAAATAGAAAATCAAAGAGCATATTATAAAATTAAGTTGTAGTTTTGTATTTGAATTGTAAGAGCCACACCACATAGAAATCATCTTTTTGGAATTTTGTGATAAGAAAAAAATTCACATGTCTGCTCTATAAAATGAACAGTTCTCATGCGATCTTTACCGACGTTGGTGAACCCATTTGTGGCTATAATGACTGGGCCAAGAACGATAACCAGTTACGGCACTTTTGTATTATGGCTCTTGTGTTTTTATGTTTTACCATTTTCAAATTCAGACCGAGAAGCGATTTGTTCTCAAATTTAATATCACAAATGTTTGACTTTCATTTACAGTTAAGTCCATTTTACTATCACCATTTCATATTGTTGACGTCTTGAATAATTTAATTTGTTTTTTGTTATTTGTTTTAAGCAGAGAAATTTACATGTATATCCTTATAATGAACTTAGATTAGATGTGCTTACATTCTTTGTGCTAAAAAGTGCTAGCTTTACTGTAGAAATCAACCTCACCGAATGATGTAAAAACAATTTCCCCAATAATGATAATAATGATTACTACTGCAGATGGCCTCTGATAACATTGTGGCAAAAGTAGAAATTGCACTTTTATACCCATTCTTGCATATGGCAAATCTGCAGCAGACAAATTTAAAAACAACTATCACAACATTTTTGAGTTGAAAACATTTTGGCAAAAGGAGATTTTCCTCATGAATAAGTTCTCTTTTGCATCAATGTTTTCAAAAGTCGAGGGTGTAAAATAGAACAAGTACATTTGAAGATCTACCATTTAGGATTTCCAAAAGTTCTACACAAGCTACTTAATTTTACTTTTTTTCCCGGCCAACTTTGGTTCTAATTTGTAGAACTTTTAATTTTATTGAACATTTTGATTTTGATTTATATTTGAAGAAAAAAAAGCTAAGTTTAAAACTGAAAAGTGTATTGGTTTATTATGAATTAAAATTTAAATTTAATGCCTGTGTCTGTTTTTATTTTCAATAGCATAATATACAGTTTTGTGCAGCCTTGTGTGAGAACTGGTATATCTTGTTAGCTGCTGGCTGGAAGCATGAACTTTTGGCTTCAAACATCTTCTCCTCAGTAACCATTGGACCAATACGAATGAAACATCAAATCAAGCATCCTATCAATGTCCTCTTCAAATGTGTTTTATCCGTCTAGCTGTGGCATGATAAAGTGGGATTTAAAAAAAAAGTGCTCCTGGAAATCTTGCCAAATTTTGATATAATTTCACAGGTTTATTATGCTCCCCAGAGGGAGAGCATATAGTTGTCACTTTGTCCGTCATGTCTGTCCGTCCGTCTGTCAGTCCGTCACACTTTACTTGCATTGAGCATAAATCTAAAAGTACTGAATATATTTCAATAAAACTTGAAATATACATACATAATATATCTATAGGTGCTACCTATTTATGAAAAAAACGCAAGATAAATATAAACAAAAATTAAAGAGCATACTTTGGCCATAAAAAAAGATTTATAAGTAATTGACTAGACAATAATAATGTGAATGTCATGTTTCTTGCATTATCAAAACATATTTGGAATTCGTATTGCTGTCGTCTATTCCGAACAGAAAATAATAAAGTAAAGACTTTCAGAAAATGAAGGCATACATTTATAATGAACGAGGTTAAAACATGAGGGCCAAGATGATCCTTAATCGATCACCTGCATTATGGTAAAGAAGCAAATAGATCGGCCCTTTTCTGATGCCACCTGGCGACTGCCTTTTTCAACCAGTCAATATGACTGGAACAAATTATGTAAGGGGTCACATTTCTGCTAAACCCTTTTAACGGTTTCTGAGGCCTTTGCAACAGACGATTTAGGAAAAGATTGTCGCCAAAAGAACAATTGCTCCTTATCAGAAAGTTATCCTTTTGCCACAAAATCCTTGTTTGATAAATAATTATACTTTGAATGAGTGAGTCGATATATAGGAATTTGGGGTCTTTCATGTTGATACCACTTTTTTTGCGTGAAACGACGGCGCTCCATTGACGTTGCGCCAAGATGAAGTGTTACGGAAATGACATCACGTCCTTCTTTGGCTACGATACAGACAAAATTTAGGTGAGAAGACTAATGCTCTCGTTTTTTTCGACGAAGGGGGAAACATATTTCTTACAGAGTTCCTTTATTTTTAACTTTTCGTACAAATGTTAATTCCCTCAAACGGCACTTTAATGATCTTAAATATCGATTTTAAAAAAAATGATTAAAAAGACAACAATAATTTTCAATCCGTGTTTTTCGTCTCATTTTATACATAGCCAAAATGGCGGCCCCCATGGATTTGGCACTTTCATTTCAGAAAGCTTCATGGGTTATCGAAAAAAATAATCTCGCACCTGTTACCTGAATGGGTTTTTTCGTATCAATAAAAGAGAGAGTGCATAATACAAGAACCATAACTACAGTGAATAATTTTCAAATTTTCTCCCTTGTTAGACTTTATATTTCCATGTCAGGACGATAACTCGAAAAGTATTAAAGATATTTCGATGAAACTTGAATTGTATACAGATATTAAAGAAAGGCAGTGCATTACACAAGAACCATAACTCTATAATAAAAATTCCCTTGTTTTTATTATTTTCTTTTTTGTCCGTAGCACTTTATTTTGCATTGAGCATAAATCTAAAAGTACTGAATATATTTCAATGAAACTTGAAATTACATTCATAACAATAAGAGAGAGTGCATAATACAAGAACCATAACTTTATAGTGAATAATTTTCAAATTATCTCCCTTGTTAGACTTTATATTTCCATGTCAGGACCATCACTCGAAAAGTACGAAAGATATTTCGCTGAAACTTGAAATGTATACATATATTAAAGAAAGGAAGTGCATTGCACAAGAACCATAACTTATAGTGAATAATTTTACAAGTTATCTCCCTTGTTAAGACTTTATATTTCAGGACAAGTACGAACTTATTTCGAAGAAACTTTAAATGTAGATATATATTAAAGAGAGGAAGTGCATTACACAAGAACCATAACTCTATAATAAATAATAGAAAATAACTCCCTTGTTTTTATTATTTTCTATTATGAAGTCTGTATTATGTAAATAGGTATTATCACTTGACAAAGCCCTTATGGGGAGCATCGATCGTTTTCACCGATTCCTTGTTCCTTTTGTTAGTCTCCACCAGGTTCCTTTATTATCCCCCGCTTTTTCGTAGAAAAAAAGGGGGGTTATTAATTTTGGTTTGTCTGTCCGTCCATCCGTCCGTCTGTCCGTCTGTCTGTCTGTCTGTCTGTCTGTCACACTTCGTTTCCGTGCAATAACTGCCACAAATGTGAACCGTTTTTTTTTCAAACTTGGTAAAAAGGTTAAATGCCTTAAGGGCTAGGCCAAGTTTGATCGTCACTTTCGGCGGACTTTATTTAGTGGAGTTATGGCCCCTTATTTAACACAAAATGTCGTTTCATGCTGTTTCCGTGCAATAACTGCCACAAATGTGAACCGTTTTTTTTCAAACTTAATAACAAGGTTAAATGCCTTAAGGGCTAGGCCAAGTTCGATTGTCACTTTCGGCGGACTTTATTTAGTGGAGTTATGGCCCCTTATTTAACACAAAATGTCGTTTCATGCTGTTTCCGTGCAATAACTGCCACAAATGTGAATTTTTTTTTTTTCAAACTTGGTAACAAGGTTAAATGCCTTAAGGGCTAGGCCAAGTTCGATCGTCACTTTCGGCAGACTTTATTTGGTGGAGTTATGGCCCCTTATTTAACAAAAAATGTTGTTTCTTGCTGTTTCCGTGTAATAACTGCCACAAATGTGAACCGTTTTCTTTCAAACTTAGTAACAAGGTTAAATGCCTTAAGGGCTAGGCCAAGTTTGATCGTCACTTTCGGCGGACTTTATTTGGTGGAGTTATGGCCCCACATTTAACACAAAATGTCGTTTCTTGCTGTTTCCGTGCAATAACTGCCACAAATGTGAACCGTTTTTTTTTAGTCCCCTACCGGCGTGCCAAAGGGGACTCTTAGGTTTGCACTCCGTCCGTCAGTCCGTCAGTCAGTCCATCTGTCAGTCAGTCAGTCCGGCAAATTTTTGTCCGGAGCATATCTCCAAAACTGTACTAGCTATGGCTATGAAATTCCATATGTGGATACATCTCATCAATGCGGAGTGCAGTGCATATGAACCATAACTCTTGCTTCCCTAATTTTTGAGTTATTTCCCTTTCTTTATTTTCATACTTGATTTTTGTCCGGAGCATATCTCCAAAACTGTACTAGCTATGGTTATGAAATTTCACACATGGATGCATCTCATCAAGGGGGAGTGCAGTGGACATGAACCATAACTCTTGCTTGCCTAATTTTTGAGTTATTTCCCTTTCTTTATTTTCATACTTGATTTTTGTCCGGAGCATATCTCCATAACTATACTAGCTATGGCTATGAAATTTCACACATGAATACATCGTATCAAGGGGGGGTGCAGTGGACATGAACCATAACTCTTGCTTGCCTAATTTTTGAGTTATTTCCCTTTCTTTATTTTCATACTTGATTTTTGTCCGGAGCATATCTCCATAACTATACTAGCTATGGCTATGAAATTTCACACATGAATACATCGTATCAAGGGGGAGTGCAGTGCACATGAACCATAACTCTTGCTTCCCTAATTTTTGAGTTATTTCCCTTTCTTTATTTTCATACTTTATTGTCTTGATATACCTAAACATTGGGTTGCTATGACAACAGAAACAGACTCAAAAGTGCAAACCGGTAGGGGACTATGGTATTGCTTGCAATCCTCCAGTTACTTGTTCAAACTTGGTATCAAGGTTAAATGCCTTAAGTGCTAGGCCAAGTTCGATCGTCACTTTCGGCGGACTTTATTTAGTGGAGTTATGGCCCCTTATTTAACACAATATGTCGTTTCATGCTGTTTCCATGCAATAACTGCCACAAATGTGAAATTTTTTTTTCTCAAACTTGGTAACAAGGTTAAATGCCTTAAGGGCTAGGCCAAGTTCGATCGTCACTTTTGGTGGAGTTATGGCCCCTTATTTAACAAAAAATGTTGTTTCTTGCTGTTTCCGTGCAATAACTGCCACAAATGTGAACCGGTTTCTTTCAAACTTAGTAACAAGGTTAAATGCCTTAAGGGCCAGGCCAAGTTTGATCGTCACTTTCGGGGGACTTTATTCGGTGGAGTTATGGCCCCTTATTCAACAAAAAATGTTGTTTCTTGCTGTTTCCGTGCAATAACTGCCACAAATGTGAACCGTTTTTTTTTCCAAACTTGGTAACAAGGTTAAATGCCTTAAGGGCTAGGCCAAGTTTGATCGTCACTTTCGGGGGACTTTATTCGGTGGAGTTATGGCCCCTTATTCAACAACAAATGTTGTTTCTTGCTGTTTCCGTGCAATAACTGCCACAAATGTGAACCGTTTTTTTTTCCAAACTTGGTAACAAGGTTAAATGCCTTAAGGGCTAGGCCAAGTTCGATCGTCACTTTCGATGGACTTTATTCGGTGGAGTTATGGCCCCTTATTTAACACAAAATGTCGTTTCTTGCTGTTTCCGTGCAATAACTGCCACAAATGTGAACCGTTTTCTTTCAAACTTAGTAACAAGGTTAAATGCCTTAAGGGCTAGGCCAAGTTTGATCGTCACTTTCGGCGGACTTTATTTGGTGGAGTTATGGCCCCTCATTTAACAAAAAAAGTAGTTTCTTGCTGTTTCCGTGCAATAACGGCCACAAATGTGAACCGTTTTTTTCCAAACTTGGTAACAAGGTTAAATGCCTTAAGGGATAGGCCAAGTTAGATCGTCACTTTCGGCGGACTTTATTTGGTGGAGTTACGGCCCCTTTTTTAACAAAAAATGTTGTTTCTTGTTGTTTCCGTGCAATAACTGCCACAAATGTGAAGCGTTTTTTTTTTTCAAACTTGGTAACAAGGTTAAATGCCTTAAGGGCTAGGCCTAGTTCGATCGTCACTTTCGGTGGACTTTATTCGGTGGAGTTATGGCCCCTCAATTAACAAAAAAAGTCGTTTCTTGCCGTTTCCGTGCAATAACTGCCACAAACTTGGTAACAACCTAGGCCAAGTTCGTTTAATTTACCCTGTAATACATGTTCAATAAAAAGTCTACTGACATGTTTAAACCTAACCTCAACATTTTCCTACAATATTTCTGCAAGCGGGGGATATAAATTTCATGAATTTGCTTGTTTGAATTTGATCGTAAAACACTTAACTTACCGATGATGAAACTGTATTGCTTATTGTGAACACTTTTAAATATCTCCTCAGAAGGTATGATTAGATTATTTTGTTCACGTATGTTAACTTATACCTTTTCCTATGAGATTTTGATGAAACCTCATCTGAGATAAGTTATACACAAACAACGGTGACCTACTAGACTAAGTAAATGGATATGCTGATCCGAGTCACCGTAGGTCGAATCTGCGAGAATGAAAACATTTGGTGTAATAACAGACTTCGGTGTAGGGTTATACCTCATTTGTGGGATCTATACCATGAATTACTAACAATGATTGAGGGGATGTCCTTCTTTCTTAACAGTGTTTGTTTTGTACATATATGATATTCTTCATTTACAGATGCAGAAAACATACCTGCTTACCAATAGTTATATCATTGTATATGTTTGAGCCTCGTCTGGCGATTTGTTGTCGTAATTAATGTGCGTACAGTGAAGCATACATGTAATTTCGTCTAGGGATTGTCTCGGAAAGTTTATCTCTGTCCCTGAGGGGAGTATGCTTGTCCCTGCAGGTCATAACACACGGAAAAATTATTTAGACCCATACTTTTACGTTTCAGTCTCACTTTGCCAACTTTTTTAACACATTTTCTAACACCTCTGTCTTGCCTGTAAAAAACAAGTGCGGAAAATGGGTATCACTGTCCACCTAGTAGATAAATAAAAGGATTCTTTGTATGAAAATAAAATGGAAAATGGTGAAATTCATTTTTTTCATTTTTATTATCAAATACATGTATATCATAAATATGAAATATTGATTTAATTGATTTAATTGATTTAGCCGACGACTTTTGAAAATATTGTGACAACATATAAGTCCAATTGCACAAGAGCTGAAAATTAAAAAAACAATATTGTCTGGCTAATTCACACATGTTGACCTAGTCTCACTTTCCGGTTCCGGTTGAGATAAGTCGCTGAGTTTTCTGCTCCGATTGAATTTGGATTCAAATGATAGTATGCAGACCTGTGCTAAGCAGGAGTTTGTATCAACGAATGAGCGGATTACTGTAACACCTGACAACGTTGAAGAGTTGTATGAAAAACTTTGTCGGTATGATCTCCACCGATAAACTCGAACTGGCCGCTTATAGATAATGTGACGGATCTATTTCGGAAAACAACCAAAACAGTTTATTTCCCGTGTTATTTAGAATACAGACGCTCGTGATGAAAGGTTGGATGAAATAAGATATACTGTCTTCGAATCCTGTAAATGGTTGTATAATTATCCGTTTCCGAAGGATGTAGGGTTGAAACGCCGCAAGAAAACGAGGAAAGGTGAGACTTTTACTCAGAAACTAGCGTCTGATATTTATTTATTAGTGTCTGTGCTAGAAAATCAATACTATGATGATATGAAAGATATCCTAAGCCTGCCGACGTCATTCTCAGTCTGATTTAAAGTCATTCAAGGCAGATAATCAAGTGATTTCATGCCACGTAGATCTGTTATCGTTAAAGCATGAAAAAGACAGCATTAAAAAACATTTATGTGAAGACATTAAATTTGTGAGATTTGACTTATCGCAAGTACGAAAGGAAACAAAAGACCAATTCACATGCTGAAGCAATGACATCCAACGGATTGAAGACGAAAGTTCGTCGGGATTAACCGTGATACACGAGATACAAGAACTTCTCAACGGTCACCGGTCTCGAGACATCCAAAATGGATACCTGTGCATATTACCCGTCATAAGGAAGATATTCGGACAAACCGAATATTTCTGAAACTATGTCAGATGTATTGTATGGTCATGGGACATTATGCAACGTCAAAAACTTTAAGGTCAAGGTCTTATTTTGGCATAACTTGAACTTGGTCAAGTAACTTAACCTCAAACATTAACCTTGGTTAAATCTCAGCAACCTCTGCTGGAATTGTTTTTGAAACTATATCAGATGTATTGTTGGGTCATGGCACATCATTCAAGGTCAAAATTATCAAGGTGAAGGTTATATTTTGGCAGAACTTGAATTTGGTTAGGTAACTTAATCTTGGTTATATCTCAGCAACACCTGATTTGTCTGTGCATGCGCGTCCCTTTTCCCCCATTATTATATTCTTAAAATCGCAAAATTAAGCACAATAACATTATTAAAAAAAACTATGGTTTTAATTTACATTTTAATTATTAAAAACTACTCGCATATAAATAGACTGGTTCACTAATCTTAATCTTCTATTGCAAAGTCTAGTGACGAACTGCTACGGAAATATCCGAGAGCTGACGGTAAAATACGGCGCATGCGCGATCAAGCCCATTGCACCAGTAATAGTACTAAACACAACCAATATATGCGCTGGTGCTGATGCACCAGCGCAATAAGTATTCTTGTCTTTGGATGTACCAATACAATTCTGGTGAGTGTGCCGTGGTTACTTTCAATAAATCGAAGCATGTATTGAAACGCAGTTCTCGGCACTGGGTAGTTGGTAACGATGTCATTTATAAGAAAGAGGATTATAACCATTTAGGCATAATCTGCAATAATTATAATAACTCTTCTCTCGTTGCCAAACAAGTTAATAGAAAATTAAGGGTAGCTTTCTTTGGACTCATCAAAGAGGCGTTATATATACATGGTCTTAATCCTTTAACCAGTTATAGTATTTACAAATCGATTGTTATCCCGAGAGCTCTTTTCGGGTGTGAATTGTTACAACCGCTGTCTGATAGGGATATGTTGACAATAGAGGGATAGCACAGACTTTGTTTAAAGCAAATTCAGGGTTTACAAATTATATCAAGAACAGATATTGTTCTTTGTCTTATTTGTGCTCTTCCTATTGAAGTTGGACTAGAGAAGAGAAAGCTCACATTTCTTGGTCAGCTTTGTCTTTTGGAGAGGGACTGTGTAACACAAAGTTTGTTTTTATTGCGTCTCTTTTCCTTTGTAAATAGTAATTCCGATACCGGGTTGTTTCTGATATTGTATATATTCTACGCAAGTATAACATTTACAACGTGCTACAAGATTACATTGATTATAGTGTTTTTCCAAGTAAATATATTTGGAAACATTGTTTTGATACAAAAGTATCAAATTATTATATCGGCGAAAAGAGTGTAAGAACATCGAGAACGCAGTTTGTGTTATATAGACAATTACATAAACGATTCTCAATCGGTCCAGTATGGAATTATGCTAAACGTAATCCGAATATGCTTCGTGCTTGTTTTTCCATCGCTCAGCTAATTGCCTGTACGGCTTATACAGAGTGTTCTCAGTGTGCACGGTGTGGCTGTAGCGATGTTAGAACAAGTCTAACGGAGCATATCTTGATTAACTGTACAAGTGTACGAACATATACTGTTTCCTTTCAGCACGGAACTGTATTCAAGTTTGGTAGAACAGTTTTCAACTTATTAGTGCCATTGGAAGGCAATGATTTTGTTTACAAGCATGTCGCGTGATTGTAACATTCTATACGGACATGTTATAAATACTTTGTGCAAGTATAAATACTTTGTACAATTATAAATTAAAATGTACATGTTTGAATAAAAGTGAAGGTGTATAATTTAACGGATGTTTAGTCATGCACAATAGGTTATAAAAACTATTATAATCTCTCTCTCGCTGTCAAGTAGTTGTAGTTAATTGTGTTAATTTGTATTGTTTGTATTATAAAATGAAATCTCCTGTATAGGAGGAAATAAAGATTGATGATGATGTTGGCCTGTAACGGACGCTGGTCTCGATGCGCTTCACGCAGTACACAGGACATGTTGACACATGTCCGTTAATTGTTACGCTGTCCCGGAAAGCTCACCAATAATTATCACATGCATGGACTGAAGATTCAAGCGAGTCATTGCATCCGCACATTCCCACACCAGAGTTTTCCCCGTCCATGTATAAGTTAAATATACCGACATAATGCATCTTAATACCAAAATAAACTTGTAGTTAATTGTGTTAATTTGTATTGTTTGTATTATAAAATGAAATCTCCTGTATAGGAGGAAATAAAGATTGATGATGATGTTGGCCTGTAACGGACGCTGGTCTCGATGCGCTTCACGCAGTACACAGGACATGTTGACACATGTCCGTTAATTGTTACGCTGTCCCGGAAAGCTCACCAATAATTATCATATGCATGGACTGAAGATTCAAGCGAGTCATTGCATCCGCACATTCCCACACCAGAGTTTTCCCCGTCCATGTATAAGTTAAATATACCGACATAATGCATCTTAATACCAAAATAAACTCAGTTATTTAACGTCATGCCATTATGTCTAAGCAATTGAAATGATATACAATGGAGAGTAATTTCTAAAGACTCCAAAATTACTAGACGAGGCTCATATGTGTATCTCATTACAGTTTTCTGTCGTTCCTTAAACGAGCATGCATACTCTAGTTATGTCATTCATTCAAACATTAGTTTATTAATATATTCATGTCAATCACCTGTTTGCAGTCGTTTAAAACTAGTCTGTATATATACACTTCGTGTTAATCGTTCACTAATACAATTATTTAAAATGTCTTATCAAATTCCATAATTTTAGCTCAAAAGTTCGCACAATCAGGGACACTATTATACATTTTTAGTCACTTTTTCTTATCTAAACCCAAATAAATGTGTCGGTCATGGTCCTGGTTTCGATCCAGCCCTTCGTAAACCGTATCCGGGTCATTGAATTGTCCAATCCCAGTGTTAGATGATTGATTGGCGATCATCTGTTGATCATGGTCCTGGTTTTGATCCAGACTTTCGTAATTCGGTCCCGGATTTTGACTATGGTCAAGTTCCATGTATGTCGATTGTCCCATGATTTGATCGTCAGTTCTGTTTGTAGGAAAAGACGTGCTGCGGTTTGGTGTACCTATTTTGTAAATATTATAAAGCTGGTTTAACTACATCTTGCTAAAAAATGCACAAGCTGTTTTCAAATGATGCGGTTGATTTGTACAAGATACAATAATTGATATTCAGTTATTTTCGACTTATGGTGAACATTTGACATTTGGAGAACAGCATGTTCACGCCAGGCACTGTTGGAAATACGTTAAGTCTATACCTATGAAGAATTAGCCAAGTCACCGGTAAGTATTTTGTTGAAAACTATATTTTTGAGACAAATGTCAAAGTTCAATAATATTCTCAAATGATTATAATAATATTATATAAGTTTGTGTGTCAAAATTTCTGAAACATAAATTTGTTTGATGTTTTATCATTTCTGGAAGAAATTGATGCAAAGTTGAGCATTTGTTATTTTGATTTTAATTTGAAAAAATGCATTACATTAAAGTTACTGAAAATAATATATTCGTATTTACAAACATTATAAAATTAGATTTGAATAAATTAAAATGCAAAGAATGTTTACTACTTATCGTTTTAACCACCTGTAGTTCTGTTCCATGATGGTCTTATATGCGTTATTATTTATAACATTTGAGACGAGAAAATGTGTTAAACAGTTATTTCGTATTTTTGATATTTCGGTACTGGTACAATCCTTACATTTGTTACAAGACAGTAGGCCAAAGATCAACCTGTTGAGAAACAATGTCAATTTAGTCGATTTCACATAGCATTCAAGAAATATCGAACATACCTATTACATCATCATGTTGTGTATTTTTATGTTTACGTCTGCGTATTTTTGGAGTTCTTGCCTTGATCCGTCTGTATTTGACGCAAAAAACAGCTGTTCCTGAATTAAATAAAAATCATACATATACTCAACCGGCTCTCTAAAAAGATCCATGCGTCAATTTAACCTCTACGTCATCATATGTTAAAACTAATACAGGCGAAACAATTCATGCATGACAAAATGACAATATTGTTAAATGCTCTAAAGACATAGCACCACTATGTGCATCTACATTTGTACTCCCAATACTATTTGTTTGAGTTGTGGTTTGTTTATATATATATTTATTCATTTTACACGACAGTTATTTGTTGTATGTTCTAATATTCGCTGGCTATATACTATTTTAGTTAACTAGCTATTCAATGATTACAACAGTACAATACAATACAATACATAATGTATCAGAAGAGCCATGATCAAAGATACCGATACACCTATCAACAGGACAACGCAATCTGTGTTTTTATCCTCAGATGATTTATTATATATGACGTATCCGATCGTTTTTTTGAAATTCCCAAGCGAAACCTAAAGAAAGTTTAAAATATTATCACAATTACAATAGTGCTCATGATAAGCCGTTGTGATCACCATGTGTCCATCATTTCTCTTGCAACCAAACTGCAACTCCTGTATAGGTCCTTTTTAGAATTTGATATAAGAAATAGAGTTCATGTAAAACTCTGCTTACTTGCGGCATCAGCATGATGGTAAATTGACTAAACATTTAAATGTTTCTGATATAAATGTGCTGGTCTTATTTTAAGATAGCAAAAAGAGATTTCCATGGAATCCACTTCTGTTAACAACTCTGTAAAAGGACAATGTCAGGAACATTCCTGTGAAATAAGTGCGTTGTTTGTATGAAAATGTGAACAGATGGACGGACAGACGATGCCGGACTGTGAGTGATTACAACACCTCACCCCACACTTTGTGGTCAATTGAGCTATACAAATCAACAAATGGAATTGATTAGGCAGGCCATTTTCATTCTTTGTCTACTTTCCTTAACATAATAACCATAAGACAGAAAAGAAACCATTGATAAATTTTCATCGTTTTAGAGTCAAAAGTGCAGCATCTATTTTAGAGTGCTCACACAGTTTTTTCATCAACTATCACTTAGTAACCTAGTTTTTGATCCAATATCATCCATATAGGAAATTGGCTTAGATATCATAAACATAAATATTCTGACAAAGTCGATCAAGGCAAAACTGTGGTCATTAGTGTATAAACAACACACAACATTCAAATTCGTCAAATTGACCTAATTTGTCACCCCAGTGATTCTTAATACAATTTAGCCTAGACAGAATCAAGACGAACATTGGGGATGAAGTTAAACATGAGCAGGTGTAAAATAAGACTAGCAGAGTATTATCAAGATATTTCCTAATGTTTCCTCTGACATGAACCACATTCCAACTTTGCCTAGATATCATTAATCCTTTCCAACATACAGCAAATCTGCAGCAGACGACTTTGTAAATGTATAATTCTAAAATATGGAAATTCTCTATAATTGCAGATATAAGTACTGAAACAAGATGCGAAACACTGATGCCCCCGAATGGCAACATCTAGGTCAAAGGTCAAGGTCGCAAGGTCAAACATTTTGGTACTGACAGAAAGGTCATGTCACAAGGAATACACATGTGAAATATGGTAGCCGTACCTGTTATGGTTCAAAAGTAGTGGTCAAGTTTTTTTTCGACAGACAGACAAAGAGACAGACAGACAGACACACAGACAGGCCAAAAACTAGATGCCCACCGAATCGGTGATTCCGGGGGCATAAAAAGTTGAAAACATTGTGGCAAAAGGAAAATTGTCCGTTCGAGCAATGTTTCCTTTTGTCACGTTGTTTTCAAAAGTCATCTGCTGCAGATGCGTCAAAAGGTGGGAAAATGTTAAGACAAACAAACTGGCAAAGATTCAAGAAGATTGGATGAAAACCTTGACCTCTAGAGTGTTAACAAGCAAATGTTGGCGACTGACAAAAGGTAATCATGCTCAGGTGAGCTAAACATGTAATCAAATTCAATTCCTCCCAAAATCTTCATAATTTATTACTTATACTATACTTTTAATTTATAAATATAACAGTTTTATCTACAGAATGACCATATGAAGTAAACAGTATGACTTACCAATGACACCAAGAAGGAACAGTCCACCAGCAATAGGGAGCACTATGATCAGCACATTCTGTACTGTGGCAGCACTCAATAGTTGATATCTCACATAGGTTACATTCTGATGAAAATGTCCAAGCGTTACCTATGTAACGATAATAACAATTAGTATATCATTTTTTTACAACAAATCTGCCGTGGCCGAGTGGTTAGCGTCAAGGATTTGGAACCAGGCTCGATCCCCAGTCTTGGCGCTGTGGTCACGGTGGAGTGCTCATTGGCAAGGCATATTTCCTAGCTAGTACTGGTTTGTTTATCCAGGGATCATGAATAAGTGAACTGTCACCGTGATATAACTGAACTAATGTTGAAACGGCCATAAAACTCCAACAAAACACAAAAAACAAATCTGCAGCAGACAACTTTGAAAACATTTAGGCAAACACATGGGAAAGCATATTATATCAATGGATAGTTATTGAATATGTTTAAAAACATTATGTCAAAAGGAAAATTGCTCATTATGCCATAATTCATCTGCTGCAGAGTCATCAAAAAGCATCCCTGGTGGGAAAGGGTTAATAAGATTGTTATGGAAGACTTGTGTAGCCTGCCAATAAGTCAATTAGTGAAAGAGTGCAAGTGCAGGCGATTCACAAAAAAACCTACTAGATTAAACCCTTTACCACATAAAGACGCTTTCTGACGCATCTGCAGCAGACGACTATTGAAAACAATGTTACAAAAGAAGAAATTCTTCGTTTTGAGAAATTTCTCCTTTTGTCACATTGTTTTCAAATTGTGGCAATTTATCCATTTGCCACAATGCTTTCAACCTGTTTCAGCAATTATACCTGCAGTTATAGAGAGTTTCAATATTTTTGCCTAGAAGTTAGCAAAATCTGCTGCAGGATTGTTGTATGTGGGAAACGGTATACACAAATGATTAAAAATTCACAGCAAACAAATATTTTTGAAAACATTTGGCAAATGGAGAAATTGCTCATGATGCACAAGTTCTCCTTTGGCCATAATGTTTTTAACTCTATGCATTAATTACATGTTCATTTATAAAGATTCCACAGTTTAGCCTCGATGTTTAAAAATCCTCTGCTTCATACTTGTTATATGTGGTAAATGAGACAAATGCACAAAACAAGGCTGTTGAAACTTTGACAGTTTAGGAGAAAGGCACATCTGAACTCAACTTCTTATTCACATTAATTTCTTAATGTCATAAGCATGTAACATCAACGCTTACATTATCAGCAATTTTGACAACATTTAAATCACAATTTTAGCTCATCCTTTGTATTTGTTACAAAAAGCAAGCTGTGTCTAATCTTTTCACTAACATTCCACCAGAATATCTTTCCATCAAATTTAACGGAATATTTCCATTACCAAATGAAGTGTGGGAACTCTAGAAGAAATGTGAGTAGGTGAACTGGCCGCTGTGATATGACTGAACAATAGGCCCAAGGGGGACAGTATCGCTCCACTACTAGGAAAAAAATAAATAACAAAACAGCCCCGCTCCCCCTCGCCGCCATGTTTTTTGATCATTTAACATGGTTTGAAGAAATCTGATAGAGGGTCACCCAAGGATTGATTGATTAGGGTTTAATGCCGTTTTCAACAGTTTTTCAGTCATATCATGGCGACCAGTTCGTCTACTCATGAGAGGGTCTCCCAAGGAACATTTCTACAAAAGTATTTGCAAATCGGCCTTACACTTTCGGAGAAGAAGATTTTTAGTTATCACTATAGCAATATAAGGCAAAATAGCCCTGTCCCCATGCAGCCATGTTTTTAGACCACTCAACATGGCTTGAAGGAATCTAATATAGGGTCACCCAAGGAACAGTTCTACAATATTATTTAAAAATCAGCCTGACACTTTTGGAGAAGAAGATTTTTTAAGTTTTCACCATAGCCATATAAGACCAATTTATTGACCAATCAACATGGCTTGAAGGAATATGATAGAAGGTCACCCAAGGACTGATTGATTAGGGTTTAACGACGTTTTCAACAATTGTTCAGTGATATCACGGCGACCAGTTCACCTACTCATGCGTTTCCTGCTTTTCCCACACCAGTACATCACAGCTATCAGAAAGTGGAGCTAAAATTGTTAAAAACATCGTCAATTCCCAATCAATCAATCAATGTATAGTTTAGGAAGCAATACATCTCCAGTGCGCCTGTTCTGATATGTGACATGTTACTGTGCAATGACGATAATTGTAAAAATATTTTCTACATACTACATTCTACATTCAGCAATCGGATATACCATAGTATACATAGACCTCGATAACTCTTAACCCTTTCCCACCTGCATTTTGATGCAATAGCATGATGAGCAATTTCTCCTTTGGCCACAATGTTTTCAACTTTATGACAATTGAGCCATTTTTTTATGGAGATTTTTCAGGTTTTTGTCACTATGTTTTCAAAGTCTGCTGCAGATTTGCTGTATGTGGGAAATGGTTACATATGAGCCAGTCTATGCAAAATGGTACAACCTGGCCTTTACAAACAGTGTATATTGTGTAGATCCAGATAAGCCTGCACACTGACCAACCACTTATAAAGGTATTTCAAAAGCTTCTTGTGAATTGTGGTGAATTGTGGTGAATTGTGGTGATCATAGTTTGATGCAATTGAGAAGTTGATCTGAACCTACTCCATTTACGAATACAAACATATACATTATCAAATGAACAGGTTTAGAGCTCTACATAAGCCGTGTTTTGCCTGTTCTCAAATTACTATTTGACCCTTAAACACTATGTTATGGGTACTCAAAAGAATCGTCTCAGTAAGACGATTCTTTTGATAATCCACATCATAGGGATTAGCTGTGAAATAAGAGAGATATTGTGGGGAAAAGAGCTATATACCCGTCTTTATCTGAACTTCTGAATTGTTCATGAGTCACACTTTCAGCCATTTCATGCCAGGTGAATTTACATAATAGTAAAATGGAAAACATACAACAACTAAATAATCCTTTACACCTTCTTCTACATCGATTGTCGGGAGGAAACAGGTCAGGTTGGTTTCTGTAACTGTGATTTGTTCACATTTATTACCAAGTCCAATTGTCACTGTGTAGTCACTGGCAGTTGCTGCCAGTGTCAGGTAGCTACCCTGTAATTATAACAAACATATCAAATAAGAGGTAATATACCTTTGGAGTGCCTGAAGCAATGAGGCTGATTATTGAATTTTGCTGAGATATTATCCCTTTCTAATATACACTTTCTGTTTGCCTCTGCTGCAGACAACTTTTAAAAACATTGTGACTAAAGGGGAAATTGCTCATAATGAGTAATTTCCCATTTTGCAACAATGTTTTCAGCTTTATTCAATAATTGTTCTCTCATTTAAAGAGATTTTCCACATTATCCCAATTTGCCATTGCTTTGCATGTAATTGTTGTATGGCGGAAAAGGGTTTAAATGATGTACATCTAAGAATTAACCGTTTCATATTCTACAAATCTTCAGACAATACAATTATAAAAATAACTCAAAACAAAACTATAATATTGCAACTCTACTCAATAATAATGTACTTTTATTTACAGAGATTTTCCATATTTTTGTCTAGACGTTTTCAAAGTCGTCTGCTGTAGATTTGTTGCATGGTAAAAGATTAGCATACAAGAGTTGATCCACAATTACATGGACTTTTTACATATTTTCTATATTTTCCGTTCAAACATTAACAAAAATCATGAATATGTTATTTAAACGTTTCCCACATACAGCACAACTGCAGCAGACGACTTTGAAAACATCTTGACAAACATGTAGAAAACCTCTATATAATAAAGTAGAACCATTGAAAAAAGTTAAAAACATCGTGGCAAAAGGAGAAATTGCTTTTTTGAGGAATCTCTCTCCCTTTGTCACAATATTATCAAACCATTTCTGCTGCAGATGCGTTAGTATGCCTCTCTGCATAGACGATATGAATTTTAGGTCCGAAAATTTAATGTGTATTGAAAAATTTCGAGTTTAAAAAAACCGGAATGTAACTATGCTGGGCGCACTGTCTAAAATGTATGTTTAAAAACTTCTTATCTACCTTTCACAACATGCTTTTCTTCCACGTTTATCTATGAAATTCTGCTGAATTAAGTCACATATTTCTCGGACGTCATACAAATATACTATTAAAACTTATGCCCTTATTTAAGTTTAAAAGTCCTTATTTTCTGAATTGATTACAAGCACAGTCTTAGATAAAACATGGCGTCATCGGACATTGTTGAAGCGCGAGCGGTGACAAAATTGTGTGTAGGTTTAGGGAACACAACCACACAGACTGTGAAAATGATGGCCGAGGCGAAAATGAAGCAACCTGTGTGTGGGGAGGAGGGGTTACGGGGTGTGATATGGGTAAAACAAATTCACTACTGGACCAATTGAGATTTCAAAATTTCAGGAGTCTTGATATTTATTGTATTATAAGTGTCGATGCTCTATGCCCAAAGATATTTTAATTATTAAATAAGTACTTGTAATTCTGGATCAACCCTCGTACATGGCATACAGTAATCTTGATATATGAAAACCTTGAACCTCCATATATATGGCCATCCTATATAGTGGATGGCCTATAGGATACAACAAATCAGGCAGAAGACGGCTTAAAAAACGTCTGGGAAAAAGTGTGACAAATCTCCATAAATGAGAGTAACACGTACGATCCCACTAATACAAAACAGCAGTAGAGGTCTTAGAAAGCCTTTTTGCAAAAATATGTAAAATTTCTGTAAATTAAACTATAATTGTTAAATGGAGTTGAAAACATCGTGGAAAAAGAAATTGCTCCTTTTGCCAGAATGCTTTAATAATTCATCTGCTACAGAAGTGTCTGTATGCAGGAAAGGAAAAACAAGTAAGATCAGATATATCGCAATTTCTTACCGTTAATGTCAGTTTAACGTTCTCTGTTTTAATCACCTGTTTTGATAATTGATCAAAGCTTGGATCCTTGTAGTATTTCAATTCAAATTCTCTCACATAACCATCCATTTTGATCTGAAGTTTTGCCGTTATGCTACCATCAAATGTTGATCTTCTCCTTCTCCGCCCATTTTCTTGCATTTCATTTCTAACAGGAATTGGGGCTCTAGGTAAAGAACATTCCATGCTTGACTGAGTTTTAACCTTACAATTTCCTTCCTGAAAAGCATTGGGAAACCAGAACATATTCAAACAACATTAAAGAAATAAATTTGATTGGGAAACAAAACACCAAATGTATATTCACATCAAAGTCATTTTCATAACAAAAGGGATGTTTGTCCCTGTAACCTTCCCGATATGGAGAAAACGAGCATTATCAACATGCTACTGTTCTTTGACCAATTGATAAAGGCTTGACAATCATGGAAGAGGGTCGGTCATCCAAGGAACTTTCCCTTCAAATCAATGGTAAATTAGAAAGTTAGATGTTCAACACTTGCACTGTAATCATATAAGGAAAGAAGGCAGGTCCTATCAATTAAAAAGCATGTCGGTTTGCCTGGCTGTTAAGTTTATCAATCAATCAAGATGATTTTAACTACTTCGCTTGGACTTCTGTTAGAATTTAATAATTTAAACAATTTGAAGAGAACCATCAAAATAACGTTCCTGTAAATTGTCCCAGTGGTTAAAGAAAAAATGTTGACAACATTGAGAGAAACTGGGTGATTACAATAACTCACCTATAAACTAGAACTGGCACTATAGGTGGCTTAATACCTCCTTAAACTGGTTAAAACTCAAACCAATATAAATAGAAAGCCGAAAAAATAAGACTGACCCCTTGGTGGCCATGACATTTTTAACAATCACCATGACATGAAGGAATCTTGTAGAGGGTCGGATCATCAAAGGAACATCTCCACGAAATAATTTGAAAATTGCGCCAATATATTCCAAGAGAAAGATTTTTAAATGGTTCACTTTAGCCATAAAGGATCAAACAGCACTGCCCCCTGGCGACCATGTTCCCCATCCCCAATTCAGCATTACTCGGAAGGAATCTGGAAGAGGGTTAGCTAAGAACAATTCTATACAATAAACTAAATATAAGGCTAATGTGAGAAGAAAGCTGGTTATGGGTCATTCTAGAAAAAATTCTATAAAATTCTTGAAAAGTTGCCCGATACATGAGAAAAATAATTTTTTAAATTTTTTAGACATAAAGCGTAAAACAGCCAGACACCTTAGAGGCTGTATTTATTTGTGTACCAAACTACATGGCTTGAAGAAATTTGGTAGACAATCATCTTAAGAACAATTCTGCAAAATGATTTTAAAATGAGGCAAAAGAATTCTGAGGAGAAGCCTAAGCCTCTCTGCCATTTTCATTAATATTTCTTAAAATTAAAGAAGTGGATTGCTTTAGAAATGGCAATATGTCAAAACAATTTCATATATAAGACACACTCAGTGGTCAAAGTTCAAGGGAGACAACCTTAGAGCAGTTGAATGTTGGAAAAGGTTAAATTGTTTTGATGGGTTTGCTATTTTCAACTATTTTTCTGTGATATCATGGCGGACAGTTCACCTACACATGTTTCATGCCTTTCTTGCAACAGTACTTCATCTTTTCAGCGATTAATACGTTTTCTACACAGGCTGTGTGGAAGAATGGTGAAATATGATGCATTGACTTTTGTCAAACATAGGAAATGATAAGAATCAGTTTAAGATGTGACTATGTTTAGCTCTGATGGGCATCTCGTGCAGTGGAGAAAAGCAGTATTTGCTAGAGGAGATTCACAGGAACATCTGTTGATTTTTAAAAACAATGAAGCCATAGGTTAAGAAATATTCTTTTCAGATTTTTCTATTTTAAGCTCTGGCTGCCATCATTGCAGTGAAGCAAAAGGGCTTGAGCAATTATGTAATAAGGTCTCCTAAGTAACATTTGTATGAAATGATTTGAAATTGGGCCAATGTATTAGGAGAAGATTTCATTAACAAAAATCTAATTTTAGCTCAGGGGGCCACCTTGTGCAGTGGAGTAGATCTTGTGCGATAGAAAAAAACTCTAAGGAATATTTGAGCCGTTCCACAAGAAAACCAACATTATGGACTCTGCGTAATGTATCGACCCAGATCAGTCCGCGCATGCTAATCCGGGCCGACACATTCTATCTCAGGGGGATAGAGTAAATGACTCCTGAAACAGAAAATCCACAACAGGCGAAAAGTGTCTGTCCGGGTTAGTCTGTGTGGCATGCTTAGGCTGATCCGGGTCGATACTTAACGCAGCATCCACATCACATTGTTGGTTTTCTTGCAGGACGGATCATTTGTGCAAATGGTTCAATGTCTTAGAAGGAGATGAAGGTGAAATTAAGAGGATTATTTTCCATTTTCAGCTCTGGTGACCATTTTGAGCAGTGGAAATGAATAGCTGAAGCAATCTTTGATAGAGGATCACCAAAAGCACATTAAATTCTTTGAGATCTTCTAATTATTTGGTTAAGGTACATTGAATGATCCTAAAAGCTCTCTACATTTTTGGTCTCAGGTGAGTGAAAACCAAGACGTCATGTCATATTTTTACCGATCAGAACAGATTTGAAAAATCATTGTAGAGGGTCGCCCAATGCACATTTATTTAGTCTAACGCTTTCCATTGTATAAATCTGCAGTAGACAATTATTTTGAAACAACTAGGCATTATTACAAACATCTCAATAAATGATATTATAATTAATGAATAGTGTACACAAAACATTGTGGTAAAAAAAGAGATTGCTCATTATGAGTAATTTTTGCTTTTAGTACAATGCTTTAAAACGTCAAAGTGTTAGGGAAATTGTTAAATTCAGTCATTTTAAACAAGAAAATAAGATTTGCACTGTCATACGTAAGGGGGAAGTAAATATTAAACAAATCAAAATGGCTTAACAAAATCATGATAAGGGGTAACAGTGGTTAAGCAAAAGTTAAAAGAAAATTATTGACGCATGACACATGATGGTTAACGGGCACAAGCTGATCACTTAAGCTACAATGAGTCTTTCAATACAGTACGATATATACAACTAATGCAAATTAGCAAAACTTCATTTGACAATGTTTTGCGTAAATAATTTGGGCTCAGACATTTTAATAAGTATTTCATCTATGAACAGACTTCAGTATCTTCAATTTAGAAAATATTTCAAAACCAGGTCAATATATCATATTACAATACCTCTTCTTCATTGGCATAACTTGATGTTATTTTTAAAGCAGCTGAATTTTGGAGGTTTTCACCCGTCAAAGTCATGCTTTTTCCACCACTAAAATGAAAGAACAAAAAAAGAACCTTCTGTTAATTAACCCTTTCCCACTTGCAGACGCTTTCTGACGCTTCTGCAGCAGACGAATTTTTAA
This sequence comes from Serripes groenlandicus, assembly GCA_031761405.1. NCBI lineage: Eukaryota > Metazoa > Mollusca > Bivalvia > Cardiida > Cardiidae > Serripes > Serripes groenlandicus. The sequence continues at coordinate 7,679,754 of JASEVX010000007.1, forward strand.
AAACATTCTGGCAAAAAGAGAAATCGCTCATGATGAGCAATTTCTCCTTTAGTCTCAACTCACAATGTTTACAATTCTATTTAAACCCTCATTTATGAAAATCTATCACATCTTTGCCAGGATTTTCTCAGAATCGTCTGCTGCAGATTTGTATTATATGGGAGAGGAGGGTTAAGGAACATTAGTTTCACAGAGGTCAAGAGAATAAAGAGCAATAATTCCTTATCCTATGTAAACAACATTTGCGAAACCATGTTATGCAATACTTTAAATCGCATTGTGAACTGTGCAGATAATTATCAGCCTTCACATTAGTGCAGTCCAATCTTGATCTACATTGTTCTCTACACATTTACTAATATTAACATATTGTCAAGACTAGTCTATACATAAGTTATAACTTATATTACACGTTGTAAGGAAATACACTTTGTTGTTATTATTATCTAATAATTATCTTTTTGACAAGTATCAGCACAAGGCAATACAGCTATAAGACGAGCAGAGCTGAAAAGATATATCAATCTTCTTGGTCGGTTTACTCTTGTGCTCAGCTATACAGTCATATTGCGAGCACAGCTGAAAAGATCTATCAATCTTCTTGGTGTGTTTTTAATCTTGTGCTCAGCTGTACAGTCATATGGCAAACACAACTGAAGAGGTCTATCAATCTTCTTGATGTGTTTACTCTTGTGCTCAGCTATACACTCATATTGCGAGCACAGCTGAAAATATCTCTCAATCTAGTTGGTTGGTTTACTCTTGTGCTCAGTTATACAGTCATATTGCGAGCACAGCTGAACAGATCTATCAATCTACTTGGCTTGTTTACTCTTGTGCTCAGCTATACAGTCATATTGCGAGCACAACTGAAAAGATCTATCAATCTACTTGGTTTGTTTACTCTTGTGCTCAGCTATACAGTCATAATGCGAGCACAGCTGAAAAGATCTATCAATCTACTTGGCTTGTTTACTCTTGTGCTCAGCTATACAGTCATATTGCGAGCACAACTGAAAAGATCTATCAATCTACTTGGTTTGTTTAATCTTGTTCCCAGCTATACAGTCATATTGCGAGCACAACTGAAAAGATCTCTCAATATAGTTGTGTGGTTCACTCTTTTGCTCAGCTATACAGTCATATTGCGAGCACAGCTTAAGATATTTACCAATCGTCTTGGTTTGTCTACTCTTGTGCCCAGCTACACAGTCATATGTCGATCACAGCTTAAGAGATCTATCAATCTTCTTGGTTTGTTAACTCTTGTTCTCAGCTGTGCAGTCATATTGTAAGCACAGCTGAAAAGATCTCTCAATCTTCTTGGTTTGTTTACTCGTGTGCTCAGCTATACAGTCATATTGCGAGCACAGCTGAAAAGATCTCTCAATCTTCTTGGTTTGTTTACTCGTGTGCTCAGCTATACAGTCATATTGCGAGCACAGCTGAAGAGATCTATTAATTTTCTTGGTTTGTTTACTCGTATGCTCAGCTATACAGTCATATTTCGAGCACAGCCGAAAAGATCTATTAATCAACTTGGCTTGTTTACTCGTGTGCTCAGCTAAACAGCTAATGCATAAGCACAGCTGTAGCGCCATATTAATCTTCTTGCCTTGAATTATTGGAAAAGACCCTCCAAACATTAAACAAGAGGGGCAAGATGGCCTTAAATCGATCACCTGAGTGAAAGTATAGTAGCAAATGCTACTGCTAATAATGGTGGAAATATGATCAAGAGTTGGTATGACATGCACATTTAACAGCTTATCAGTAATGGACATTTGTAAAAATGAATTTAATCTTTGACATTTTTGAAAGATGACCACCACAAAAACATACATTTGCAGTTTGAATGTTATCGGTCCATTGGTTTAGGAGGAGATGTTGTTTTTAAGCTAATAGTTACTTTTTATCATTTTCAACCAATCACTATCGCTTGGACAAATTAATTACAGTGTAATTAAAGGAACGATTTTAATAGACTATTGAAACTACATGGTTGTTTTTATTACAAAATCATATGTCTCCCCTCCATTTCAGTTAAGATTGTAATACTGAAACAGAATATTAAAATAAAACTAATATTGAGAAGAAGTCAAGTGAAATAATTCAAGTTTTATTGTTGAGTGTAAAATGTACCCAGGAAAAACAAAATCAGCAGAAACACACATAAACAAAGATGTACCTGCTGTAGGGTATTCTTAATAGAGTGCTTGAGACTTGGTACACTAAGTTTTTATGCAGTGGAAGTTTTTATGAAAAACATTCGGGGGATAATATAGTCCCAGCCTTGTTTGTCAGGCAGTTAGTTCCACTTATGTCCGGGATATCTCTCAGCAAACACTGACTTGAATTCAATGTAAACTTATGGGAAGCTTCAGTAACAAGAAGAGATGTGAATATTTTCACAATATTCTGAGCAAATTCATTTTTCACAGACTTATGGCTCTTTGAATTTTTATATAGTATGACCTTTGACCTATACTTGCGACCTTGACCCAAAGCAGTTGGAAGATGCGCTCTGCATATCGTCTCAGAATTGTAAACTTTTGTGGTGAGGTATTTCAAAATCCTTTAAATGGTTCAAAAGTTATTGAACGGACACGGAATATAGGCATATGACGTTTGACCTTGAACCTAAGTGGTTGCAACATGCACTCTGTACATTGTTTCAGTATGGTGAACATTTGTGGTACGTTATTTCAGAATCCTCTAAGCGTTTCAAAACTTATTGAGCAGATCGAAATATAATATATGACCTTTGAACTCGAATTTGGACCTTAACCGTGAACCAAAGAGATTGTAACATGTGCTCTGCACATTGTCTCAGTATGGTGAACATTTGCGGCAATTTATTTCAAAATGCTTTAAATGGTTCGAAAGTTATGAAGTGGACACTATTTGTGATAGAAAGACAGACAGACAGTCAGAGCAAAAACAATACCTCACCCCATTATATAGGGTGATATAATCAGATGAGAACTTTAATAAGAATATGGAATTTTAAAGTTTTGTCGTTTCTCCACTTTTCTAATGCTGTCTGGCTGATATGCTTTTCAACCTATAAATATGGCTTGAACAAATTTTGTAGAACCAAATTGTCTTGGATGAAATTGATTCAGTGATCCAATGTTTACCATTTCCCATATACAACAAATCTGTAGCAGACGACTTCCAAAACATGCATTGGAAAGTCCCTTTAAATGAAAGAACAATAATTAATAGAGTTAAAATCATGGTGACAAAAGGAGAAATTGCTCGTCTTGAGCAATTTCTTCTTTTGTCACCATGTTTTCAGAAAGCCGTCTGCTGCAGAGGCGTCATAAAGAGTCTATATAAGGGAAAGGCTTAAATCATTCAAGTGTCAAAAACCTTTTTTCTTGTCATCCGCCCTCTTTAGATTTGGCGTATTGTTTTTAATCTTACCTGACCCAAATCAAAATTTAGTCAAGCTATCACCAAGACAAACAATCCTAAGAATTACATTTTCAAATTTCATGTGGCCTTGCGACCTGAATTTTGACCCAAATATTTTTTCTAAAATTTGTGGCCAAGTTTTTGATGGGAATCTGGCAGTCACCAAAGGAATATTCCTTTCAAACTTATTGAAAAATAGCAGAATAGTTTCGAGAGAACAATGCTTTTACACGTTACTTTAATTCCAATATCCAGAATTCTGCATGGATCATAATAAAGAGAGGAAATTGATAGGATGCTTTGGATTGCATTTTGTCCAGTGTTTGAAGAGGAAATATCCTTTTAAGCCAAAATGTAATGGATGCCCAGACTCACGCATATACAGATATACACACAGCAGACCATTTGCCATGACACAATCTCAACTGGTTTTCAGTCAGTAGAGCTTAAATAAATCAGTATACAAACATTAGTCTATGACTTAAATTGAACAAAAACACATAACCCTTTCACACATGACAAATCTGCAGCAGACAACTTTGAAAACTGCAAAAGGAGAAATTGCTCTGTATGTGGGATTGGTTAAAATATAATATAAATAGATACCAACCTCACGATAGATGATACAGTTTTCACCGGGTCATCTATTTTAGGTGTTGCCAGGTAAATAAAGATAATATCATTATTAATTATATAGACTTCCCCATCATATCTCAACTTGACAGTAGCATTCAATCTTTGATTGAAATTTGGAGCTGTACATTCAATCCTGCAAAATAATCATAAGCATCTTTACAAATGAAAAGCTGCAGGTGCAATGACAGATGCAATTTCAAATCAGGCTTATCCTTTTGGGCTATACATATACATAAAGGGAAGCGTATTAGCCCCGCTCCTTGTTGCCATGTTTTCAGCAGATCAGACTAATGTCAACTATCTTAGTAGATTGTCACCAAAGGAATATTTATGTAAAGTTATTTGTAAATGAGGAATATATCTTTTGACAAAAATATTTTTCAAGTATTATGCTATAAATACATATAAGGAAAAAGCTCTGCCAGTATTGTTTTGCAAGAAGATTTTTAAAGTTCAACTGAATCTATATAAACAAACTCTGCCCCCTGACGGCCAACATATCAGAACAATTTGAACAATCTTCGGAGAGGGTCACCCTTGGAACATTTGCGCTTAATCATTTGCAAATCAGGCTGGTACTTTTGGACAACAACATTTGGCATTTGTCCCCTTTTCTGATGTACCAGCAAAATTGTACTACATGGAATTAAAGTCTTTGGACACTTTTTGATTAGGGCCACATAGGAAACCTTCCTGTGAAATTATTTCGAAATCAGACCAGTTGTTTCAATAAAGAAGATCTGAACAGATCTGAACATCCAAATAATTTTCAAATCTGGCCATTTGTTTTTGAATAGAAGATTTTTTAAAGTTTTGGCTTTTTCCCTTTTTCTGATGCCGCAGCAACCAAAGTTCTTCATGGAATGAAATTCTATGAATATCTTTGAAAGAGGAGTACATAAGGAACAATCCTGTGAAATTATTTTGAAATTGGTCTATTGGTTTCAGACAAGAGAATAGCTCACCACACAATTGATGCTCAGGTGAGCTAAAACAAGTTGTAAAACATCAAAATGATTAAAGATTAAAATAATGTTGAATCTAAATGAGTAAGTAACATTTATTATGCAATGCAAAAAGTGGCTCTAGAGAATTTGCACTGTAAGAATTAATCTCCAATACATGATTTATGTTTTGCAAGAAAAAGTATTGATCAAACCAAATTCATGATTACGGGTCTTAAACTCTTTGACTTCTTGAACTGATTTCGTGAAGCATGTGCCACCAGTTTGGGGCGAAATCAACTGGCCCATCGACACTGTCTGATTACGTTCTATACCATTGACTGCTAAACGCATGTCTTTATCTTGATATTACCTTTGAATTGGGTATGGACTCTTTGAAATGCAAATGCAAGTCCATTTAACAAATTCAGAATTAAAACGTTTACAATCAATTACTTACTGTGTATCAAACTGAAGAGAAATTTTGCAGACTTTAGATCCCAACCATACTTCATTCAGCTTGTTTCCAATCATCAGATTTTGTCCATGCATGGTTATTATAGTACCACCTGCAATTGGTCCAAAGTTCGGCTCAATGGAGCTTATAGATGGCCTCTAAAAGTATAAACAAGAGGGCCATGAGAAACTGCATTGGTCAGCCGAGTACTGGTATGTGCTCCTTAACACAAGATCAATACTAACAGGACATTTAATTAATCTCATCAGTTTCATCTATCCCTTTCCAACAAAGAACAGATCTGCAACTTAAGCATATATAGAAACCAGACCAAACCCCATATGAGCCATGACTTTTTACCAAACACATTTTGTAAAGGATTAACAGGGGAACAAACATCTGAAAGTATTTTGAAAGCAAATTACTGATTTCAGAAGAGATGATTTTAAAATGTTGCACTTAAGGTAAATAAGGAAAACTAGTAGCCCGTCTGACTTCCATGAATTTTAAAAAGTCTAATTAACGAGAAAACTTAGTCTACACCTATGCGTGAAAACCTCTACTTTAACTGGTTTGTACCATGTTGTCATCACTCAAAATAAGATGCAGTCTAGCTGTTAAAATCGATTTTCTTTTGTAAATACATAAAATAATTGAGCGCTTATAGCACTGATGACCTGTAATTGCATTTATACTGATGTGAGTACCGTTACGGTTTATCGTTCAATTAAAATGTAACAGTAGAATCCTTAAATGTTAAAGCATGTTGCTTTCAAAAGTACATCATACCTCCTTAAGTTCTTAGCAACTCTGAACTATTGATGTCTTTATTTGAAGATGCAATAACTGCATTTTGTACAAACTGTAGCTGCGGCCTGCTTGAACGAGACCATCAATATAATTATAGATGTATATATATGTATATAGACTCTATGAACCACAAACCGATTAGAATACAAAACTTACGTATCGTCGTCGTATTGGGTTTATTTACCCTCGCCTTTCGGCATAAAGCCATTTGGCGAGCTGCCATTGTTATCTCCTTTGAACATTTTTATAGGGACTATTATTTCAGGATTTCTATAATTTTCTATTATTTTCTTCTATTTCTGACTTTCGATATTTACTTTCCAATTGCTTAACATTTCTCCCGTTTTTTGTTTTAATAATTGTAAATAAGACTAATGTTTAAAAATATTGTTTCATTAAGATAACTGTATGTATATCAATTGCTTTCCTTGAAAGATTAATATGTTTATGTCGCTCTATGTATGGAAAATATTTTGTGTGAAAATGAATAGTTTAAACATATTTTATTATCCCAATATACAAGATAATGGGGTTGGACCACAAGTTCTGACAACTTAGATTCGGTCCGCCCCCTACAGTTTACAAACATATTTTTTTATGAAAAAGGAAGAAGAAGAAATGATAGGTGGGAGATACAGACAGACAGACAGATAGAGAGAGAGAGAGAGAGAGAGAGAGAGAGAGAGAGAGAGAGAGAGAGAGAGAGAGAGATAGAGAGAGAGAGAGAGAGAGAGAGAGAGAGAGATCATGACTCATGACTGCAAGGTAAATCTGTTGGTGTCATTTATGAATTTGTGAACGGCATCAACGATGACGACGTTCTGCTCGTAGTCAAGTGAATCGCATCCGTACAATAGTTTATTGGAACTAAGAGGATGAAAAGCTCTTGTTGATCTAAAGAGCGCAATTCTTTGTAGCCTATAATTATTGCAACTGAAAGAGAAATGTTCAACATCTTCAATTTGATTACAGAAATTGCACTGGGGATGGTCTTTTAAATGATTGTTATATAAATCGAAGTTCAGATTACTGCAGTTGTTTCTTAGACGAGTATGAATTACAGACAGGTAACGTCTGCCGTGAAAGAAATGTAGAGGTATCTTTGTAAAATTTTGATTTTTAAGATTACTCTTTTAAACTAGTAAGTGACGGCGCGTTTTTTAATGCATTAGTAAGATTATTCCAATGTACGATAGATGATGGAATGCACGATCTTCGAAAAGTTTCAGTTCTTGCAAATGGAACGGGTATATCAGATGCTTGTCTTAATGAGAGCGCTCTCTCAGAATTTTGTGAGGGAATAAGACTAGAAACGTACTCGGGTAATAGAGCGTTAGCATGTTTGTACATAAAACATATCTTTTTTATTTCACGACGTCTAGCTAGTGATTGCCATCCACATTCTGAGTAAAGGTTTTCGAGCGAGCACGATCTTGTAGCCCCGGTTACTATTCGCGCCGCTTCATTTTGTATATTTTCAACTGCTTCTGACAGATAAATTGAACAGCCGTCCCAGACTTCAGAAGAATATTCGAAAATTGGTCTCATGTATGATAAATAAATTTGGTTAAGTGCTCTCCTAGTTAGAGTGAATTTCATTTTTCTCATGATTCCTAACACTTTTGATGCCGACTTAATTATATTATTTATATGTTCATTCCAACGGCCATTTGATTCAAAAGTAACACCTAAATGCTTGTGATTTTCAACAAAATCAATGGGGATATTATCAAATAGAAGAACAGGAAGGCGATTAGAATCACATAATGAAAAGAACATGGCTTCCGTTTTTTGGGGATTGAAATTAACTAGCCATTGTTTGGCCCATTGAGAAATAATGCAGAGATCACTGTTAATTATACCTTCTATATCATCAATTGATCTTGCAGAGACATATAGGGAGCTATCGTCAGCATATAATCTTGTAATGCTGAGAAGAGATTCAGCTATGTCATTGACATAAACTAAGAAGAGAAGTGGACCTAAAACACTACCCTGAGGAACTCCAGCAGAAACTTTTCTAATTGAAGATGAGACAGAGTTTATTACTACTTTCTGACTTCGTTCCTCAAGATAGTTTTTCAACCAATTCAAGAGTTTTCCATTAATACCGTTTTGCTTTAGTTTATATAAAAGACCCTTGTGCCAAACACGATCAAATGCCTTAGATATATCGCAGAAAACCATAACGCTGTGCTGTTTTTGTTCAAACGTTTGACAAATATGATGGTAAATGTCTATTAGTTGATATGTTGTAGAGTGCCGTGGTAAGAATCCCGACTGATATTTGTATATAAGATTATTTCTTAAGAAAAAGTTATATAAATGTTTAAAAACAATTCTTTCGAGAATTTTTCCACAGCAGCTTAATAAAGATACGGGTCGATAGTTTGAAACATTATTAGTTTCTCCCTTTTTATAAATCGGTGTTACATTTGCTAGTTTCCAAAATTCAGGAAAGCTTTCTTGACGTAAAGATTTATTAAATAGATCAGCTAGGGGAAACGAGATGGCTTTAGAAACTGGTTTCAGCATGCGATGACTAATCTCATCAGGACCAGATGCTTTATTTAAATCCAAGATTGAAATGATAGACTCAACATCTTCTGGTGTCACTACTATTTCAGTAAGATGATCTTCAGTTTTTGGGTAGAAGACTGGCAATTTAGCGTGTGTTTCATCTATACACGAGATCTTTGTGAAATAACTGTTCAAAAGTCCTGCCTTTTCTATGTCTGTATAGTAAAATGTTTGTTCTCCATCTGCAGATATACTAGACAGAGGAGGGATAGAAGTAGAAGGCTTAGTTTTAAAAAATAATTTTATTGTTTTCCAAAAACCTCTTTTGTCATTTGTTTGAAGTTCAGTAAGTGAGTCATCTAACTTGCAGAAAAACGTTATCTTAGCTTTCTTTTTTAAATTGTTTACTTTATTTCGTATTGATTTGAACTTTAAGAGATCACACTGCTTACTAGTTTTAAGAAATGTGGACCGATAACGATCTCTTAATCGAATGTAATGTCTTAACTTCGAATCGAACCATGGCTTGTCTCCTTTTCGAACTGTAATATACCTCGATGTAACACAAAGATTGACAATAGTCATAAAATTATCTGTAAAAAACTCGCATGAGTCGTTTACAGTTCCTTCGTTTAGGGGATCCCAGTTAAAGTTAAAATTAGCTCGTTCATACGTGTGTAATCTGCGGCTTCATAATTCCATATTTTTCTTTTAAATACATTGTTGATATGATAGAAAAGGGGTAGTGAAATCATGGTAGCATCATGATCACTTATGTCCTCTGGAACAGGAAGTACTTCAGTAGATTGATAGGACATATCAAGAGGTATTATTATCGGATCAAGTATTGCCTTCTGCCTAGTCGGTTCGGTTATGACATTTTTGAGTGAGTTAGACAGAAGAACCTGCTTCAAGTTATTGTAGCTTGTATTTAGGAGATCTTCGTTCAGATCGCCCACTACTATAATATTATTTGAATAGTCATACGCTTTTTCAATATTAAGGTTGAGATTTCTAAAAAATACTTTATCCGCTGTTTGAGGGCTGTAAAAAACTCCTAGTATATAATGTTCGTGCTTATTTTTTATTTTGATCCATAAAGATTCGTTACAGTATATTTCCAATTCAGGAATTCTGGAGTGAATGAGATCATTGGATATGTAAACTAGTAACCCCCCGCCACGATTGTTTCTATCTTTTCTATAAGGTACACAGAAATCGTTATTAATTAGCACTTCATCGTCAAGAATATTATTATCTAAATGTGTTTCAGTAAAACATAATACTTGGTAATCTAGTAGCGAGTCTCTAATGTAATCAAATTTGTTTCTAATGCTTCTAATGTTTAAGTGCAAAATGTTAAAGGAATTTAATGATTGGGCACAATTTAAAGGCCCTGGATTTGTTTCAATATCTCCTGATCTTAATAAAATCATTAGTACAAGGAAAGCATGATAGTTTTCATATATCATATCTTGCAACTGTATTAAAAAAAAGTTAAATGTTGTTTGTACAATTCGTAATAGAATCAGCAACAATACCAACAGATGTAAATATGAAAAGCATCGATAGTATGAAGTAAACAAATTCGATAATTTTACACCGCTAAACAGGCCTATGGCAGATCTCCATGCTGATAAGTCAACTCCCATCAGGTAATGGAATCATAAATTAAGATCAGCAGAGATCCTCCATAATGACCTGTCCACGTGTATTTACAGTGAGTATGCATTTTTGTGTCATGATTTGTTGAGTAAGATAGTAAAAAGAGAAGAGTTGATGATAATCTGGGAATAAGATAATAAATGTTTTCAATAACATCAGAAGAAGAAGAAGAAGAAGAAGAAATGGAAGAAGAAGAAATGGAAGAAGAAGAAGAAGAAATGGAAGAAGGAAAAGAGGAAGAAGCAGAAAAAGAAGAAGAAGAGGAAGAAGAAGAAGACGACGAAGAAGAAGAAGACGAAGAAGAAGAAGAAGAAGAAGAGGAAGAAGAAGAAGAAGAGGTCCAACAATGGTTTGATAGGGGGTCTCTGATTGGCTTAATTTTAATCCGTTTTTTTGTCAAGCTCGCCTCTCTCCTCTCAATCAAGCTTGATTGAAAGGAAAAAGCCGAGTCCGACCAAATGTTTTGATAAGCCAATCATTAGCCTCCTCTCATTTAGTAAATCGAATTTCACCCTTTGCCCGTAAAGTTGCATAAGTTTATGTATACATCTCCACTGGTACAAAGGGACAAAGGGTGGACCGAAATATTTTGTTCAAAAAGTTTGGTTGGGTATATTAATCTTAATGGCACAGTGTGTGTAAAAAGTTAATGTAAGATTATTTACAACATAAGTAATGTCTTCTGATCAACAACAACGGTCCCAATAAGGTGCCTATAAAAATAATATATGCAAACGTCCACACTGTGCCATTTGATCATATTTGTGATATTTCAGTTATTTTGTTGTGTTTTGTGTATGAGTGTTTGTAGCAATACCGATATGATTGTGGGCCTCCTGAATATCTAAAATAGGGTATGTACAAAAATAAGAAGTGTAATGTCTGTGTTAAGCTAATGGGTTCTTCGCATATGGTGTTTTATATACATTTAACATATACGCTTCTCCCACTTACCAGTAAATTATACAAACTTCTTTAAAAAGGGAATTTAAACACTGATTTTGTAAGATAACATAAAAGTGCGACAAGATAAATCATGGTGTAAAAAATATATAATGAAACAAATCAGATTTGAATCATTTGACTTAACACAGACATTACGCGTAAGTAGAGAGGGGTACGATAGAACACCGTGTTCCGCGCATCCGTCTTTATTAAAATGGAGTTTTATGGGTGTGGAAAATGACGTCTCTCTCATTAAAATAACAATATCTATAAATATATGAGGGGGGAGGGGGATAAAAATGGGGAAAGACAAGTTGTCTCTCTTCCTAATGTATATATATTAAAACAGTTGTCGTTTGGGCAGACGACAGAGATGTTTGACGTCATTTCCACGATAGGGGTAATTAAAAAAAAGCATTAAAATATGGGTAGGAGGCCCATTTCTTGTGAATTTTCTACCTCAGTACTGACCCAGCGTTTCAAAAAAGTGTAATTTTAATTTTTTTTTTTTAATAGTAACATGATGGAAAAAATGTTCAATGAAGGAAGAATTACTCTCTATGTATAGACTCGTGGTCTATTTATAGATGTACTTTTTAAAATGTTGTATTATTGCCAGATAACAGCTATATTTTGTCTGTCATCTGGCAATCTAGGAGAAATGTCTTCAATGCCTTAAAAAGGGAAGTCTGGAGTGCTTTAGATGGTAAAAGAATGTCATTTATTGACATTTGCATACCAGACCCCTGTATGACATTTGATAGTTGTGTTCTTGCTTCCCTGTGAACCTTGCAATGTAACATAACATGCTCTGTGGTATTTCGTACACCACACTTTGGGCATATAGGAGAAACTCCCAAAATGTATTGACCAATGCTCCCTGACAATAAGTTGTTATTCAATCTGAGGCGCGTCACACACTTATCAACCATTTGGTTGGTTGAATAACAGTGTGGCGGTCTCAGACTGATCCCTTGCTGGGTGATAGGCTGCTTATGTTGTTGTTCAGCAAGCCTTTTCGTCATTTTCAGCTTTTTATGGCTTCTAATGATATATTTCGGTTATTGCCAGGGGAATGTTTCACCCACAGAGCCCTTCAGTCCGTCCTTTGCCGCCCTATCTGCTAGTTCATTTCCTGGTAAATCGACATGAGCTGGACACCACGCAAATTTAACCTTTATATTATTTAAATGGCACTAATCATTAAGGGAGATGATATTTTCTATAAGATCAGGCCTAGAATTGCTCTTTCTTAAATTGACTGTAAGGAAGAGAGAGAATCAGACAAAATTACTACTTTGCACGGTTTGTTTAAAATTGTCCAGTTTAATGCAAATTGAATAGCGGTCAGTTCGGCAGCATAGATTGATAACTTGTCGCTGAGTCTTTTGTTGACTGTTATGTTTTTGCATGGTATAACCATTGCTGCCACAACTGCCTAATCTGTATCTTTACTACCGTCAGTATATATCTTTAAATGCTCAGCGAAGTTTGAGGCGATGTGATCATTTGTTATTTTTAAAATTGTTGGCTGATGATCACTCTTATGAAACCTCAGACTTAGGGACATGTCGACTACATGATTAGTTAGAGTCCAGGGTGACAAAATGCGCGATCTCAAGTCTGCCACATTGCATTCATGAATCCGATATTCTTCGGCCAGCTGTTGTACAACGGCTCCAAATGGAAGCTTTGGGCGCTTATATTTGGATTTTACGAAGAAACCGGATCCTATAATAGTGTTCACAGGGTTGCAAGGTCTGTTTTTTACTCTAGCTCAGTACTTGAGGATTTGTTCTTCTCGACGAAGATCTAGGGGTTCAACACCGGCTTCCTGTTCTAATTTTTGGGATGGGGTATTGGGAAGAGCTCCCAGAGCTATTGTTAGAGCCCTCCGTTGGATAGTATTTAGTCTCTTAAGATTGGATTTTGTAGCACAAGATAAGATTACGGCACATTATTCTATCTTTGGACGTATTAAGGACTTAAAGAGAAGCAGGAGCGAATTTTTATCTGATCCGAAACTTGTGCCCCTTAGCATTCTCATTAAATTTAAGTCCTTTTGGCATTTAATGACCAGTTTGTCTATGTGCGACTGTAAATTAAACCTCTCATCAAGAGTCATGCCTAGACATTTTACAATCTTCTTAAATTGATTTTTTGTCTTTCCCAGAGATACGTTCACTTGGTGCTTGTTTTGATGTCCGAAGAGTATTCCTACTGTTTTAGTCTGACTAATTTTGAAGCCCCATTTTTGGGACCAGCGCCATATGGAGTCAAGCCCTGTTTGTGCCTTTTTTTTGTAAGTGTTGAATGTTGCCTCCACATAGCCAACTGCCTGAGTCGTCGGCAAATTGACTGATAACCAACCCTGTCCCCTCTGAGACATCAGGGAAATCGTTAATTAAAAGTGAAAACAGTAGAGGGGATATTATGGCCCCTTTGCGGCGTACCTCTCGTCAGAGTATGAGTACCAGAGAGGGTACCCTCAACCTTAACCCTTATCTCTCTATCCAACAAGAAGGCCCGTATATAGTTGAAGCATCGCCCTGTGATTCCGTGATTTTTAAGTTTGTATAGAATACCTGAGTGCCATGCTAGGTCGAATGCGGCCTCTAGGTCTAAGAATATAGCTAAAACATTCTGTCTCAAGTTTTTGGACTTTAGGACATCATGCTGAAGTCGCACTATTTGGTCAACTGTACTGCGACCCTTTCTAAAACCGGATTGAAAGGGATTGATTATATTTTTTGATTCTAAGAGACGTTCTAAACGCGCCTTTACAATCCCCTCTAGCAATTTCCCAGGGTGGGATGTAAGGCTTATGGGTCTATAAGATTTTGGATCATTCGGTCTTTTCTTTTTTTATGTAATGGAATCACACAGGCTAGCTTCCAGTCCTCCGGGAAGTCATCCCCACCCCACACCTTGTTAAAAAATGTAAGCCAGATTTTCAAGGCTGTCTCGGACATGTGTTTGAACATAGGGTACGCTATTTTATCTAGACCCGCGGCAGAGTTTTTTCGGCTACTTATGCAGTCTATTAATTCTTGGAGAGTGAAGTCTGAGTTAAGGGTTGGGTTTTTATCTTCTAAAAGCGGAGAGTCTATGAAAATGTTATGTTCTATTTCGAAATTCTTTTGACAGGCCAAGACTTTTGCATAGTGTATGACAAGGGAATGTGCCTTGTCACGGGGGGTAGTCGAGACTCCTATGCTGTTGTTTAATACAGGAATTGGTGTAAATGATGTTCCTTTAATTCTGCGAATCTTATCCCAAACTTCCCTGGAGTTTTTCGGGTTTCCCTGGAGTTTTTCGGGTTTTCCTGGAGTTTTTTTGGTTTACTATGCATGAAAAACCCAAAAAACTCCAGGGAATTTTGGGATAAGATTCGCAGACTTACGTATAAAGACATTGCCTTTATATATAGTGACATATAGTCCCATCAGGGTGTTTTTCCAACAAACTTTGTATTATGTTATACACATGTCACTTTAATGAAATATTTACTTACAAAGCAGTCCAATAATGGAAGTTAGTCTTTGTTATAAATGTTGCTTTTGATAAATATATTTATGCATGTCTCAAAATGTTGGCCATTTATTTGTGAGGAAATCAATTCACAAATATATGCGAAAATACATCAA
The DNA here is from genome assembly GCA_031761405.1 of Serripes groenlandicus. Taxonomy (NCBI): domain Eukaryota; kingdom Metazoa; phylum Mollusca; class Bivalvia; order Cardiida; family Cardiidae; genus Serripes; species Serripes groenlandicus. The sequence continues at coordinate 7,694,798 of JASEVX010000007.1, forward strand.
ACATGAATAAGACTTGTTTAACAATAGCTCAGTTTTAGACTCAAATAAACTTAACAAGAGGCCCATGAGGGCCTATGCTCTACTGGTATGGTTATTTGGTCATTTTCAATCCAGAGCATGTATGTATGGTGTAGATCGGATAGTAAATGGAGGCTCTTTTGTGTTCACAAGCTGTATTATAGCAATTTTGACAATTTCAAGGGCCATTATCCAGTCTTGCATGGACTGATCTGGCTGGTTTGCAAAAGGAACCGAGCTCTCATGGATATCTAACTATTGTATAAGTTTGATTGAGATACAATCAAAACCTTTGGCCAGTAGAGCTAAAAACTATATGTATAATGCTTGGTAATATTACCTGGAATGTGAAAGTTCCTGTGTCGGCTTGCAATCCATTATATTTAAATGTCACATTTCCATCTTTTCCAACATGTGATTCGTCATCATTTATTCTTATTACATTTAGCTGACACTTGATTCTGAATTAAATGAAGTCAAGAACATACAAGTTACTTTAAATATAAATGGAGAACAAGAGGACCATCATGGTCCTATATCGCTTTAATCGATTCCAAAGAAACACATACTTCTGTTTCAAAGAATTATGAAGTACTGGACTTGGTAAATCTGTTTTGCCTGATGCAGTAAAGTTTTGACTTGCTTGTACTGATATATACATGTCAATGTATTTCCTATGTGGTACATGTGTCCCTGGGTTGGGGCCATTTTTGAACACATTGACATAATGTCAATATGTGATAGAGTACCACATTGTGATGCTACATAACAAATACAAATGCTCTTACACTTGACAATTGTTTTACTGTTTACATATGGGTAAACATGCCCCTATTGCAACCTTGTTTTAAACAAATTAAACTTATTTTTATAGACATATAGGATAACCTGTCCTGCATCCTTGTGGCCATGATTTTTAAATGATTGGGACAAATCGAACAAATTTGTTAGAGGGTCACCCAACGAACATTTTATTTTAAATCGGGCCATTACTCTATGATAAGAAGATTTTTAAATGTTTTACTTAATCAATTTATACCGCAATCATACTTTTTCTCCCCGCGCCCCCTCGGCCATATTTTTACAATGTTTGGATTTATTTTACCAATCATGGTAAATTGTCACCCATGGACTATTTGTGCTCAATTACTTTTTGAAAAGACTATGACCAGTTAATGATCACAAATAGCTCAACCAAACTTTGTGTAAAGGTGAGCTATGAAAGAGAGATTTTTTCAAGCATAGGTAGAATAGTGTTACGTGTCTTGTAATGCCTTTCACCTGAGCACATGGTATAAGTGTTACAACTTTGAAGTTTTCAAAATACCCATATACGGCAAAACAGTCCCGCTCCCTGGCAGCCATGTTTTTTTGACCAATCAGCATGGTTTGCAGGAATCTGATAGATAGTCGTATACGAATTATTTCTACCAAATTATTTGAAAAAGGCCAACCAGTTTTGGTGAAGAAGATTTTTAAAAGAATTCTTTCAATTACCAAGTTAGCCAGAGTTTTGCATGGATCCAACATTTTCAAGTAATTTAAGATAGTACATTAAGAGGATACTTCCTATGAAGTCTCTTACAAATTGACCAAGAGGTTACAGAGGAGAAGTTGTTTATATTAAAAGTTTATGCATGCACAACAAACAATTGGCTATGACAAAAACTCCACTGGCTTTCACTAAATGTTGAAATTATCAATATTTCTGTGAATTTAAAAAGAAACCATTCACTCCAATTTCTCAAACATTCAGGAAAATATATGATGTTTGAATTAATTAAAATTTCAATTGTAAATACTACGTACAAATTATTCACAGGTTCAAAATCTGTATCATTTATTTGAACAATATCCAGGTTTGTACATGAAACGATAGGACTGCCACGTTGAACTGTAACCGTTAACTCCTTTATTTCATTTGAAATTGTCCCAAAGTTTGTGCCAGAAATTGTTATAACTGTATTACCTTTAAATCCAACAGTTTCTGGTTGTATCTGAATAAAAAAGAAAAGGCAAATTTTATACCTGAAACATAACTTAATTCTTTCCAACATACAACAAATCTGGAGCAGATAACTTTCAAAACACCTTGGCAAAACAATGGAAAATATCTACAAATAAAATATCAATTATTGAATAGAGGTGAAAACATTGTGGTAAAAGGAGAAATGATGAACAATTTCTCCTATTGCCACAATGTTTTAAAGAGTTAACTGATGCATATGTGTTAAAGTGCTTCTGCAGGTGGGAAAGGGTTAACAAATATACTTTCAGAAGCAAGATTATCAACAACATGCCCACGGTCGAGCCTGCTCCATATGTTTTGTCACAGACATAGTGCTCTTCCATGCAATTGCAACACAGACTGACAAAGAGTTGACATGATAGCAGCTTTTTGTAATATCTTTTTTCACTTCTACCATCATCACCTCATCATAGTGAACATGGGTGCCAAGTAACTTGGGAACCCTATTATGCATGGTTTCTCATTTTGACATCAGTGTAACCTTGAACTTTAAGGTACAGGCCTGGGTCTTGTTTGTGACTCTTCACCTCATCATGGTAAACATCACATTGTGTAACTTGGAAATCCTATGATGCATGGTTGAGATGTGGGCTAAACAAGGTACAGTACTCATTTTGATATTTTACCTCTAAGTGTGACCTTGACATTAGAGATACAGGCCCGGGTCTTGCGCGTAACACGCCTGCTCATCATTGTGAATGACTGTGCCAAGATTCTTGGAAATCTTATGCTGCATGATTAAGATGCGGTCTGGACGAGGTGCATTATCATTTTGATCTTTGACCTTTCATTGTCACCTTGACATTTCAGGTACAGGCTTTGGTCTTGTGCGTGACACAGCGCCTCGTCCAAGTTTCTTGGAAATCATATGATGCATGAATAAGATGCTCACTGGATGCATAGACTCACCGCCACAAAGACTAATATACTGAACCGCCATTGTAACAGCTATGTCGAGCTCACCGCAAACATTGTATAAAGATCAAACAGTATGAAATTATACTTTAGAATATAAAACCTTCAGAAGAGACAAAAAATAGCCTGTGACTATGTATAATCCAATCAGGGCTTTACACATTTCCCATCCAGTAGTTCAAGTATTTGTATAGCTTGTTTAACCCTGACCACATATATATACTTTCTTATGCCTCTGCAGCAGATACATTTTAAACCAATATGGCTTGGAGAGAAGTTTCTCATTAGGATATTTAAAACAGCTCATTTCTCCTCACTGTTTTCATCTCTTTTCAAGAATTATGCATTCATTTGTAGAGAGTTTTCACATTGCCTAGATATTTTCTGTCGTCTGCAGCAGATTTGCTGCACATAGGAAAGGGATAATTAGTAACATCAAAGATTGGTTTTCAAATGGTATGGTTCATAAGTCTGTTTCAATGGTGTTAAAGCCGCTTTTAACAGTATTTCATTTATATCACATCTTCTCCTACATAAATTACCAGTACTTTTACGAGTGTTATCCTGAAATTCGCACAAGGGTCGTAATGCTTCACCAGCAACCAAGAAGAGACGCCCATTCTACCAATTGTATGTCTTCATTGTGATCCAACCAGCCATCAAACCTTGGTTCCTGCTCTAGAGGCAGATGCTCTAACCATTTCAACACCTGAACATTGGCTCAAAAGTTGTGAAAGGTAAGCCAGTTGTACCTTTTTATGATATGGGTCAAAAGGAAAGCGCTCAAGATACACTCATAATCAGAAGCTACAGGGAAGTTTATTAATGAAGTTATTTAGTCTGCTTTTCAATGCTATGCTTATGAATTTATATATTAGATCATCACAGGATTTTCATTATTAAATATGGTCCTAGCAACAATGTTCGATGATCATTTATTGAATAAGATCTGTAAAAAACATCTCCTGAGATTAAATTGAAACCGGTTCAATGTTCTTAATTGATTTTTGAAGTATGCACAATGGGCACTAAAGGAAACTAGTTGGACCCAAAAAACATTCACCTGAAAATACCTTGAAATCGGTCCAAGAAATTCAGAGAAGAAGTTTTAAAATTGCACAAGCTTTTATGAAAGGGGTCAGTAAAATAAGAGGTCCAAGACAATCAATTTGCCTGCAGCTCTTATCAAAGATGGTAACCACTTAAACAAAAGGGCCATGATAGCCATGACATGCTTACCTGAGTTATACAATATGATTTATAATGCCAACATCACAGTCAATCATTTGGCCCAGTATAGCTTTACTGCCACAAGGACAAAGAAGCCAACCATGTCTTTTGAAAAATTAATATGACTTGAGGAAACTGACATTAATTTTGTTTAGAGATCATTTTCTAATTCTTGAAACTCTGGGCATTAAGGGTAAACCAGCCCCTGACCCTGGTGGCCATGTCTTTTGACCAATCATCATGGCTTAACAAAAGTCAGTTGAGCATCACTTAAGGAACAACTTTGTTTTAATGTGTCTGATACTTTCTGAAAAGAAGATTTTTAAGGTTTTCACTATAGCTATATCAGGCAAAACAAACCCACGCCAGGTTGCAATATCTTTTTAGCAATCAACATGGCTTAACTGAATCTTGTGAAGGGTTACCCAAGGAACAAATATACAAAAATGGCTTAAAAGAGTTTGATAGAGGGTCACCAAAGGAACATTTCTACAAAGTTATTCGAAAATCTGCCAATCAGTTTTGGAGGACAAGAATAATAAAGTTGTTTTCATTTGGTTCCCATGGAAACTAGAATTCTGCATGGATACATTTAAATAAAGGAATTATGGTGAGGACATTGGGAGGATGCTTGCTGTGCAGTATCATCCCAATTGATCGACTTGTTACAGAGGAGTATATGTTGACACTCAGACAACAGGCATATGCCCCATATTTGACCTATATATAATTAAGACAAACTTTCTGACAAAATTTCAGTTTGGCCTAGTGACCTAGATTTTGATCAGACATGACCAATATTCGAACTTGGCCTACATATCATCAGGACAACCATTCTGATAAAGTTTCAACATACCCAGGCTGCTGAAGCGAAAAATGCGGCCTCCAGAGTGTAAACAAGATTACTTCAATTTGGCCTAGTGACCTAGTTTTTGACCCAACAAGACCTATATTTAAACTTGGAGGTATATATCCTTAAGACAAACATTCTGACAAACGTTCAAACTGCTGAACTGCTGAAGCAAAGATTGCGGCCTCTAGAATGTTAACAAGGTTTTCCTTCAATTTTACCCAGTGACCCGCTTTTTGACCCGACATGTTCCATGTTCGAACTTGGTTTAAATGTCATCAAGACAAACATTCTGATAAAGTTTCAACATGCTCAAGTTGAAAATGTGGCTTCAAGAATGTTAACAAGATTTCCCATCGATTTGACCTAGTGACCTAGTTTTTGACCTCATATGGCCCAGTTTCGAACTTGTCGAAGAATTGATGGAGATAAATGTTCTGATAAACTTCATGACGATCTTATGCAAGATGTAGCCTGTAGAGTGTTTACAAGGCAATTGTTGACGAAACACGACAGATGGACACCGGACAAAATGTGATCACAATCGCTCACCTTGAGCACTTCGTGCACAGCTAAGCTAAACAAAGTAATGTGAAATAAGGAGTTCATAAACAAATCATATAAATTAATTCCTTTGAGTAATAAATTCTTGGAAACAACTTTTGACATCATTAACTCCTTCCCACATGCATCAAAGCTGCAACAAACAACTTAAAAAAAAAAATTGGAAATTTTCTTTAACCCTTTCCCACATACGATTTCCGACGCCTCTGCAGCAGACAACTTTGTTGCCAGAATGTTATCAACACTATTCAATTGTTTTGATTTCATATACAGGGATTCTTTATATTTTGGCAACAAGGTATTCAAATTCGTCTGCTTCAAATTTGTTGTTTGTCGGAAAGTGTTAAAGGAATGATTAATACTGAAAAGATTTAAAAACATTATGACAAAAGCAGAAAAAAGTTTTGTTCATTATGAGCAATATTTTCTTTTGCCACAATGTTTTCAAAATTCGTCTTTTGAAGAGGGGTCAAAATGGATATGTATGTGGGAAAGGAATAATGTATATTTTCATGAAAGTTTTTAGAATTACCCAAGAAAATACTTACTCTTGTTATATTTGGCGCTGGACAGTCAACAACATTCTCAGAACATGATGAGTTACGAACACACGAATCATCTGCCTTGCACCAGCTACAGCTATAACGTGCTTGTTTCAATGCGTTACACATTGTGCAATCTGAGGCGAGCTTTCCACAATTGTAGACAATGACTGCAAGAAAATATTTTTTAACTCAATTTCAAACCTTATACATTAGAGTCATTTCTCAAAACAAGAGGGTTACGAGTCTGGGAACATTTGGTAAAAACCCAACCCTTCCTCTGGTTGCCATGATTTTTAACATATTGGTATTATTGGAACAAAAGAGGGTCACCAAATGAACATTATTTTCAAATCAGACTAGTACTATTGTACAAGAAGATTTGTAAAAGTTTAAACTATCAATGATTAAGTAAACCGGCCCTGCACCCGATCTACATGTTTCTATGAAACAGAATCATTTGAAAAATCGTGATAGAGGGCCAACCAAGAACATTTATGCAAATTTATTTTCAAATGGGGCCTATACAAGATGTTTTGTTAAGTTGTTACCTTATAAATACATAAAAGAGAAATGCTCCCTGGCTGTCATAGTTTATTAACCGATTGGAATAGTTGGAACAATCTTCGTACAGGGCCAAACAAGGAACCTTTTCAAATTCGACTATTTTTTTTGGACAAGATGATTTTGAAGGTTTTCACTGGTGGCCACGTTTTTCAATGGATCAGAATAATTTGAACATTCTCGGTAAAAGACCACTCATTTGTCATTCGTTACAACTTGTTTTTAAATCAGGTGAGTATTTTTGGTCAAGATGATTTTGAAAGTGTTACTATACACATTTAAGGAAAACAAGCTCCAGCCTCCGGCGGCCATGTTATTAACAGATTGAAATAATTCAACAATACTGGTAGAGAGTCACCCAATTAAAATGTGTGCCAAACCATTTTCATATCATGCCAGAACTTTTGGACAAGAAGGTGTTTTAAGTAAGTGGCTACTCTTCGGATGGTGCGGCAACCAAAGTACTTGATATCATTCAATTATTTAAACAAGAGAACCACCTAAGGAGTATTCCTTGGTCAAAACAGTAATTCCTCACTTTGCCACAATGTATTCAATTTGTAATAATATTTCAATTATAGAGACTTTTCATGTTTTTGCCTAGATATTTTCAGATGTTACATAAAAAAAAATTCTCCCATAATGGTGTTAGTATTTTGAATGTTTCTATATAAATATGTCTACGTCTATGTGTATGGGATTGTGTTTGTGTGTGTACAGTGAAGACTGGGCATGCCATATTGTTTAACCTCTATAATTATACTTTTTATCATTTAAATAAGATTCTTAAGCTTATTCATTTGCAGATGATATTGTTTAAACATGACCCATGTTGCAAGACGCACACTGGACATGGTCAGTTTAAACCTTTCCCACATACTACAATTCCGCAGCAGCCCTTTAGAGCTGAAATATTGTTGCAAAAGGAGAAATTGCTCACAATGTTATAAAAGTTGTCTGCTTAAGATGCTTTAAAATGGATCTGCAAATGGAAAAGGTTAATTCAAAGTATATTGTATTTTGGTTTTATATGCAGCCTTAAACAAAATATAACTATATTACGGTGATTCCCTGTTAAGTTATATTGATAAATGTATCCTGACATCAGTGAGTCAGTCGTAATGCTAACCCCACAAACCTGACTACCAGGGCTCGAAAGTAGAACAGACTGTTAATATGTGTGCGTGTACATATAAACAGACTTGAACATTATTATAATTGCAATATAATAACCCCCAACAAACGTGGATTGTCCAACTTTCCAACATGCAGAAGCACTATGATGTAAATACAGTATACAACTTTTGAAAACATTGCAATTTCTAAAAACATTATTCAATGATCATATTTTCATTTATAGATATTGTCAATAATTTTTCTAAGGTGATGTCTGCTTCGGATTTGTTGTTTATGAGAAAAGGTTAAGAAAGCATTAATGTAGTTACCATAACTTCTTTGATCTTCATCCAGTTCTATATCTCTAGATCCCACTTTTTGACGTATTGAAATTGGAAATTGCTTCTTCGAACTATCATCTTCAAATGTTATCTGCAAGCATGAAAATGTTTCGGATTGTAGGTCTTTTACCCATATGATTAAAAACCAATTATTATCAATCTTTACAAAACTAACATATAAAAAATGTGTTTGAGATACTCGATGCTAAATGAACTGACTTTTATACAATGTAACCTGTCTTCAAGTATTTTTACATAACACATAGCCTATAAAAGACAGCGATGATGAGTACCAGTTACTCTTCTGAAAGTAATTTAAATGGGCCGTTCCACGAGAAAACCAACATTATGGACTCTGCGTAAAGTATCGATGACTGGTGATACAACTATAATCCAAATTGCAATAAGTGAGGAATTCCCAGTACGTATTTCACTATAACTTGGATTCTAAATATCCTCTGATAAAAACCTCAATGACTGCTGATAGACTTTCTTTTTCAGCTTTTGATTCCTACGACTTTAATCTAACTTACTCACAACAATTGATCGCGTATACAGATCATGCCTTTGTCTGCAGTGGTTTGTTTCTCAGAGCAGACATACTTTTCAACTTCCAGAGGACAAGATAAGGAGGAGTAGATAGGTTTTTTTTAAGTTATACCTCTATAAGCACTCATTAAATCCTATGTTGTGTATACTCAAAAGATGGTTCTTGTGAGTACTCAAAAGTATTACTTAAATGAAAGTATTATTATTGAATAGAGTTGAAAGAATTGTTGCAAAAGGAAAACTTGCTCATTATGATAAATTTCTCCTTTTGTCACAATGTTTTCAAAAGTTTCTACTGCAGAGGCGTCAACAAGCATTTGTATGTAAATTATGCAAACATGAGCAGATAATAAAAAGAAACCCAAGATGAATGATTGGAATTAAATCAAATTTTAAGAAGAAACAAAAAAGATGAATAATTTGAATTAAAATGAATCTTAAGATACAACAAGGAAAGAAAACACGAGTTAAAATAGCACTTAACCTAACTTATTCGCATACACATGCATTTGATGACATTTGCAAAGGCAGAAACTGCTGCTCATATTACAAATGCATAACTTTTACCATAATGTTCAATCACAATAGCTCACCTTAAGGGAACTTATAAAGAACTTACCTGCAAAGCACACTTGAGAGTATTACCATTAGCATTGACATTTGCAGTAATTTCCCCTGTTTGATTTTCTACAACACATTTGTAAGTATTACCTTGTACCTGCAATTTGAAGGGGGGAAAATGTTATACTTGAATATGAACCTGTCCATGCAAAGAAGGTATAAGTCGACAGTTCTTAATAGTATACATATAGATCAGCGGCCTGTATATCTGCTATATCATATCAAAGTGTGCACAATGTGTTGGAAGCTTCTTACTGGCTTATATAAGTATTATGGGAACAGTGTATATCTTGATCAGACAGCGGTTGAACAGGCTGATCTGAATATACACTGTTCACAAAAGGCAACACAAACATTAAGTCATGGATGGCCTGAGTAAGATATCTAAATAATAAATCTGCATCTAAGCAATTAATAACATGTTAACTATGGAGTTCAGATAATCAAAAAAGTGCAGTTATCGTTCCATGATTTTTTAAATTGTGATCTATGCTGCTTTCATTACACATTGATGAAAGCCACCAGTGAATTTCATCATTTGATACTGACGCTTTTTAGAATTATGTAAACAATAATAATATATCAATCTTCATACTTACCAAGTTTTTAGTTTTGAGTTCTATGATTTTGGAGATTCTGTTAGGTATAAAAATGTCTGTGTTGTGTAGTAACATTGGACAATCATTGGCACTGCCCTGTATAAAAACAATATTTTATTGGACCATAAACTATCACATGTTATACCACTCTGTGACTCTCACATTATATACCATTCTGTAACTCTCACATTATAAACCATGCTGTGACTCTTACATTAAATAACATTATGTGTCTCTCACATTATATACCATTATGTGACTCTCACATTATATACCATTCTGTTATTCTTACATTATATAACATTATGTGTCTCTCACATTATATACCATTCTGTGACTCTGACATTATATACCTTTCTGTGACTCTCACATTATATACCATTCTGTGACTCTCACATTATATACCATTCTGTGACTCTCACATTATATACCATTCTGTGTCTCTCACATTATATACCATTATGTTACTGCTACATTATATACCATTCTGTTACTCTCACATTATATACCATTCAATGACTTTCACATCATATACCATTCTGTAACTCTCACATTATATACCATTCTGTTACTCTTACATTATATACCATTCTGTGTCTCTCACATTATATACCATTCTGTGACTCTTACATTATATACCATTCTGTGACTCTCACATTATATATCATTCTGTGACTCTCACATTATATACCATTCTGTGACTCTCACATTATATACCATTCTGTGTCTCTCACATTATATACCATTATGTTACTCCTACATTATATACCATTCTGTTACTCTTACATTATATACCATTCTGTGACTCTCACATTATATACCATTCTGTAACTCTCACATTATATATCATTCTGTGTCTCTCACATTATATACCATTCTGTGACTCTCACATTATTTACCATTCTGTGTCTCTCACATTATATACCATTCTGTGACTCTGACACTATATACCTTTCTGTGACTCACACATAATATACCATTATGTAACTCTCACATTATATACACCATTCTGTAACTCTGACATTATATACCATTCTGTTACTCTTACATTATATACCATTCAATGACTCTCACATTATAAACTAGTCTGTGACTCTCACATTATATACCATTCTGTGACTCTCACATGATATACCATTCTGTGTCTCTCACATTATATACCATTCTGTGACTCACACATTATATACACCATTCTGTAACTCCCACATTATATACCATTCTGTTACTCTTACATTATATACCATTCAATGACTTTCACATTATATACCATTATGTAACTCTCACATTATATACCATTCTGTTACTCTTACATTATATACCATTCTGTGACTCTCACATTATATACCATTCTGTGACTCTCACATTATATATCTTTCTGTGACTCACACATTATATACCATTATGTGACTCTCACATTATATACCATTCTGTTACTCTTACATTATATACCATTCTGTGACTCTCACATTATATACCATTCTGTGACTCTCACATTATATATCTTTCTGTGACTCACACATTATATACCATTATGTGACTTTCACATTATAGACCATTATGTAACTCTCACATTATATACCATTCTGTTACTCTTACATTATATACCATTCTGTGACTCTCACATTATATACCATTCTGTGACTCTCACATTATATACCATTCTGTTACTCACACATTATATACCATTGTGTGACTCTCACATTATATACCATTCTGTGACTCTCACATTATATACCATTATGTGACTCTCACATTATATACCATTGTGTGACTCACACATTATATACCATTCTGTGACTCACACATTATATACCATTCTGTGACTCTTACATTATATACCATTCTGTGACTCTTACATTATATACCATTCTGTGACTCACACATTATATACCATTCTGTGACTCTTACATTATATACCATTCTGTGACTCTTACATTATATACAATTCTGTGACTCATACATTATATACCATTCTGTGACTCTTACATTATATACCATTCTGTGACTCACACATTATATACCATTATGTGTCTCTCACATTATATACCATTCTGTTACTCTTACATTATATACCATTCAATGACTTTCACATTATATACCATTATGTAACTCTCACATTATATACCATTCTGTTACTCTTACATTATATACCATTATGTGACTCACACATTATATACCATTCTGTGACTCACACATTATATACCATTCTGTGACTCACACATTATATACCATTCTGTGACTCTCACATTATATACCATGTTGTGACTCTCACATTATATACCATTCTGTTACTCACACATTATATACCATTCTGTTACTCACACATTATATACCATTCTGTGACTCTCACATTATATACCATTCTGTGACTCCCACATTATATATCATTATGTGACACTCAAGTTATATACCATTGTGTGACTCACACATTATATACCATTCTGTGACTCTCACATTATATATACCATTATTTGACACTCACATTATATACCATTCTGTGACACTCACATTATATACCATTATGTTACTCACACATTATATATACCATTATGTGACTCTCACATTATATCCACTATTCTGTAACTCTCACATTATATATCATTCTGTTACTCTTTCATTATATACCATTCTGTGACTCTCACATTATATACCATCCTGTGACTCTCATAGGTCAATTAAAACCTAATTGAAAGAATGGATTTAAGACAGTATGGAACACATTGTCCAAAGCAAGAGAAAAAGAAACAAAAACATTCTATTTCAAGAAATAGTGAATTTGAACATGACCTTAATGACCCCAAATAGTCTCAAAGCTAGATCTCAATGTAAGTCATTAATTTCAGTTGCCAAATGTTATAATGCCAAACTAAAGTTGAGTTATAAAACATTTGTTTTCGAAATTTAAACAGTAGTGTTGATCATCACCTATTGGCACTAGTACAGGCTTCCTTTCAATGGAAGCTATTGACCTATGACATTTTGTTTGAATCAGCTGTGTGTAAATACAAGTTGTGAGTTGAAACACAATTTGATGGCTGACAATTCAATGGCCCACCTGAACAATGATGACATCATCAATCTAATAATCAGGTTTGTTGTACTAATCCTTTCCCACATGTAGACGCACATTGATGCCTTTGCAGCAGACGACTTTTGAAAAGATTGTGGCAAAAGGGTAGGAAAGGGATAACATTGTCATTAGAAATAAGTATGCCAAGTATGAAGTAAATAGGATGGATGGTATATAAGATATTAGTATTTGCAAATAAAAATTAACCAAGGCAGACGCCGACGTGAGTTCAATAGCCTTCATATTCTTTGAATAATCTTTCCTAATTTTGATAATATATTTTCAAAGTCATCTACTGCACATTTGTTGTATGTGTGAAATGTTTAACACTTTCCCTAATACAGACGCATTCAGACGCTTTCAGACGCGTCTGCAGCAGACTTTTGAAAACACTGTGGCAAAGATGAAATTGCTCACGATGAGCTATTTCTCCTTTTGCCAAAGTGTTTTCAACTCTATTTAATAATTAAACTGTCCTTAATTGAGATTGTTCACATGTTTGAAAATATGTTTTCAAAGTCGTCTGCTACAGATTGTTGTATGTGGGATATGTTTAAAGAAGACTACACAACAATGTGAAATGAGCTATGCTGCTTATATCAGTGTATATAAAACTATATAAGTGCGGTTTAATCATGATTGGCCCTGAGCCATGAAGACGTGGTGGTGGAGTGGTAGAAGCTATGCCGTATAAGGCAAAACAGCCCAAGCCCCTGGTGGCCATTTTTGCAACCAAACAACATAGCTTGAAAGAATCTGATAGAGGGTCACAGAAGGAAAATTTTACAAAATTATTTTTAAAGCACCAAACACTTTAGGAGGAAAGATTTATTTCACTCTAGCCATAAATACTGACCCGCCCCGTGGCGGCCATATTTTAGACCAATCAACATGGCTTCAAGGAATATGTTAAAGAAATGTCTACAACATTATTTGAAAAAAGGCAGACTGATTTGTGAGTAGAACAATTTTAAACAAGAGCACCGCCTGCGGGTGCCTGACATTATCCTTTTACGTTTTCTTTTTATTTTATATAAAAATTCTTCAAATTCGGAATGAATAATTACATATTATAATGACCGCACACAACTGCTAATTTTCAAGTATTGAAACATGATTTAACGTGTGGAAATACATCCAGGTTCATATACATGATAAGGAAGATCTTCATGTTAGATAGCTCTAACAATCAGTCAATATCATAAGCTGAGTCTTGTGTATGGACAGGCAAATGTGATGGTTACATTAAGTCAACTGTAACTAAAGATATAAAATATATTACTGATTTTCTATTTTAGTAAAAGTTAACCAACGCCAACGCCGACAATAAAGGGACGACAATAGCGCGTCTTTTTTTTCCAAAGAATAAGACGAGTTAAAAAGAAATCATTTTGATTGCCATGGAAACCAGAATTATGCATTGATAAAAAAAAAGAAGGATATTGGGGGATGCTTTCTGTAAAGTTTCATCCCTATTGAAACAATGGTTACAGAGGAGAATATTTTGACAGCCGCCTGACCTTTTCCCACATGTGGACGCATTTTGATGCTTCAGTAGAGGACATTTTTCTTTTAAAAATGTGCAAAAAATTTCTTTTGCCTTTAAGATTTCAACTCTTTTTGATAATAATACTTTCACTTATAGAGTTTTTTTTGTATTTTTGCCTAGATGGTGCCTAAGTTGTCTGCTGCAGATTTGTTGTAAGTTGAAAACGCTTAAAGCATATTATAGGAAATGTCATGGAGTATTCCAGATGATAGAAGTAAACTGTCATACACATCAAGATTATAGCAAATTCAATTGCATTGAGTTATATAAAGAAATTTCCGAGATAGGTAACCTAAATGAAAAATTTAACCAAAGTCATAACCATTTCCCAAATGCAACAACTCTGAAGCAGACGACTTCTTGACAATAAAACACTTTATCCCGACATCAACAGTGTTGTGCATGGGGATAACAAAAATACCTGATTTACAGTGTCACCAATACAACTTGCTTGAGTCTGTTCACATGTTGCGCTTAATACACACCACTTACAGTTAACTTCGGTAGAAATTCTACACATTCCACATCTATATTTAAAAGAAAGATATACCTTCATTGCATAAGTGTATGAGCAGTACTCCAGGAAAACTAAAATTACCAACTAATTTTCCTGAACTTAGCTAGCAAATTATAATTGAAATGTTTGACCTTTGTACTCTTCATTTGACCTTGACGTTCGAGCACACTATATCAAATGTGGTACAATGATTTAACCAAACAAGAGTATAAATGCGCACAATTACCTAATTTCTTTCAATTTACATGCATATATACCGTACAAAGATTCAAAAAGTTAGCTCAAATACTTCAAGGCAATAACATAGTCAAGTATAATCCTAATTATCAAGCTTTTATATTTATGTGTGGCTTAAATGTATGGCTCGTTACTGCTCTGTATGTTCATACTGATTTTCAGGAGCTTTTGAATAATCACATACTTCAGAATAATCTAAATTGTTTACCTCAGTCCATGAGCGTAACATTGACTTCGGAGAGAACATTGTTATCTATGTGTTACACTCTATGGGTATACTCATTTGATGGACTTAACTCCAACACTATTGGGCATAAATCATGTGTTGCAGATGACAATATAATATACGAAAACAAAAAATGGCGTGCAACGGAGTTAAAATTACTATCAAGATTCATACATACTTATTGTATTCTGTGCATCTATAAACTTGAATAGTAGTTTCAGCCAAAGGAAAGAATTCACTAGTACCCACATATGTGAGCTGTAATCTTAAAAGCTTGTGTTCTGAAATAGAACAACACAATATATCTTAAATGTTATTCAAGCAAATGTTATAATGAAATAATATGAAACAATTGATTGAGGAAAATATTGTTAAAACGAGAGGACTAGGATAGGATGGCCCTATATTATTCACTTGATTTAATTGAACTTGAACTGTTTTCAGTGCTATTACTCTTTACATAAAAGGAAAACAAGCTGCCACTGGTGGCCATGTTTAAACAGATCAGAATGTATTTTTTTAACTTTGTAGATAAAGAACTTAACTACTTTCAAATGAAAAGATTGTTAAAGTTGCTGAAACCATATAAGTAAAAACAGCCCCAACCCTTTGTGGCCATGTTTTACCAATCAATTTAAAAGGCTTAAAGGAATTGGATAGAGGGTCATCTAAGGAATATTTCTAAACACTTATTTGAAATCAGCTAACCGTGAGATGCCATGGAAACCTGACTTCTGCATGGGCTTTATAAACATGAAGGAATATTGGGGAATACATTGAGAGGATGCATGCTATGAAGCTTCATCCAAATTGTCCAACTTCTTTAAGAGGAGATTTGATGGATGGATGACGGACACCGGAAAGAGGGCGATCCCAATAACTTGCTTGAGCACAAAGTGCCTAGGTGAGCTAACAAAAGGCCCAGGAGATCCAATATCTCTCAACTGGCATTAGCCAAAAGATACATAACTACAACCATATAAGACAAACAGGTTTTGGAGAAGAAAATTTAAAGTTTTGACCAAGAGGACCATGAGGGTCATTTATTGTCACCTGTTTTAACAATGTACATATAAGGTGGCCATGTATTTTATAGACTCCAGAAAAACAAAACTGGTTTTAAAAGATATTCAAAACAATATATGTACTGACATACATCAAAATATCAAATGGACAAATGTGCTTCATGACTAAGTTTAATAAAAAATAGGCTTGTGAGAATGCAGCTTTACGATTCGCATCAATTCTCATAAATATTTATTTCATTACGACAATAATTACAAAGCAAGCGATAGACAACTCAAATGATACTTGTATGCTGGAACTGCTGTCACAATTATACGCTAGTAAGATAATTATATGAAAAGTCAAGTTGCCTTTCTTTTGTTCCAGTATATGGCTTCATTGTGTAAGCATTATCAGATTAACTCATCTTTACTACCAAATAGTATTTACAAATTAAATCATTTAAATGTTTCATTGATGAATATACAGTTATAAAATAATAAACTATTGATAGCCGGCACGAGCTTTATAAGCAGTTTTAACCCGTGCGAATTATCTTTTGGTAAAAAAAGAGAACATTATGTAGAACATGTTCAGGTCGGAATATCCATATTTGCATTTATACTCATAGAGTTTAAATGTAAGATAACATGCGTGTTTTCTTGTCCTTTATATTATAACGCTTAGTATTTACAGTAAACAGAAAAAGTTGTTGTTATTTCTCTCATTGTTGGATACACAGTTTATACAACCATACACTTAAGTGGCATCACGTGCCCATTATTTAGTCATTGTCGTGCCATTTCTTTTCTTTTTATATTTACTGATACATGTACACGTATACACTTATGATTTTGTGAACACATTTATAATGAAAATGTTTACAACCTTAACTGCTTCATATGCAGACTTATTAATGCATTTTAATACATGTACACATATACACTTATGATTATAAACATATTTATAATGAAAACGTTTTATATCAATAACTGCTTCAAAACACAAACATTATAATGCATGTTAATGCACTACAGATATAACTTCTTCTTCATTGAAATAAAATACAATGATCTCAATATTTAACAATTTACATATTGCCTTTCTCAATTATATTGGATTAACAGATAATTAAAAAAGAGTAAGACTGAATGAGTGGATTAAACAACAAAAGGCTGATATTATATACTTACAGGAAACACACTATACAGCTGACATAATAGAAATGTTAATTAACAATTTAGCGATTGGAATGTTTACCACTCCTTTGGCTCAAGTTATAGTTGTGGATGTAGTATACACATCTCAAAGAATATTAAGTTTAAAATAATTAAGCATATAAGCCATCAAAACGGAAGATATATTATTCTAAATAGCACTATCAATGACAATACATTCACATTTTAAATATTTATGCACCAAATATAGAAAGGATAAGAAGTTAGTTTTTTTTTTATAAATCAATATCAAATCTAATCGAAAATAACAAAGAAGGTTTCCTCATTATTGGCGGAGATTTAAATGACGTTCTTACAAAATAAGACAGAGTAACTTCAATCTCAAGAATATAAATTGCACCAGTGCAAAACATAACTAATATAATTAATCATTTCAGTAATAAATGGAATAGAAAAGAGCAGAATAGACTTTTGGCTTTTACAAGAACTTACATGTTGTTCAATATTCAGTTGTGATATAAGCCCCGCGTTAATTAATAGCACAGACCATCTATCAGTTTCTCTTAAAATTAAAACAATTATTAATAAAGGTAATGGCTATTGGCAAATGAATAATTCTTTATTACCTGATGATGCTTATATAAAAAATATTGAAGATTTAATCACGTCAACATTTCTAGATTTAAAAAATAACCCCAATACTTGCAATGCACAAAACAGGGTGGGAATTACTGAAATGTTACATTAAAGATACAACAATAAAATATTCGATTCTCAAATCTAAAGGAACAAAAAACAAACTGATAGAATTATAATTAAAGCTCAAAACTATGAATGAACAACATAATCCCAATATAGACGATATACATCAATTTGAAAGTGAAACAGAAAGATTGTATACCGAAAAATCAAAAGGCGCTCAAGTAAGAACACGTATACAATTTTTTGATGACGGGGAAACCAACTTAAAGTATTTCTTTAACCTTAAAAAATCCAGACAAAAACAAGAACAATAACATTACTTAAAGTAGATGATGGGAACATTACTTCTATATTTGAGATTCTAAATGAAGAAGTAACCTTTTTCAAAAATCTTTCTTCTTCAAACAATACAAATAAATACGAAATAAATATACCTCTCTAAGGTTAATGTAGTAAATAAACTAAATAATAGTTATGCAACTCTCTGCGAAGGTCTGCTAACTGCAGAAGAAAGCAGAAATGCTATAATTGAGATGAAATAGAACAAAAGTCCCAGAAATGAAGGTCTTACCGTAGATTTTATAACAAATATTGGTCAAAATTAAAAGATATTGTAGTCGAATCACTTAATAATGGCTATTCCCAAGGACAGTTATCAAATACACAAAAACATAATATAATTTCATTGATTTTCAAAAAAGGAGACCCTGAAAATAAGGAAAATTGGCGTCCAATTTCTCTCCTAAATGTTGATTACAAAAAAGCAAGACGTGTTTTAGCAAAACGTTTGCAAAAGGACTTACCCTTGAGTATCAAAACTAATCAGCATGAACACATTAGCAACAGACAAATAAGTAATAATATACGACAAATACAAGATGTAATTGATTATGCTGACGAATTAAACCTAGACTGTTCACTGTTATTTTTAGATTTTAGAAAAGCATTCGATACTGTTGAATCGAACTTTTTGTTTGAAGTCCTAAAAGTGTATGGCTTTGGTGAATCTTTCATACGTTGGATTAAGACTACCTACAATGACAATTCTAGTTGCTGAATATTAGCTACACAAATGAGATCATGTAATGAAATTCAAGTAGGAAAAGTAAAGAACGACCCCACTAAATATTTAAAAATTACTCAAATAGCAGATGACACTACTCTATTCTACAAAATGAGACTGAGATCCGCAGAGCACTTCAAATAATTGAATACTTTGGAGAACATTCGGGTCTAAATCTTAAACAAAAACAAAACGAAAATTATGTGGATGGGCTCATCTAAAACACAAATCACAGTATTGATAATATTAAATGTGCAAACTCAATAAAAGCTCTCGTAGTTTATTTTTCAACAAACAAAATTAGCGACAAAAAAAACTGGGAGACAAAATTAGAAGACTGTAGAAATCAAATAAGTAACCTTAACAGAAGACATCTTACTTTTTTTGGAAAATCAAAAATGATAAAGTTAATACTGTTACCAAATTTCACGTATCTTTTTCAATCATTACATGTACCCGATTATGTAATTAACTCCTTAAACAAAATGTTCTTTAATTTTTAATGGGATAAAAATAGAGAGAAAATCAAACGAAAAACCGTAATAGGTTAAAAGTATGATGGGGTTATTAAAATGGTCGATATTAATTTATTTCTCAAATCTATCAAAATTACATGATTAAAAGACTTCTATCAACTACCAAAAATTGTGATTGCCAAGAAATAACTAAATTTTATAACAACAAATACGGGACAACCTCCTTATTTTATACGTGGAATTGGATCAACTTAACACTCTTCCAAATGTAAAATACAAACTGTCAGCGTTTCATTCGGATATCCTAAAAGTGTGGACAGAATTTAGGAAAATAACAAATGAAACATTTTATTATATAAAAAAAAAAAGAAATGAAACATTCTATAATATCAGAAAGCAGCTGCTGTGGGGCAATAACAAAATTAAAAAAAAAAAAAATCCAACAAATCTCTGATTTTTCAAAGATGGATTGAATCTGGAATACTTTTCATAGACGATATAATAAATTGAAAGATAAATGTGATTGGATCAGAGATATAAATATGATTGAGTCATGTATGCCTTCTACATGGAAGAAAATTATGAAATCAAATAGTTCTGTTCAAACAAAAAATAAACATAAATTAGTTATAGCCGTATACGAACACATTTTTTTTAGTTTATCAAATATCGACGTCTACTCCATACTTCGAAACTTCTACTTTGAAAAACCATACATTCATATTTTTTGGAATAATACTCTTAATACTCAGATTGACTGGTCACAAGTGTACTTTTCGATTCACAAAAACAGTGCTCATAAACAAATTAAACAGTTTAGATACAAATTAATAAATAATATCATCGCTACAAAAGAAAACCTTAAGACATGGACAATATCAAAAAGTGATCAATGCATAGCTTGTGGGTACAAAGAAAACATAGAGCACTTTCTTTTGGATTGCAAAACCATCAAACATTTTTGGAATAAAATAAAAAAATATATTTTCTTCAAATGGGTATAGCGAAGAAATAACAAATTTGAAATCGCTGATAGTTGGCTACAAACCCGGAGTAAAGGAATATAATGCCATCAACTATATACTTAATATTATTTCCTATAGTCTACATAAATCGTATTATCATGCAATGAGCAGATTACGTGACGTATAACACTGGTATGATAAACCTTTTGTTTACATGTCTACTGGTATGATAAACTTTTATCTTTATCAGTCTAATTATTTTTAGAAATGACGTAATCGCTGGAACTACTTTTTCTGAAATATAAATGAGCCGTTCCACCAGAAAATTATCGAACCGGATCAGCCTCAGCATGCCGCGCAGGCTAACCCGGTCAGACACGTTTCGACTCCTGTGAATTTTCTGTTTAAGGAATCATTGCTCAATACCTCTATCCCCCTGAGACGGAATGTGTCGGACCGGATTAGCCTGCGCAGGCTGATCTGGATTGATACATTACGCAGAATCCATAATGTTGTTTTTTATCGTGGAACGGCTCAATTATGTTGATAGTATAACAGTCAAAGCAATGAACAAACATAAAATAACAATCAGAAATAAAGATATTATTGTTTTAATTACATTTAAACACATTTTACAATGCAAATACAAATCGAAAAGAATATCGTTATATAAATCACACGGGATCTGCATGTTCAGTCTTACTTGATGAACTGTCTTTCTTCGTTGAAAATGTCGCATACATAGACCTGTTTATTCTCACGTGATCAGTTCATAGGTAACCTTGTTTAAATACAATCTGAAGCGAGTAATGTCCTATAATGAGAAGCATATCTATGTTTCCACAAGTCATTTTAATGCACTTAAATGACTCCACGTTAAACGACAAATGTTTAATTTCTATCGTCAGTCTGTGTTTTACCACGAGAAAGGGTTCACGAACATCGATCCTCATCTACCCACGGATTCCTCTTCCATACAGCAGTTCCGACAGAAAATCATTTTACGTTTAGGCGAGATATCCAGAAAATGTTTCTTCTAGTTAAATAACTTATCATTTACGTACAGCTAGTGTTTACATGATTCTTAAAACTAAAAGTTTCGTAACGTGTCTTCGACATGTCTACCCACAACAGTGATGGTATCCTTTTCCAAAAATGAATGTCTCCAATTTAAACGACGACTAAGCCTGAGCATCACACTTGTCTTGAATATAGTCATCTGTATTTAAACTTTGAGTGTTACTTGAACTTCCTTAGCCTGAACTAACTTTATACATTGACTTTCAGATCCAACACAACTATTCATTTTCAAAACACGGCGGTTGACATACATGTTGACCTATCGTGTGTACTGAAGCGACGGCCAATCCGCAATACTTACACTTCTACTAAGAATATGTTCGAGTTAATATTGGCATTTTAAGGTATTACGTCACACTAGATATACAAATTAAGTAGTAATAATCGAGAAATATGGAGTTGAAGTCGGAACTCTTTAGCTTCCGTATGTCGTGTGTACACAATGTAATTCGGCGCAGATTTATGCACGTGCGTGACGTCATTCTATTTTAGGTGAGGTCATTCATGAATGGGCTTTTGTTATTTTGTATGTTATTTATTAAAACTAGTTAAAATCAATGTAGATTTACCTGAAACCCTTATTTTACATGCAAGATAAATAGAATATTACGTCCCCGACGTAAGATATGAACTTTATCAGACTCGGCTGTGAGAAAGGATAATTGTCTCGCCAAAGGCTCGCCAATTATCAATTCTCCCAACCTCGTCAGATAAAGTTCATATCTTACGTTAGGGACATAATATTCTCTATTTACAAGTCTGATACACGCACTATAATTGTTAACTTTTTATCGTTTTTAAGAAGCGAATGCAGATTAGCATTAACTATCATAGAAAATAATCATAACTACAAAATAAAACTGAAATAACTAATCAATAAATTGATAAACTTAATTTAACATATCCGTCATAATTTAGAAAATTTAATAGTATGCACATAAATGAGAAAAAACTACTCGTAAACACTCAATCAGAACTCACACATAGCAATATACCAATACGCAGAAATATGCAAGTGCAAAACACGCACACATTGATCAACTTCATACATACACACGTCTGATAGCTCACTCTCAGCATAAACACACAAAAAGCAATACCACGTGTTCACACACGCACGCGCACCATCACACATACACACACTAACACAAATATCTGTATCACACTTATCACTATATCATTCTAGCTCCATTTCGTTTTCATCGTTTCTAAATTGATCAGAAAGTGAGGAAAATGTAATTTTAATTCATTAAGGTTTCATTATTTCTCTCTATATATCGCTACCTCTCTCTCTTTCTTCTCTGGCTCATCTCATTTCTTCTAGCTCATCTAATTGTTTTGATATAAATTACATTGCTAATTGTAATGTTTGATTACTTGACTAAACAAAAAAGGGTAAAAAAAAGGTGGCCATGTTTATCAACAGATCAGAATAATTTGAACAATCTTGGTAGAGAGTTATTCAAACAACCTTTGTACTTATGGATCAGAAGGATTTAAGTTTTCATTATATGTTCAACCAATGTTCCACATGGAATTAAACTTTGAAAGAGTATTCCTGTGATATTATTTTGAATTTAATATAATGGTTTAGGTGGAGCAATCGTTTGTAGTAAAATGTAAACTTTGCGCTCTGGTCAGCTAATAAAGTACATATAAGGCTAACAGCCCCGCACCAAGTGGTCATATTTTTAGATCAATCATTTTGCTTGAGGGTCAACTTGGGAACGTTTCTAGATGCCCTAAGGCAACACGTCGAGCCCGTTTTTCCATGCAATTACAACACACACTGATATGATAGCAGTTAATTAAGGGCCTTCTGCAATATCAAAAAGGATGTAAAATGTCAATAACCCAACATTTTGCTTTTATTTTTGAGATATAATATTATTCTGAAATTAAATAATCATCATTTTTAGTAAGTTTTGTGTATGAAAGGTTCAGGCATATTTAACAGAGGAATTATTTTACACACTGAAACACATATTGAAAGACACATGTACGTATACTCATTAAATAATAAATCTTTAACCTGAATGTCTTTTGATTAATGGAATAGATCTAATTGAGAAGTTTACCAAACAAATAATTGTAGCTGACACAACATCCAACTTTAAAACAGATATGACAAAAATATCTGCTGCATATGCCTCAAAACGTGTCTACAAGTGGGAAAGGGATCAAAGAGAAAGTCTCCTTTTTTGCAAAAAATATTTTTACTTCTTCCGTCATCACCTCATCATGATGAACATGTGTGCCTAGTAACTTGGGAATCATATGATGCATGGTTTCTCATTTAGACCTTTGACCTCTAAGTGTGACCTTGACCATTAAGGTACAGGTCTGGGTCTGTTCTACTAGTGTCGCTATGTCGAGCTCATCGCAAGCGGACACGACAAAAACTATTTGAATATTTACCAGTTACTTACGGGGAGAAGACATTTAAATGTTTCACTATAGCCATATAAGCCAAAACAGTCACACCATCTGGTGTTTTATGCCAATAAAAAATGGAATCTCATGGAGGGAAATGCAAGGAAGACAATAGACAATAAAGTTAGTTGGAGAGTTTCGAAATAGAAGGTGGTGTTAAAGTTTTCCAATAGTAGAACAACATAAATTATATAAGGTTATTGTTGCGTTAGAGAGTTGGGTTTAAGTTTTAAATCTTATTCGAAGTTCCCCATGTTCGACCTGTACATATGAGGAAAGCAAGCCCTGATGCCAGGAGGCCATGTTTTTCCGCTGATCTAAATAATTTGAACAAATTTGGAAGAAACATTCCCAAGGAATTTTTGTGCCAGATTTGATTCAAATCAGGCCAGTAGTGTTCTTGTAAATCAGACGTTTTAATGATAAAACAAAGATTTGTTGCAGTAGAACAGTCAAGATCAGAACAAATTAACAATATAAAAGACACGTTGAAAGAAACACAATCAAGTGTATCAAATGTACAGACTGATCTCACTCGATACTGTAGTGAAATTAAAGAATCACTGTTCTCACTAAAGCAGTCTAATGTATCAGACTGTCCTGAAATCAGCGAATTAAGTAGTAGTATGACATTTATTACTGAAAATATCAATTTGTTACAGGTTCAACTGGTACAAGTTGTTAAAAAGTTGGGAATTGGATGGAACTGTGAGTCTGATCTAAATACAAAATCTGTTCCTCTTCCTGAATCAGAGTTGTCATCTCAAAATGATGTGAAAAATGCGGACCCTCCATTTTTCGGATGCACTCCCCGTAATCAATAGCTCTGGTAATAGTAAAGAAGAAGGTAGTGGCATGCCGATTTTAGTTATATTGACCGGAATCAGACCAAGTAAAGGTGAAAACATTGTTAAAAAGGATGATAAGTTCCCGTCTTATAGCAGTGTTGTAAAACGTAAACAAACTGGTAAGGAAAATACCAGTACCAGTACCAGTAATTCTCTGTTGGGTGATAACTGTCAGCGTGACGGTCACGATAACTTTCAGCATGACAGTTATCGTGATTCTCAGCATGCCAGTTATGATAACCTTCAGCATGACACTCAAAATAATGATGACTTTATGTTACATGTCAAAGAGCGCAGTAAAAGGTTTTATCTTGGAGGATTTAGGTCCACTATTTCTGAAAGCAGAATTACCGAATACGTATCAAAACGAGGCACAACAGTATCACATGTTAAGATCTTTCAGAATAAGAGAAATGGGTCAGTTTTTGTTAGACTAAATGCGTATGACGATGAAAAGGCATTGATGCTTAATACTCCATATTTTTGGCCGGAGGAAATTACATGCAGACCATGGGTATCACAATTTGAGTATAAAAGGAGGTATATGCAACGTAATTCCCACCAGTTTACACGTCGGAAATCATATGAAGGGAAAAGGGCTGAACTGTATGCTGACCACGAGTCCCGCAAACCGACCTTTGAACATGCCAACAGGTACTCTCATTTGAGTAGTAATGTCGATTAAATAAACAGTATAATGGCATTGAACGTGTGTACGTGGAATGCGACTGGAATAATGTCCAGTAGTACATACCTGTGTGATACGTTGAATAGGTATATTATAGATGTATGTGGAATATCTGAACATTGGCGATATGAACAAGATCTGTGTTTTCTTAATTCAATTGACAACATGTACAATAGTGTTGCTATATCAGATTCTGATTTGCGTGTTCCATGTAGTAGAAAGGTTCGAAAGGGAGACGTTTGTCATTTATGGCATAAACTATTTGACAATTTTGTTTCGCCAATATTTCTAGATGATGATAGAATTCTTGGAATTCAAATTATGCTTAGCCAAACCAACATTGTTTTTATATTTCAAGTTTATCTCCCTTGTACAAATCATTCTCTGTCAGTCTACAAAGAGTACATCGAATCTCTAGACAATATTATCAATACATACAGGCACATGGGAACTGTAATAATTATGGGTGATTTTAATACTGAAATTGTTAGTACTTTTTCGAAAAAAGCTAGTAGTCGTGCAAACTGTTTAAATGATCTCATTTTGAGACATAACTATGTGGCAATAAATGCTCTACAATCTTGTACGGGTCTAAAATATACAAACTACAGCTACAGTGCTGGCTCACATACCATGATTGATTATAGCGTTTTACCATTAGAACAGGTTGATTTATTCAGTCATAGATAGATTTTAGATAGATTTTATTCTGGAAAAAGGGCAAATATGCCCAACATACCACAAACATATAACACATTCATTTTAACAGTCAAATAGCGGACTAATGATCAAAATCCGGGGAGAAAATGTTTGAAAAATAATATAGAAAACTTACATAAGATTTTTTTCCCCTTTGATTGACAAATGAATTAATATACTCTAATCAAAGATAATAAGTTAATAGAAATGAAATCATTAATGTAACAGTCATTTGAGAGAAGATATAACTCCCATATAAATCATTTAGAAATCATTGCAGAAGGTGACGAAGTTGCTCAATGTCAGCAATTTCTCAATTTCTACATTGATTTCCTCTAAACGCTGCAACTACACCTCAACTACTCTACGTAATTATTGTTGTTCCTTATTTCAAAACCTTTGTAAACAAATAGTGCCAAGTTTTTGACTATATTTTCATTTTCAGATTTTAGTAATTTAATAAATTTAATCATACTTGAGTGTTTCCAGTAATATTTTTTGATATATACCATTCGTATATCAGAAAACATTGGACATTCTAATAAAAAGTGCATTTCATCTTCGATAGTTTTACATAATTTACATTTTCTTTCATTATATGGTATTTTATTTGGTTTGTGCCATCTTCCAGCTTCAATTTCTAATCTATGTGCAGAAACACGAAATCTTGTAAGAGCGATTCTAAATTTATCGATTTTAATTGAATTTAAATATGGTTGAAAAACGAAATCAGAATAAAGTCTGTATGTTTTTGCTCTTGAAGAGTTTTGTAAATCAGAATTCCATATCTGATTATAGTTATCATAAATTCTTTGTTTAAAAACAGACAAAAATAATTTCACATTTTCAACACCTTGGTTTAACCATACAATATTAAAACCTAAGTTTTCAAAAATATTTCTAATCGACTTTACCCAAGATTTTTTTCTGGAAATAATTGAAAGTCATTCAACATCATGTCATATACATGTTTAATATATTTTTCATTTGTAGACCTAATTATTTTAAACCAATATTTTACTACTCTTAATAATCTCTTAATCTTTAGTGGATATCTACCAAGTTCTCCATAAACGAAAGCATATACCTGATGATAATGCATTAAACTTTTCCAGTCATTTTCCAATAATGTTCTCAATAAAAATTGATGAAGTAAACAACAATTATGAGACTAAGTACACATGTAATGGTATAAACTGGCAAAAGGTAACTTCGGAGCATATTCACTTGTTTAAAGACTTTACTAATTATGATGAAACTTTCCAAGCATTGATTGAGCATAATATGTCTACGACAAATAACATGACAGTTTCTGTGAAACATTTACTGAAAATGTTAACAAGGCAGCAAATATATGTTTTCATAAACGCAAATTTAAGAAACATCTTAAACCTTATTAGGATTCTGAGTTGAAAACAGATCACGTTGATATCCTAACAGCTAGACGTAGTTGGCTGGAAAATGGCTGAAATAGAGATCCTGATGATATCACATATCGAAATTATAAGAATTCAAAGCGAGGATTTAGAAAACAGCATCGGACTAAATGTAAACAGTACATAGATAAAATATATGCCGATATCGACAAATATGCGGAAAGCGACAGCAACTCGTTTTGGAAATTAGTGAATAGGAAAAGAAAACAAAAGTCAGCCACTTGTTCAGAGATAACGTTTAATGAAATTATATATCGTGATCCAAAATCTATCAATGAACAATGGTTCGAATATTTTTGCAATATGTACACACCCTCAGAAAACTCCAATTGCGATACAGACTTAAATCAGAAAGTCACAAAATAATTACAGGATATAAATTACTCCCTCAATCAAACTATTCCTTCCTCTACATTTACTGAAATTACTCTTACAGAAATAAATTAAGTTATTAAAAGTGTGAAAAAGAATAAAAGTAGTGGGATCGATGGCTGTATTATGAGCACTTTGTTTACAGTGGTTATGTTATAAGACTATTACTTACCAATCTTTTCAACAGTATGTTAAAACCATCATATACGCCCAATGTCATGAAAAAGGGTGTAATTACCGTCTTACACAAGGGCCACAATAAACCTAAAAACGAACCTAAAAACTATAGGGCTATTACACTCTCTTCAGTATTATTGAAAATGTATGAGTCTGTTCTTCTGTCTCGTATAGATAATAAAAGTTCTTTTGGTATCATAAATAATCAGCAAGGCGGGTTTAGAAAAGGATTTGGGTGTATATTATGACTTCCTATATTGTACACGAAAGTGTTAATTTTGCGAATGAACATCTAAGTAAGCTATACATGTGTTTTTTAGATGTAAAAAGTGCTTTTGATTGTCTCTGGCATAAGTCGCTTTTCAAACTATACAAAATGGAATCGACCCATACATTTGTATGTCAATTCAAACCCTGTATAAAGGCATGTCAAGTTGTATTAAAAGTAACGGTTTTCTATCTGACTGGTTCCCAGTATTGCAGGGAACCAGACAGGGAGGGGTTCTCAGTCCATTTTTATACCTAATCTTTATTAATGACCTAATGGACCAATTAACTGAGTCACCAGTAGGATATCAACTGTATGGATATACGTGTGTATGTCCGACGTCAGCAGACGACATGGTATTAATGTCCCTATCGAAACATGGCTTAGACCGGCTTATGAACATTTGTTATAACTATGGTATGCATAACAAGTATCTTTATAATGCAGGAAAATCAGCTGTTATCGTTATGAACGAAAGACCTAATGAATATAGATCTGCAACACGTTCATGGTCATTAGGTTATGACACTGTCTCTGAGTTAAATACTTATAAACATCTCGGCATTACGCTTAGCAAATATTGCAACAGATCTATAAATGTTGACGAATGTTGCCAAAAGTTAAGATCGACCTTTTTAACTCTTGTCCATTGCGGCCTCTTCGAAAATGGTAATAGTCCTACCCAAAGCTTTATACGGGTGTGAACTATGGGATGCTCTCAGTGCTGATCAAACTCTGTTAATTGAACGTAGTCATAGATATTGTATAAAGCAGATGCAAGCGATCTCTAAATATACTAACTCCGACATTGCTTTATCTTTAATTGGGATGTTACCTATTGCGGCTAAAATTGATTTAAGGAAACTAACGCTATTTGGCCAACTTTGTAGGATAGATCCAAGTTTCTTATATAAATCTGTTTTTACAAGACGTTTAATAGAATATACGAATAACCCAGTAGGTGTATGAGGTTTCATTGCCGATTGTTTCAAACTTGTCGGTAAATATAACCTTACCAATTTCATCAGCTCATATATCGCAGACGGAATATTCCCTACCAAAACAATGTGGAAAATTACCATAAATAAACAATTATACTTGTATTTTAGTATACTAGAATATAACAGAAAATTGTTCAGTAAGTCTTTTCCCAAAGTTACATCTAACGTTTAATGAAATTGTCCCTTCCAACATATGGGTGTTTTCCAAGTAAAACAGAAATGTAATGCCGCTGTGTAAGTCGATTATTCAAATGATCAGTTGTGTGTGTAACAGTATTCCAGTTACATGTAGAAAGTGTGATATGTACACTAACCATTTAGTAATACATGTTATGTTCTTTTGTGTTAGGAATCTTAAACATAGTGAACGTTTATTTAAAGCGTTATTTCTAATGTATGGCACTGTCAAATACCTGGATTTTATGATTGAAACACCAGAACGTAAAGTTTTATATATTCTGTCTGACTTAAACAATTCTGTATGTGAAGAATCCACGGGCAAGTACGTATATGAACTGTGTTAATGTATTCATGCAATGTGGACTTAGTTTAAACATATTTTATTCAGTTCATATTTACAATATTAACAGTACAACAAAAGTAGGTTGAAATGGATTAGAAAACAAGCAATGTTATTGCTTATACTAATTCCTTTCCAGGAGTGTACAGCAACAAAATACAAAGACAATCAGTGTATGATGTGCTCAGTATGATGAATAATATCTATATAATTAAGCCTTGTAGTAAATGTTAAAAGAACTGTTAAAGCAGTTTTTAAATTTATCTTGAATATTTTCGGAATAGGAAAAAATGTAAAAGTAATCTGTCACACACACCGTCCAGAGGAAGAAGATCGATACACCACAGGTAGTCAAATGTTAAGCGTCAAAACGCTTTGTTGCTGCAATGTATCCCTGGACTTTTAAAAACACGCTTGTATTTGTATCTTGGGTATTGCGATCATCACCGAAAAGAAGATTTTCTAATGTAGGAGCACAAGATAGGCCATGGATATAACGATCACGCATTACTTGATATCTTGTACATTGGGTGAGATAATGCGACACAGTCTCAACGGCACCGCAAGCACAGTGGGAGGAAGGGAGAATATTTCTTCTGTGCAGATCATGGTTTAATGAGCTACATCCTAATCGAAAACGAGCATGATTGACTTGATTTTGTCTACTTCCAACGTTATACAGGTTTTGTGATTTTTTGGGTCTTGTGTTAAGTTTGGCTTTGAATTTGCTGAGAGTAGGTGTGTTTCTGACATCTTCAGGAAGTGCATTCCATTGGCGAATAGTTAGAGGCAGAAATGAAGCAGCATAGGCTTGAGTGTTACAAGGGATGTTTGGAACATCTGAGCGGGAACGTAGGGCATATGGTTGTTCTGGTTGCTGGGGAATCAAATGCGTAAGATACTCGGGAGAAAGACCATTTTTCATCTTAAAGAACAGGATGAGGCGATGTTTACGTCTCCTTTCCGCCAGCGTATCCCAGTTAAGGTCAGATATGAGTCGGTCAATACTATAAAGTTTGATAGCTCCTGTTACAATTCTAGCCGCTTCGTGATGGACAGCTTCGATGTCGTTTATAAGAGCCTTACTACAATTGACCCAGACAACATTTGCATACCCGAGTAGTGGTCTGATGAATGTGACATACATTTTCTCTAGGGCTGAACGAGAAACAACAAATTTTAGAGTCCTAAGAAACCCAATTCTCTGCCATGCCTTGTTGATGTTTGATGATATGTGAGATTTCCATTTGCAATCTGGAGAGAAAGTTACCCCAAGATGTTTATGGGTACTGATTTGAGATATAGGAACGTTGTCGAGATAAAGTGAAGGGTGATTTGGTTTCTGATGCTTACGAGAAAAGAGAACAGATTCAGTCTTAGATGGATTAAAAGTTACCAGCCATTTCTTCGACCAAGAAGATATTTGTGACAGATCATGGTTGAGGACAGCTGCTGAGGTAACAGGATCTTCGATGACAATGTAAAGACTGGTGTCATCTGCGAATAGGCGAATGTTTGCTTCAATGTCATTGACAATGTCATTAATGAAGATGAAGAAGAGTAACGCTCCAAGGATAGATCCTTGAGGAACACCAGCGTTGATAGTGAGGGTTCTTGAAACAGAGTTTGATAAGACTACCCGTTGTTTGCGATCGGAAAGATAGGAGGTGAACCAATGGAGGAGGGGACCGCTTATACCGATGGATGACAGATTATGAATGAGACCCTGATGCCAAACACGATCGAATGCCTTTGATACATCACAAAGACAGCCCGTACTTCTTTTCCTTCATCTAAGGCTTTGCTGACGTCATTGTACAAAAAAGCTAGCTGATTGACGATAGAATCGCCTTTTATGAAACCAGATTGGAAGGGTGTAAGAAGTCTATTCGAGATGACGTAGTTGTAGAGGTGTTTGTGGATGCAGCGCTCCATGAGTTTGCCAAGACAACTTAGAAGTGATATTGGTCTATAATTGCAAGGGTTGGAAGGGTCAGATGTTTTAAAAATGGGACAGACGTTCGCCAACTTCCAGGGAGAAGGGTACGTAGAGTTTGTCAGCAATTTGTTAAAATAATTCGAGAGCGGTACTGCAAGTTCTTCTTTGCCTTCTTTGATAAGTTTAGGACTAACAGAGTCAGGACCACAGGCTTTACTAGGATCGATACAGGAAATTGCCTCTCGGACGTGCTGACTCGTCAAAGTTATTTCTGAAAGGAAAGAGGATGGAACGTTCGCATCTATAGGGAGAGGATGTTGCTGGGTTTCTATGGTTGATTGTTTGCTAAAGTACGAGTTTAGAAGATCGGCCTTTTCTTCATCTGACTCTGCCGTAATTGTTCCTTCACTAAGAGTTGGTATTGGTGAAGATGTTTGTTTTTGAGTGAGTTGTTTAGCAAGTTTGAACCATTTTTTTGTTGTTATATTATTAGTGTTAATTTTAATTATGATGTTATGTTCGTATTCCTTTTTAGTTTTTCGAATAATGTTTGTTGTATCATTTCGAATGTTTCTGAACTGTTCCCATATCTGCGCATTATTTGAACTTTTAACTTTTTGGTGTAATTTGTTACGTTTTCTTATTTGTTTTTTTTACCTCATTGTTTATCCAAGGAACATCACCGGGACGGATAATTACATATTTATTTGGAATACTTTCGGAAGCTGCTTGTAAAACTGAATTAGCGATTGTGTCTGCGGTATCATCTAGATTTTGATTGTTTTCGATGAATGACCAGTCATTGGATCTCAGTTTGTCATTATATTTTGCATAGTCGCCTTTGTCATATATCCAAATTTTTCGCTGAATAAAAGTCTGTTTAGGTTTAGTGAATTTCAAGACAGCAACAGTCGGACAGTGATATCGAACAAGATTTAGAACAAAAGGATCTGCGACGAAACTTGAAATAACTTGAGTTGAATGTTTGATAAACATGAGGTCAATCAGTGAATTTGAGTGCTCGGTGTTGTAAGTCGGTGGGTTATTGAGCTGTTCAGAATTTAAGGAGTCTATCAATCTACACATCCTATTAGACGGATTCGAATTGATATTGATATTAAAATCGCTTGCTACAAGTATGTTGTCAATATGCTGGTTGAAAGCTTGGTCGAGTGAATGTTCCATGTTTAGCCACTGTGTGTTGTTTGAGTTAGGAGGACTGTAAATTCCACCAACAAGTAGTTTGCGCTGAAAAACATGTAATTCAACCCAAACAGCTTCGACACCATTAACTTGAAGATCATTCCGTGGAATGACATGCAGAGTATCTCGGACGTAAATAGCAACTCCACCACCAAGACGATCGTTTCTGTCACAACGAAATGGCTTTTTAAAGTTTGGGATTTGGACATCTTCGTCTGAATATTTACTTGACAACCATGTTTCAGTAAAGACAAGAACATCGTACGATTGTGCTTCTACTGTAAGAATGTCGATTTTCGGTTTCAAACTTTGTATGTTCAGATTCATGATGCTTAAACCACTATTGGTTAGTCCTGCATATGATACGAATGAGGTGTTCAAGCTATCAGAGTGTATCGAGGGACCAGGATTAAGCTCAATGTCGCCCGATCTGCTTATAAGTAGTGAGGCGATGTACAAGAAAACCAGAACAGATTACATGGATGAAAGAGAAACCAGGGATACTTCAGGATGGCGACTTAAATCCAATATATATATGTCTACAACTAGTTTATATACAAATAAGATACTATTATGTATGTAATACAGGTATTTTTCTCTGAAGTGTCAATTCTGTGATGGGCAGTTTTTAAATTT
This sequence comes from Serripes groenlandicus, assembly GCA_031761405.1. Lineage (NCBI taxonomy): Eukaryota > Metazoa > Mollusca > Bivalvia > Cardiida > Cardiidae > Serripes > Serripes groenlandicus. Next base: position 7,729,024 of record JASEVX010000007.1, read on the forward strand.
GTTGTGGCAGCAGAAGCATTTATTCAATATTGCAGGGGTGCTCACTTTTCAAGCTTTGCTATGAAATTTACATGCATGTCTGAATACTATGTTCTAAATTGTGTCATCAGATGCCGGCTAATGTTGAGTAGATGCTCTGTTAGTTTCACCACGCTGCCTTTCTATGTTGTATTGCATTCAATGTTTGTTTGTTTGCATTTTGTGTGTAAGCCTATAGCATGAGTTATATGTGTTTTGTACTGATAAACTTCATCTAGTATACTTTCATTGATGCACAAGGCTGTAAAATATAATAATGGACTTTTTGAAAATGCTGTCAAAAGGATTTTCTTATTTCTCATCTTCCTACATCAATTTCTTCCATTTACACCATGTTTTCAATATGGGGTTCACATCGCAGTTTCCTATACACTTTGACATTAATTATATACTCCTCTGTCATTTTGTCTGTCCTGTTTTTCTAACTTTTACAATTTCATGTACATTTTGTAGAAAGTTGCTTATTGTGTTTGTATTGTATTGTATTGTATGTTTACAATGTATCTTCTGTAAAGGAGGATTAATAAAAAACATATATAAAATATATAGTTAATTAAGGGCCTTTTGCAATATCAAAAAGGATGCTAAATGACAATAACCTAACATTTTGTCTTTATTCTTGAGATATAATATTATTCTGAAATTAAATAATCATCATTTTTAGTAAGTTTTGTGTATGAAAGGTTCAGGCATATTTAACAGAGGAATTATTTTACACACTGACACATATATTGAAAGACACATGTACGTATTCTCATTAAATAATAAATCTTTAACCTGAATGTCTTTTGATTAATAGAATAGATCTAATTGAGAAGTTTACCAAACAAATAATTGTAGCTGACACAACATCCAACTTTAAAACAGAAATGACAAAAATATCTGCTGCATATGCCTCAAAACGTGTCTACAAGTGGGAAAGGGATCAAAGAGAAAGTCTCCTTTTTTGCAAAAAATATTTTTACTTCTTGCGTCATCACCTCATCATGATGAACATGTGTGCCCAGTAACTTGGGAATCATATGATGCATGGTTTCTCATTTATACCTTTGACCTCTAAGTGTGACCTTGACCATTAAGGTACAGGTCTGGGTCTGTTCTACTAGTGTCGCTAAGTCGAGCTCATCGCAAGCGGGCACGACAAAAACTATTTGAATATTTACCAGTTACTTACGGGGAGAAGACATTTAAATGTTTCACTATAGCCATATAAGCCAAAACAGTCCCACCATCTGGTGTTTTATGCCAACAAAAGATGGAATCTTATGGAGGGAAATGCAAGGAAGACAATAGACAATATAGTTAGTTTGAGAGTTCGAAATAGAAGGTGGTGTGAAAGTTTTCCAATAGTAAAACAACATAAATTATATAAGGTTATTGTTGCGTTAGAGAGTTGGGTTTAAGTTTTAAATCTTATTCGAAATTCCCCATGTTCGACCTGTACATATGAGTAAAACAAGCCCTGATGCCAGGAGGCCATGTTTTTCCGCTGATCTATTTATTTTGAACACATTTTGAAGAAACATTCCCAAGGAATGTTTGTGCCAGATTTGATTCAAATCAGGCCAGTACTTTAAGACTAGGAGATTTTTTAAGTTTTACCTATATGTACATATTTTTATATATACATACAATGTAAAACAAGGCCATGTTTATCAATTGCTAGGATTAATTTGAACAATTGTTGTATAGACACAAATTAGTTCAAATCAAGCTAGAACCTTTGGACAAGATACATTTTTTAATACATATAAGGAAAACAAGCTATACTATACATGTATATATACATACAAGAGAATTATGATGGTCCTATATCATTCACTTGATTTAGTATAACTGAAAAAATTGCAATGCTTTTAATAAAACAATAATTGATTAGGGTTTAACGCCATTTTCAACAATTGTTCAGTCATATCACGGCGACCAGTTCACTTACTTATGCCTTTCCTTGTTTTCCAACAACAGTACACCACACAACATTATTTTCCAAGCAACTGGCTGCTTTTCCACATAGACTGTTAAACAGCTCATTGGTGAAAGACGAATGAAGCATATCACAGTTACTTTTGTCAATCATTGGAAAAAATGTTGGCCGAGCTGGGATTTGGACACACAAACCCCGGATTGACAGCCCGCGTCGCTACCGACTGAGCTACGAGGGTTCGGCCTTAATAAAATAAACCCCATCCCCTAGTAGCGATGTTTTTCAACGGATCCCAATAAATTCAACAAGCTTGGAAGTGGGTTCCTCAAGTAACATTTGTGCCAAATTATTTTTAAATCTGGCCAGTTCCTTTGCATAAGAAGATGTTAAGTTTTTACAATACACATATAAAGAAAACAAGCTTCGCCCCTTCTTGGTCATATTTTTCAATGAATCAGAATAATCTGAACAATCTTGATAGGAAGTCACACAAGAAACATTTGTGCAAAATTATTTTTAAATCGAGCCAGTACTTTTGGACAAGAATATTTTTAATGTTTTCACTATATATACATATAAACAAAAGAAGCCCCGCCCCCCTGGTTGTCAGGTTTTCAACGAGTCGCAATACTTTGACCAATCTTGGTACCAAAGGATCATTTGTGGCAAATTATCTTTAAATCGGGTCAGTACTTTTGGATAAGAAGATTTTTAAATTTTTACAATGCACATATAATGAAAATAAGCTTGGCCTCTGACGGCCATGTTTTTCGACGGATAAGAATAATTTGAACACTCATCGTAAAGGGTCCCTAAAGGTACATTTGTGCCAAACTATTTTTAAATCGGACCAGTAGTTTTGGACAAGAAGATTTTTTTTTTTTAAATTTTCCACTTTTCTAATGCCGCATGGAATTTTAATTCTTTGAACAACTTTGAAAGAGGTCCACCTAAGGAACATTCCTGTTAAATTATTTTGATAGCAGTTCATTGGTTTAGGATGAGAAGTCGTTTGTAGGAAATAGTGAACAGACGGACAAACAAACGGACGGACGGACGACAGAGGAAAAGCAATCACAATAGCTCAGGTGAGCTTATAAGGAAAGCAAGCCATGCCCCAATTGGGCCATGTTTTTCAACGGATCAGATTAATTTAAACAACCTTGAACAAATTGTCATCATACATGTTTAGATATATAAACAAGAGGACCATGGTGGTCCTATATCACTCACCTTATTTAATTAAATATAAGAAGTGTTTACAATGCACATATACGTAAAACAAGCTCCGCCCTCTAGAGACCATGTTTTTGTTATTGGATCCGAAAAATTTGAACAATCTGGTGCCAGATTATTTTTTATTCGAGTCAGTACTTTTGGGAATACAATCCCTGCCCCCTAGAGGCCATGTTTTTTTATCGGATAATTTGAACAATTTTGGTAGAGGTACCCTCAAGGAACATTTGTGCCAGATTTTTTTTATTTCGGGCCATTTCTTTTGGACAAGAAGATTTTCAAACTTTTTACAATGCACATTTAAGGAAAAGAAGCTCCGCCCCCTGTTGGCCGTATTTTTCAATGAATCGGAATAATTTGAACAGTCTTGGTAAAAGTTCTCCAAGGAACACTAGTGCCAAATAATTCGGACTATTACATTTGGACAAGAATATCATTAAAGTTTTAGCAATTTTACACTTTTCTAATGCCGCAGCTTCTTCATGGAATTAAGTTATTTTAACAACTTTAAAAGAAGACCACCTAAGGAACATTCCTATTATATTATTATAAAATCAAACCATCGGTTTAATAAAAGAAGTTGTTTATAGCAAAAAGTGAACAGAAGGACGGACGGAGGGACAGACGAACTACGACGGACGAAAAGTGATCACAATAGCTTACCTCGCACTTCGTGCTCAGGTGAGCTAAAACACAATGCCCCGCCCTCTGTTGTTTTTACTATATACATATAAGAAAAAAACAAGTCCCACACCTGATGGCTATTTCTTTTACAGATCCAAATAATTTGATCAATCTTGATGGAGGTTACTAAAGGAAAATTTGTGCCAAATTACTCACAAATCTGGCCAGTATTTTCTGAAGTAAAGACTTTTGAAGTTTTCACTTTTGTTCACTTTCCATTGAACAATTCTGAAAGGGGACCATCCAAGGAAGATCAATGTAAATTTTATCAAAATTGGCAAAGGGATTGAATAGGAGATTTTATTTGAAGAACGGCTGGCAGACATATATTAGTCGTAATACCTATGTTGTGCTTAGATAATCTCTTTGAGAGAGAGGATGAGAGAGATGCTGAGAAAGAGAGGATGAGAGAGATGCTGAGAAAGAGAGGATGAGAGAGAGAGAGGCTGTGAGAGAGGCTGAGAGAGAGGCTGAGAGAGAGAGAGAGAATGAGAGAGAGGATGAGAGAGAGAGAGGATGAGAGAGAGTTGCTGAGAGAGAGATGGTGAGAGAGAGGATGAGAGAGAGAGAGAGGGGATAATAGAGAGGATGAGAGAGGGAGGATGAGAGAGAAGCTGAGAGATAGAGGATGAGAGAGATAGAGGATGAGAGAGAGAGAGGATGAGAGAGAGGCTGATAGAGAGGCTGAGAGAGAGAGGATGAGAGAGAGGCTGAGAGAGGGGCAGAGAGAGAGAGAGGCTGAGAGAGAGGCAGAGAGAGAGAGAGAGAGGCTGAGAGAGAGAGAGGCTGAGAGAGAGAGAGGCTGAGAGAGAGAGAAAGGCTGGGAGAGAGGCTGAGAGAGAAGCTGAGACATAGAGGATGAGAGAGAGAGAAAGGCTGGGAGAGAGGCTGAGAGAGAAGCTGAGATATAGAGGATGAGAGAGAGAGAGGATGAGAGAGAGGATGAGAGAGAGGCTGAGAGAGAGAGGATGAGAGAGAAGCTGAGATATAGAGGATGAGAGACAGAGAGGATGAGAGAGAGGCTGAGAGAGAGAGGATGAGAGAGAGGCTGAGAGAGAGGCAGAGAGAGAGAGAGAGGCTGAGAGAGAGAGGCAGAGAGAGAGAGAGAGGCTGAGAGAGAGAGAGGCTGAGAGAGAGGCTGAGAGAGAGAGGATGAGAGATAGAGGCATAGAAAGAGAAAGGCTGAGAGAGAGGCCGAGAGAGAGGCTGAGAGAGAGGGGATGAGAGAGAGGCTGAGAGAGAGAGGCTGAGAGAGAGAGAGAGAGAGAGAGGCTGAGAGAGAGAGAGAGAGAGGCTGAGAGAGAGGCTGAGAGAGAGTGAGAGGCTGAGAGGCTGAGAGTGTTTACGTATCCTGGACGTGCTTAGATAAACTTACAAGCGGGCCATGATAGCCTTGGATGGCTCACCTGAGTTGTGCCAACCACATAATCAATAAAATATCTCGTTTTGCTGTCAGGTAAGCTTATACTTTTTTTTGACCGAACATGATATATATTTCAACTTGGCCTAGATATCATAAAAATAATCATTCTGTCAAAAGTTCAACATGCTCAAGTAAACATGAGGGCTATCTAAGATTAAATAAGGGATAACAAATTACCATGTTCTTCATCTGTTTACCTATATTGTAACTTAGCCTTGATATCATCAAGACAAGCATACTGACAAAATTTCAATCAAAATATGCGGTCTCCAGGATGTTAACAATAACTTTTTCAAATTTGGCATATTGACGATTTTTTTCACCAAAGATGACCTATATTGGAATGTAGCCTAGAATTCATCAAGAAAATTATTCTGACAAAGTTTCAGCATGCTCAAGTTAAAACTGCTGCTTACACAGTGGTAACAATTTTTTCTTTAAAATTGGCTGTTACCTAACTCTTGACTGGACATGCCCAATATTCAAAGTTTGACTAGATATCATTAAGACAAACATTCTGACAAAGTTTCATACTGTTAGTGCAAAAAATCAGTCTCTAACATGTTAACAAGATTTTCTTAAATTTGGTCTAATGACCTACCTTTTGACCGGCCATGACCAATATTCGAACCATATCAAACATTTCATCAAGACAATTATTTAGTTTTCAATTAAGAAATTCTGCTTTGATAGTGTTAACAGATTTTCTTTTAAGTTGGCCTAGTGACCTAGTTTTCGAACCAACATGACCCAGATTTGAACTTGGCAATGTTTCAAATGCTCAAACAAACAAGAGGGTAATGATGGCACTGGATCACACATCTGATTGATTAATTGATTCAATTATAATGCCAACCCCAGAAACTCATTGGTCAGGTAAGCTAATACAAGAGACCCAATGACCAGTATAGCTCCACTAACTACAAGGTAAAATAACTCAACCAATGTTGTCTGTCATTTTTTCATTTAATCAATTTATATGAACACTTTTTGAAAAGGCACCACCAAAAGAAGATTATTCCTGTGGAGTTTCATTCAAATTTGCGTTGTGGTTAATGAGGAGATGGTGTTTAATTTTATGTTGAGGATGCCCATCATACAGCGGACAAAGAGCGATAAAAACTTGAGCATTTGTGCACAGGTGTGCTAAAAATGCAGTCTCTAGACCTATTAACCAAGTTTTTGTATACAAGGAAATGTATATATACCGATAAACTTTCATGAAGATTTGGTGCAAATTGTTGCCTGTAGAGTATTAACAAGACATTTGTTGATGATGCACAGAAGATGTTGTATTCTTAGGATGTTGCAGTCAAACTTGACTAAATTAGATTGGACCCCCCTTCATCACCTAAAAATTTAGTTAGAGTACCCAGGTGAGGTAGAAGATTTATTTATCAATTGGTAGATTCACTAAGCACAACTCAAATACTTACCAAGCAATCCAGGATCTTTGCAGTAGAAAATTCCATCACTACCTGCCACGTTTATGGATGCTCCAATCTGCACATTTCCATCAAAATATCTACATTTTAAGCTACTGGTAGTTAAATTTAATGGAAGGTTGAATGTATATATATTTATGTCTACATTCTGAAAAGAAATGACATATATATGTAAATCTGTTTGGTACTTTTTGTTTTCTTATAAAGACTACAAAACTAGACTTAATAGCAGCTTAACCATTTAAAACTGCAGATACATTTGTACACATCTACAACTGACAACAATTGAAAACGCTGTGTCCTTTTGACACAACGTTTCCTACTCTATTGAATAATAACATTTAATAGATTCATAGATTTTCGATATTTTAGCTGAGATGTTTCATAGTCGTCTGCCATTAAAGGAAATCAAGATATTCCGTTCAACGATACAAACTGATGTAATAATTCCACTATTCAGTGTCCTTGTATGATCCCTAATTGACACTGGTTTGAGGCCATTTTGCAAAACAAAATCATAAAACAAGAGGGTCAAGATGGCCCAGGAATCGCTCACCCGAAGATATTTTTAAGGTTATGACTATGTGCATATACGGCAAAACAGCCCAGCCCCCGGTGGCTCTGTTTTGTCACCATTCAATATGGCTTGAAGGAATCTGATAGAGGGTCAGCCAACGTACATTTGTACAAAATTATTTGAAAATCGGCAATACACTTTCGGAGGAGAAGACTTTTCAACTTTAACCATATACGGCAAAACAGCTCCGCACCCTGTTGACCAGAGCTTGAAGGATTCTGATAAAGGGTCACCCTTTGTACTCAGGTGAGCTAAAAATGTTTAAAAGTGGTTAATCCTCGACTTCGTTTTTTTAACATTTCTGTTAAAAGATAATGACGACATTGTGGATAAATGTGCACAGCAATAATGTATTTTTCAATGAAATAAGTACAGATTCACATGTTCCGAAAACACACTAATCAACAAGAGCATCGCTGAACATACAAATCCCTTTATAGGTTACTTTTGTACAGATGAATTAAAAATTGATGTGACCTTTATCCTTGACCTATTTTGGTGAAAGGTACATTCACTCAGGCTCTCTTGACACTGAACCTATGTATGCAGTATGAAGGAATTGTCCTCAAATGAAAGGACTAGAGAGATGACGTCAATTCGTTCAGACATATTAGTCGATGTGACCTTGACCTTCGACCTATGTCTGTTAAATTAAACATGTCCAAGCTCTCTTCACACTTAACCTGTAATTGAAGTATGGTTGAATTCCTTCATAAAGTTAAGGTGATAGAGCAATAACGTTATTTTGTATAGACATATTATAGTCACAGTCATCTTGCCCTTTAACCTAGGTCAGTGAAATATTACTTTGTACAATATTGTGGAGTTTAATAACAATCAGATAATAAATGTAGGCACAAGAGCAAAGACGTATTTGGGACAATTGTATAATCTACCTCCTGACCTGTGTATGAAGTTTCATATTAACCAGACAGGGTTTTTGGGTAATTTTGGGAATATGACCTATACTCATTGAATTGCGAATGTTTGCGTCTTTTTTGTCAAAATTTGGAGCTCTTTCGTAAATAATATGCTTCTATGAATGAATGAATGAATGAATGAATGAATGAAAGTCTTTATTTTAAGAGGGTGACCCAATTAACATTAGCTAATCTTCCTTGGGGCCCTCTGAATAAAACACATATTTATACATACACACAAACACATTAACAATATAATCAGTGATTTAACAAAATAATATCATATAATAATAGAAATCAAAATATATCAGTTCAATGTTGGTAAAAGTTAAAGCATTTTCCCTGTAATTAAGATATAAAATAGCAATACACGACACATTCAAATATAGAACATTTAGCATTATAGATCAAACAGAGGCAGTGGTTTTGAAATTATTTAAACACCAATTTTTTCATTTTTTTATAGTTAAAATGATTAATCTTTTAAACCTTATTTAAAATTAGAAGTACGAGTATGAAAATTATCCCGACTTTATCCACTTGATAAAATTAGAAGTAAAACTGTTTATTGTAGGACAGAGTCTAATATAATCTGGGATACTATTCCATACTTTAGCCCCAGAGTAAGACATGCTTCCTTTAAATAATTCTTTATTTGGTTTCGGTATTAAAACATTTAAAAGGTTTGATGACCTTAAGTTTCTGTGATTATTATTATTGTACTGAAACATGTTTTGAATATAAGACGGAGTGGCATTTTGAAATACCCTATACATAAATTTTGCCTTTTGAAGTAAAATTCTATGTTCAATACTAAGTACATTAATACTCAATAAAGCTTCATTTAGGTTAGTGTATTGCTCACCTAGGATAATATGACATGCCCGACGCTGTAATCGAATAAGAATTTGAATGTTTGATTTGTTTGTACTTCCCCAAATAATATTACAGAAATCTAAATGTGGTTGTATATATGCCTTATAAAACAGAATTCTATAATGTAATGGCAGAAACAATTTTATTCTTGATAAGAGCCATAAATTTGTGGAAATCTTTTTCCGAACGAAGGTAATGTGATTGTCCCATTTAAGATTTTCATTAATATGAACTCCAAGAATTTTATCCCCTGCTGTTAGCTCTAAATTAACATCTTTATAGTGTAATGATAATTTTTTATTTACCAATTGAGAACGTTTTTGTGGCGTAGTAATTAATAGGACTTTTGTTTTAGCAGCATTTAAAACCATACCATTATCTAAGCACCAGTTACTAACATTATTTAAAGCTCTTTGCAAATTTCTTTCAACTACTGTTTTCGATAAATTTATATCATATATAGTGGTATCGTCTGCATACATATCTACATTAGAATCATTTTCTTGTACATACAACGGCAAGTCATTAATAAATAATAGAAATAATAGCGGTCCTAGAATGGATCCTTGTGGAACTCCACAGGTAGTAATTTGTTTATCTGAAATAACACCATTAACGTTTACCGACTGTGTTCTATTATTGAGATAAGATTCAAACCATTTAATAGTAATGTTACTGCATTTGTATATTTTTAACTTTTTTAATAGTATATCGTGCGAACATAAGTCAAAAGCTTTTGAAAAATCAAGCATTACAACACCGACAATTTCACCATTATTTAATGACTTCAACCAGTTATCTATCATATGCACAAGAGCAGTTTCACAGCTATGTTTTTTTCTAAATCCGCTTTGTGATTTACATAATAACTTATAATGGTTAAGATAAGTAATAAACGAATCATGTACATGTTTCTCAATTAATTTTGAAAGTGTTGGTAGTATGGATATTGGTCTGTAATTATTTACATCGTTTGCTAGTCCTTTTTTGAATAAAGGTTTTACTTTAGCTGATTTCCATTGATCTGGGAAAACACCCTGTGATATACTACAATTAATTATATGTGTGATACTGCTTGATATAACATCTTGATATATGGTACCTGGATATCGAACCTGGAGTATATGTCTCTGTGAATAGACGCGTGCATGTAAGTAACATAACAGTTTTGTATATATTTTCTACTTTGTTTCTTTTTTTTCATCAAATTTGTTTTGAACTTTTAATTGTGAATTGTTATTGAAAAATTTAGTAAAAAACATCATTTTTGCAAATGGGAACATGACCGCGGTTACCGGCTATAACAAGAGCTTAAGGAGGACAGCGCGCTTCACTATACGCCGCTTATTCATTTAGGCACGTTTTCATTATATTGCACTTAAGTACTATTAAATCATATATACTTTATATGTAAAAGCAATCGAATAGTTACATAGATTTAAATATATATAATTTAAAAAATCAATTGTATAAAAATGTATTAACATAGATATCAGTACTCTTCTCCAAAAGTTGTATTCTTCGTTATAGAAATGGTCAAAAGATCTAAATGCACACACATTTTAGATAACTGTTCAAAGCGTCAAGTGAAAAGAACAAACATTATGCAGATGTAAGTGAAGATCACAACAAATTTTACAAGTCAATCAAGGGCCATAACTCCATATTTTATTTTAAAATACAATGGAGTTATCTAACCTCATTGAGTGATGGTATTGAACAAGCGTGTAAAGTATGAAGTGATTTTAATGAAGGGTATTGGAGTTATAAATGAAAATGACAGCTTGCTCTTAAACATTTACCGGCTGCCAACAACGGGGCGAGAAGTAAAGCCCTCATTATTTTTCAAATAGTCGAGCAAAAATTGAAACTTTAATGTTGAGCTAAATGCAAATGTTAAAACGAAAGGAGTCCAAAAAGAGCAAAACCTTAAACAATCTTTTACAAATGTTTGACTCCCCAAACCCGTTTCATATGTTAAAGAACTTTTTTTGATATACAAATGATCACAATTAGGAATGCAAGTAATAAACATTAATTCTCAAAATCAACCGTAAAGCATGTGTTTTACCCCACAAAGAAGGTAACACTCATCATCTTCAGCAAACATGTTAGGAAGGATATAACCTGTAATTATATCCCAAATATAAAAGCCCTATAAAGGAATACGTCAGAAAAGTAAAAACATAAATGGAAATGCCAACTTGCCCTAAAACTATAACCCCTCAAAACCTTTTTTGTACTCTAAAAAGAAGGTCACGCTCAGAATCCTCAGCATTTAATGAAATATTATGAAAAAAGGTATTAGATGTAATTATATTCCAAATATTAAAGCCCTAGCACAAGTACTATTTGAGAAAAAGTAGAAGTCATCTTGCTCTTAAACTTTAACCACCCCAAATCATGTTTCTTACACCAAGAAAGGTCACACTCAGCATATTCAGCATTCATTGTGAAGAAAGGTTTTAGATGTAACTATATTCTAAATATGAAAGCCCAAAAACAAGAAGTTATTGAGAAAAAGTAACAAAATAAATGAAAATGCCAACTTACCCTAAAACTTTAACCACCCAAAATCATGTGTTTTACCCCAAAAAGAAGGCTACACTCAGCATCTTCAGCATACAATAAAACAGTATGCATAATGGTATTATATGTTATTATATTCCAAATATGAAAGGCCTAGCGCAAGTACTTTTTGAGAAAAAGTAAACAAAAACAGGAGATGTTTGTCAAACATAACCCCCACCCCACCCCCACCCCCTGAGCGCCATGTTGTCAGGAATGTTTGGACGATTTTTGACCCGATAAACTCAAAATCAACAGGGGTCATCTAAAGTTCACACCAAGCCTCCATGTCAAGTTTGAGGGCAATGGGTGAAGGCAAGTTTGAGTTATCACTCGGACAAGCTTTTCGCGTTCACGTCACTGTGACCTTGACCTTTGACCCGATGACCTCAAAATCAATAGGGGTTACCAACAGGTCAGGCCCAACGTCCTATTTAAGTTTGAGGAATATAGGTCCAGGCATTGTTTAGATATCACTCGGACAAGCTTAGTCACTGTGACCTTGACCTTTCACATGATGACTTCATAATAGAGTTAATATTCTGGTCACCCCCAGTCGACATGATAAGTTTGAGGGCCATGGGTGCATACAATGTAGAGTTATTAATCGGATAGTATTTCGCATTCAAGGTCACTGATCATGACCTTTGACCTGATGACCTCAAAATAAATAGGGGTCATCTACTTGTAACCCACAGCCTCCAAGTTAAGTTTGAGGGCCATGGGTACAGGCAATGCCGAATTGGACAAGCTTTTCGGGTTCAAGGTCAATGTGACCTTGACCTTTGACCCAATGATCTCAAAATAAACAGGGGTCATCTACTAGCCACCCCCGGCACATGTCAAGTTGGAGGACTAAGTCCGCAGAATGTCGAGTTATCACTTGGACATGCTTTAAACGTTCAAGGTCACTGGAACCTTGACCTTTGACCTGATTATCTCAAAATCAACAAGGGTTATCTACATGTCAGGCTCAACCTCCAGGTCAAGTTGAGGGCCATGGTTGCAGGCAACGTTGAGTTATCACTCAGACAAGCTTTTTGTGTTCAAGGTCACTATGACGTCAAAATTAATAAGGTTCATCTACTGGGCAGGCCCAACCTCCATGTCAAGTTTGAGGAAAGAAGGTCAAGGCATTGTTGAGTTATCACTCGGACAAGCTTTGGTCTACCGATTGACCGACATACCGAACAAGATATCAACTGACCAACTGTCCGACATGTGCAAAGCCAATAAACCCCTCTTCTTCGAAGGCGGCATAATAAATAAAAAGGTTTTGTGTCGCGAGGAGGTAATAACCCAAATTAAATAAATATGTACAGTTTTGTATTGCGAGGGGGGTAATAACACAAATTGATTAAATCTTTACAGTGTTGTGCCGCGAGATGAAAATAACCCAAATTAATTAAATTTGTACAGTTTTGTGTCACGAGGGGGTATTAACCCAAATTGGTTAAATATAAAGTTTTGTGTCGCGAGCGGGTAATAACCCAAATTGATTAAATCTTTAGTTATGTGTCGCAAGGGGGTAATAACCCAAATTGATAAAATCTGTACAGTTTTGTGTCGCGAGGGGGTAATAACCCAAATTGATTAAATCTTTCCTGTTTAATGACGCGAGCGGGGTAATAACCCAAATTGATTAAATCTGTACAATTTTGAGTCACGAGGGAGATATAATCACATTAATTAAATCTGTACAGTTCTGTGCAACAAGTGGGTAATAACCAAAATTGTTTAAATCTGTACAGTTTTGATTCGCGAGGGGTTGATAACCCAAATTGATTAAATCTTTACAGTTTTCTAAAGGATTTTGGGGTACAGAGATTCCTTAAACTTCCTTAAACTTCAACACAAATATTGATAACCCCTTTTCATTGTTTCATGTACAATGGTTTTATTGTTTTATTTTCATGTGCAAAGGAATTGCTTTGAGATGATCTCAACTTAATATATGGAGTAATTATACATTTAACTAATGATTGCAATATCAACACTGTCCAAGTTAGAACAAAAATCATTGCTTCAGCTAAATCTGTCAAAATGTTACCAAACATGAAATTCAGTGTATTTATTAACCAAAGTTAAAGGCGGTTTATTGTGATCGCCCTTTGTCCTGCCTCCGGCTTTTGTCATGCGCCATGTACAGAAGTTTCAGTTGTACTATTTGCAATATCAGACAAATATTTTAATATATTCTAAATAGATTTTAAAGAATGCATACAATTACACTATCACATTCCCTGACAGCCTCGTTTTACCACTATCAATTTCATTTTAGCTCTTTAAGAAGAGGATCAACTACGTAACACTCATGTGAAAGTCGATGATTGACAAATTTATATTACATATGTTACGGAGATTTATAGAATTATAAAGTTGAGAAAAATCCCAATTTCATAGTGGGAATAATTCTGATGGGATGCTATCAGTTGCTCAGATGGTATAAAGTGATGCAAGATATGAGCCGTCCCGCGTTCAAACCAACATTATGGACTCTGTGTAAAGTATCGACCAGGATGAGTCTAAGCATGCCGCGCAGATTAATCCGGACAGACACCTTCCGCCTCCGATGGATTTTCTGTTTCAGGAATCTCAGAGACGGAATGTGTCGGCCCGAATGAGCTTACGAAGGCTGATCTGGGTTAATGCATTACGCAGAGGCCATTATGTTGGGTTTCTCGCGAGACGGTTCATATTACATCACCACCTTCAATACAAATTTGCATAATCAAAGGGCTATAAACTCGGTTACTTTTATCATAATATAACATGAAATAAATTGTTATTCATCAAAATTATGTCATTTACGTAATTCATTTACCATTGAACGTTTAATTGGAACATTATTATACTTCGTGATTTAACCTACTTATAACAAATACTTACAGTTGTTCGTAATTCGACTCCCAGTACCACTTGGGATTGAATTCCTGTATACAAAAAGCAATGGTAAATATTCCTCTATATCTAATATACTAAATACTTACTCCTCTACTTTCCACAGAAATGTACTTCGGAGAAGCTATCATTCTTACACACTCAGATAAAGATGATAGCCAAGTATTATGACACTTATCACGCTTTGTACTTCTGAAAATGAGAAAATTATGAAAATAAATAGATTGTTTATTGTACCATATAGGCCATATACACCTTTATGACAAAACTAACTCAAGGTTACCATTTTCCATATGACATGTATTTGGTGTATGTGTATTATACCTAGGGACACAGCTGCTAAATGTAAACTTTATACCAAGTCCCTCTGCTTCGGCTATCAAAATACGAGTTCCGTGGAGCTCTCGATACAGGAGCATTTCATATCTATTATATATTTTATTTGTTCAAGTACTCAAATGAATTGCCTCAGTGAGGTGGTTCTATTGAGTATAACATGTTATATTGTTAAACAAGAAGGCCATAATGGCCCTGGATCGCTCATCTGACCTATGCAATGTGATTTATCATGCCAACTACACAGTCAACCACATTAACTCATGTTGTGGTCAGGTGAGCTAATACAAGAGGCTCAATATGGCCAGTATCTCTAAAGCCAATATAAGGCTTACACCCCTGCCCCCTGGCAGCCATATTTTAAGACCAATTAACATGGCTTGCAGGAATCTGATAGGGAGTCACGCAAGGAACATTTCTACAAAGTTATTTGAAAATCAACCAGATACTTTCGTCGAAGAAGACTTTTTAAGTTTTCACTATGACATATAGGGCAATAACCTCTGCCCCCTGGCAGCCATATTTTAAAACCAATTAACATGGCTCGGAGAAATCTGACAGAGGGTCACCCAAAGAACATTCCTACAAAATTATTTGAAATCGGCCTGACACTTTAAGAGGAGAAGATTTTTTAAGTTTTCACTATAGCCATATAAGGCAAATTAGCAAAATAGCTCCGACCCTTGCGGTAATAGTCTTTTACTAATCAACATGGCTTGAAGGAATCTGACAGAGGGTCCTTTTCCATTCTGATTTTTTTTTTTAAATAAGACTTATCGAAATTGTTTGCACTTATTTTTTGTAAGATTGATGGATTAATGATTCTAGAATACTGGTAAGTAATAATGTACCTGTAGATTATCTAATGATTTTGTATTAGCTATCAAAATGTTAGGTGAAGTAAATTATAGCCAGTCAAGGCTACATCCAAGACTAAATTAAAACTTGAGCTGGAATATAAAGAAGCTGAATTTCGTATATGGTAAGAGATTGCTTCAAATGCCATAGTTGAAGTGAGATTGAAAGTAATGCATCCCCTGCCTCAGTTTTAACACATAAAGCCGGACGAGTATTAACAAGATTTCCGTTAGATATGGTTTACTGACTTTGTTTTTGACCCAAAATAAAGCTTCCAGAGTGTAAACAAGACCTCGAGCTGAAGGTGTCTCGCCCTTCTAGGAAATTTGACCTAGTGACCTAGTGTTTGACCTACCCAATTACCCAGTTTTGAACTTGACCAAGATGTGATCCAATAACTTTTCATGAAGATTAAAATAAAAGTGTGATTTCACTAAATTATTCTAACATTTGACCTAGTAATCTAGTTTTTGACCCATCATGACCCTTTTTGTAAACTTAACCTAGATTTGATGAAAACAAATCTAGTGAATACATTTCTTAAAGATTGAATGAAGAAAGAGATTTCAAGAGTGTTCAGAAGATTATCCTAATTAAGGCAAATTATGACATTGACCTGGATAATTTTGACCTTCAATGAGGTTCCAGGACCCAACAATACATCTGACATAGTTTCAGAGAATTTCCAGCAGGGGTTGCTGAGATATAACCAAGGTTACGTTTTCAGGTAAAGTTACCTAACAGCGTTCAAGTTCTACCAAATTATGACCTTGACCTTGACAATTTTGACGTTGAATGATGTCCCATGACCAAACAATACATCTAACATAGTTTCAGAAAAATTCCATAAAGGATTGCTGAGATATAACCAATGATACGTTTTGAGGTTAAGTTACCTCACCAAGTTCAAGTTCTGCCAAAATATGACCTTGACCTTAAACATTTTGGCCTCTGACATATGTGTTCAGAAGATTATCCTAATTAAGGCAAATTATGACATTGACCTTGACAATTTTGACGTTGAATGATGTCCCATGACCAAACAATACATCTAACATAGTTTCAGAAAAAATCCATAAGGGATTGCTGAGATATAACCAATGATACGTTTTGAGGTTAAGTTACCTCACCAAGTTCAAGTTCTGCCAAAATATGACCTTGACCTTAAACATTTTGGCCTCTGACATTTTGACATGATGTCCCATGACCATACAATACATCTGACATAGTTTCAGAAAACTTCCACTAGGAGTTGCTGAAATATAACCAATGTTAAGTTTTGAGGTTAAGTTACCTAACCAAGTTCAAGTTCTGCTAAAATTGTCTGTGACCTTGAATTATGTCCCTTGACTACATCATGCATCTGACAAAGTATCAGAAAAATTCCAGCAGGGGTTGCTGAGATATAGTGATTTGTAAAAGTGCCGCCGTCGCCGGAAAAGTTACTGATATGTCTTACTCCACTATCGTGGGTGAGACAAAAAGATGTTCAATCAATTTCGCATAGTGACCTAGTTTTTGATAGAACATGTCATATATTTTAGCTTAGCCTAGACATCCTGAAGTCAAGTTTCAACATGCTTAAGTAAGAAGAAATGATGCTTTCAGAGTGTTTTAAAACAAGACCTTATTTCAATTTGTCCTAGTGACCTAGTATTTGACCAAACATGACCTATATTTACACTTATCCTAGAAACCATGGAAAACTAACATTCTGACCAAGTTTCAAGCTGCTGAAGAAAAGAAATGGTCTCTAGAGTGTTAATAATATTTTGCTTTAATAATGCTTAGTGACCTAGTTCTTTTCTAGACATGACCTATATTTTGATCTTAGCTTAGATATCACCAAGACAATTATTCTGACAAAGTTTCAATATGCTCAAGTTAAAAATGCAGCCATCAGAGTGGTAACAATAGTTTCCATTAATTTGACCTTATGACCTATTTTTAAACCTCACACGACCCTTTTTCGAACTTTGACAATATTTAATGGAGATTTAAGTTCGATAAACTTTCATAAAAATTGGATGTAAAATGAAGGCAGTTCCTTGGAAAGATTGTTGTCTGGTAAACTGGTGTGAGAAAGCCAGGAAACACATGCTTAGGTCAACTGGCTGATAGTCAGTGATGATTGTTTCTAAATCTTCAATTGAGAAATAAGCTTACCGGTTTTCACCTACACACCAACCACAGGAAGGGTTTTTGGCAGCCATTGTTTCCTTACATGTTGTGTAAGTTGAGCACTCTGTGTTTTGAACTATAAATACCTGTAAAAGAAAGTTAACCCTTTCCCACATGCAGACACAATTTGAAACATATGCTGCAGATGACTTTTGGTAATGTTCTAATAACAGGAGAAATTTATCATAATGAGCAATTCTTTGACACAAAGTTTTCCACACTCTTCGAAGTCTTTCATCTTTGTTGTGGCTATTTATGTTTAAATATTGTATTAATACACTTTTTTATTCATCTGTTGAGAAAACCTCTACTTGTAAGAAATAAAAGGTATAAGATGGTCGGTACTGCTCCTCTACTAAAATGAAGGAATTTGGAGTCAACAAAGAAATATTGAAGTTGGGCCAGTTGTTTTTCTGGAGACCATTTTAATTGCAATATTGCTATAAATAAATAAGAAGAAAACCCACTGGTGACCATGTTTTTTGACGAATGAAAATTAAAAGAAAGAATTTGATAGAAGGTCAGTCAAGGAACATTTCTGTGAAATGATATCACAATCTGGTAATTGGTATCTTTTTCATACTGCAGGAACATAAGTTCCGGACAGATTACAAATATTGAAGGCATTTTGAAGAGTACATATAGTGGTATAGATATTTTTACCCATTGTCAATGAGTTTATGCAACATTGAGTAAACTATATAGCATTTCATGCCAGGCAAATACTGGCAAAATATCATCACTCTGGGCCTCCTGGTTATTCAGAAAATGTTGTTTAAAGGTTTTATATATTTGACCCTTGTGACCTTGAATCAATGTCATTGATTGGAGGAAACTATATAGCATTTCATTCCAGATATCTACTGGCAAAATATCATCACTCTGGGCCTCCTGGTTATACAGAAGAAGTTGTTTTCATATAATTCACCCTTTTGACCTTGAACGTAGGTCAAGGTCATTTATTGGAGGATATAGCATTTCATAATCAGCCATTTTTACTTTCGTCACAATGTTTTAATATCCATTCAACATTTATACTTTCATTTATTGAATTTTTCCATATTTTTGCCTGTATGTTATACCCTTTCCCACATACACCAAATCAGTAGCAGACAAATTAGATAACATATATACGAACTTATGGATAATCGCTTTAAGTGAAAGTATTGTTAGTTAATAGAGTTGTTTTAAGTTGGCAAAAGGTGGAATTGCTCATTATGATTTCAGACGTTGTCTGCTTCAGATACATCAGGATATGTCTGTAAGTTGAGGTTGGCAAGGACGTTCATAGTAAGTAAAGTTTCTGAGAAAACTTCATGTATACATACCTTCCTATTTGTAAGAACATAGGTATAGTTCTCTATTTCATCAATACTAAGGACAGGATGACCTTTGTCTATTTCACGACTTTCATACTCAAAAACTGTCAAATCGTCCAGTATAGTAATCTGAAAGTATATAAAACACACATGTCACTTCAATCAAATTACAATACTTTCCAAACACATCTGAAGCAGATAGATTAGACGTATATCAGTCCTAAAATTAAGCATACTTTTCAATTATTTTCACTATATTTGAGTAAAACAAAAGTTCCAACTCAATCCCATTACCAAGGAGAAAACCTGAACAAGAGAGCAACAATGCTCTGTATCACACCATCTAACCCTCCTTTGGAACATACAACATATCTGCAGCAAAAGACTTTGAAAACATATATTGCAGATTAAGCAAATCTTTACAAATGATAGTATAATTGTTGAATAGAGCTAAAAACGGTGTTGTGAAAGGGGATATTGATCAGTATGTACAATTTCTCGTTTTGTTACAATGTTTTAAAAAGTTTTCTGCCGAACGGACCGACTGACTTGGTGACTCCAATATTCCTCCCTCCAAACTCTGTTTTTAGGGGGTATAATAAGATATAAAGTTATTGAGAAATGCAAGTCACAACATTTAAGATGAAAACTACATAAACTTGAAAAGGGTAGGTGGCTGACATTGCAGCAGGTGAGAGAAATTTCTAGATCAATTGAGGTGTCTGAAAAATAGGCTCTTGATATTAAAAAGTCGACAAAGCACATTGAATTCCGGAATAAAGTGAATAAATTGACTCTGAAACCAATGAACACTTTTAACAAGAGGGCCAAGATGGCCATAAATCGATAACCTGGGTGATGGTAAATTAGTAGCAAATCTTTAACTGCAAATATCTGGGAAAATTTGACGAGAAGATAGTAAAATGGTTTATCAGTAAAAGCCATTTGTATCTTGAACTCTAACAAGAACTTTAATAAGAATAGAATTATAAAGTTTTGTCATTTTGCTCATTTCCTGATGCCGTTTGATGCCCTGGTTTTCAACGAAATAAATATGGCTTAAATAGTTGTTGTGATGACGCCTAGTTGCTATCATTTTGTGACTTATCAATACGGCTTGAACAAATTCACTAGAGAATATCTCAAGTAAGATTCCTATTCAACTTTTTTTAAATCAGACAAGCACTTTTAAAAAAACGGAATTTTAAATTTTGACATTATGCCCCTTTTCTGATGCCTCCCGACTGTTTTTCAACTAATCAGTATGGCTTGAACAATTTTCAAAAGAGGGTCATCCACGGAACATTTCTAATAAGATATTGGAATCAGATTCAGAAATAAACATTTGGACATTTTTCCCCTTTATGATGCCGCAGCAACCAAAGTTCCCCATGGAATTTGATTCTTTGAATAAAATTGAAAGTGGACCATCAAAGGAACATTCCTGTGAAGTTTGGTTGAAATTAGTCCCATGGTTTATGAAGAGATGATGTTTAAATCTATAAGTTACCGACGGACGACGGACGGCGGACAGAGAGTGATCAGAACAGATCACATTGAGCCTAAAAACAGATGCATAACTATCAGAAACCTCTAATGAAGTGCTATAGTTAGTGCTGTGAAGGACAAACAATAGCCATTGTTAACCAATGCAGATACTACAAGGGTATGAACAATTTCGAGCTTTGATGCAGAAAGAGTTCCAGAGGGAAACATAATGTCAGAACTCTTGACACTGATGAAGACGAATATGCTTTCATAATAAGGTCATGTTAGAATGGATGAAACGACAACAGTGTAAGTGTTAACATTGGTATTAGTGGGAAAGGTTCCAAGCTATGGTGCTAGCTGTAATGTAACAGACAGAACCGCTGGGTGTACCTCAGAAAATGAGTCAAAACCTGTGTATGACTATGGAAGCCGTAACATGGTTACAAACAGACGAAAGCGGATATCATAGTGATTGAAGGAGAAGGACACACTCTTCTAGGCCAGAAAACAGCTACCTAATTAGGATTGGCTCATGTCGGTCCTATTGATAACGTGAATTTGGTGTTTCAATGGGTTAGGCAAGCTGAAAAACTTTCAATTAATCATTCACATAGATAACCATTCATCCTGTGGCTCAACAGTTTAGAAGATACATTTAGTGTAAGAGACCCTTTGGAGAAGAAACTGGTAAAACTCGAGGAACTGGATACCATAGAATAAACAGAAGGGCAAAGCTTGTGGATAAAACCGGTTGTTTTTATCCTTTAGGGAAGCGATAACAAGGAAATAAGACTTTGTGTAGATATGAGAAAATGGGCATATCATTAGTTAGATTTACACCCTGAGTTTAGAGATATCACAACTGTTGTTACTCATAAAGGTTAATTCAGATACAAACACTTAATTGTTGGGCACTTAATTGTTGGGGTTAGTTGTGCACCAGAGATGTATCAGAAAGTGTTGAGCTCTATTTTGCAAGATTGTGAGGGTGTTCAGAATATGATGGATGGTCTTGTAATCTATGAGAGAATGTGAATGAACATGATGAGAGATTGCACAGAGCGATCAGTAAATTGAGAGATTGTGGTTTTACTCTTAATCAAGATAAATGTCAATTTAGAATGAATAAAATTGTATTTATGGGTCATGTATTGGGCTTAGTCCACCTAAAAGCCATTCTTGAGGCAGAAGATCGCAAAACTGCTAGTGAAGTAAAGAGTTTTCTTGGATTAGTTAATTTAAGTGCTAGATTCATTCCGAACCTAGCCACTATGAATGAATCTCTCCGAAATTTGACTATGTAAAACATACCTTTCATTTCGGGGAAAAGGGAAAGTGTAGCATTTGACAAACTTAAGAAATGTTTGATTCATGCTGAATGTCAAGGGTATTTTGATATGAATACTCAAGTTGTTAAAGATCCAAGTACTGTACTGCTTCAGAAACAAGAAGATGGTCAGACTAGTGTTATTAGTTATGCAAGTAGAGCATTGAGTAATGTTGAAAATCTGTATTCACAGACTGAAAAAGTCATAGAATTGGCATGTGAACGCTTTCACATGTATGTTTATGGGCTTGAATTTGAGATTTTTACTGATCATAAACCTCTTGAATGTATTTATACGATCTGATCAAACCTTCTGCTTACATAGAACACTGGGTATTGCATCTGCAACAGTATACATACAAAGTGCCATACATTTAAGGTTCAGATAATATCGCAGATATATTATCACATCTGCTGTCAAAAATGCTAGAAGAAGAGAGTTTGTCTAAATTGCTTTTAGAGAAGTATGTTAATGTTATTGTGAAAGAAGCTATGACTACAGATAAAATCGAACTTGAGTCTTAAGAATGATATTGACTTAGCTGAAATAAGAACGCAGTATGCGGGAAAGAGTACTTGAACTTGCGCATGAGGGTCATCCTGGGATAGTAGGTATGAAGCAATGTATACGGGGTAATGTATGGCGGCCTAATATTGACCAAAGTATTGAGAAAGTGTGTAAGTCATGCTACGGATGTCAACTTGTTGGAGCGCAAAGTCGACCAGAGCTCATGATTCGTACAGAGTTACCTACATTACCATGGCAACATTTATGTGAAGATTTACCATCTGATGAAACACATATTGTAATCGATGATTATAAGCACTCAACATTCAGTCACTGGATATAGTCTATTTAAATTAATGTATGGTAGAGAGATGAGGACTAAGATACCTAGCTTAGATAATTGCACGTATAAATCAAGCATTTTAGATATTGTTGTAAGGGACAGAGACTTAGAAATGAAGGAAATGGGACATATATTTTGATAAGAAAAGAGAAGCACAAAAGTCAGATGTAAATGAAGGACATAAAGTGTTTTTGAGACAAGAGAAAGGAAACAAATTAAGCACTCCCTTTTATCAAAGTCAGTATAGAGTTACAAGCAAATAGGGAACCACGAGTTACTGTGCAATCTGAATATGGGGTTAATTATAAGAGAAATATAACTGATGTTAAGAAATGTGTGCAGAGAGATTTCCAGGAGAATTAGTCTACATATCTAGATTCAGAAGATCATAAGACTCTTGAAAACAGTGTAGAGATACATCTGGTCTGGATATTGAGTCCGAACAAGGTGCCTCCCATACTGATGCAGAAAACAAACCAAGAAGGTCTGGTTATTTGAAAACTCAACCTGTGAAGTTGAAAGATTACGTATTGACTGGTTAATTAGGAATTTCAGATGTTTTCGTTTCATCTTTATCTTTTAAAGAAAGAAGGGATTTAGTGTATAAGATGTTAAGACTCGGAAGGTCCTGGTATTTAGATACCGGGTTATAGAGATTTGTTGACGTAATTATATATCCGGTTTTGTACAGGGGCTGAATAAACGTGGGTTCTTAAGAAGCGATACTTTTGATGTTATCCATTGAATCCATGCACTATAAGCATATAGATACATCACAGTCACCTTGGGAACATTTATTGCCAAATTGTCTTGAGATTGTTTTAAGATATGTTACCTTACCCTTTTTTATGATTGATGGCAATGTTTTTACCCAATCAATATCAAATCAATATTTTAACCATATATAGGGCCTGAAGGGATGTTTTAGAGGGTCACCCAAGGAATATGTTTTCAAAACTATTTGAAAATCAATCTAACAATTTATCAGTGAAGATTTTTTAAAACTCTCTGGGTTTCCATGCCAACCAAAATTCTGCAATTATCCAAAGGTTTTGAAGGACATTGGGAGGATGCTTCATAACAATTGACCCAGTGGTTTCAGAGCAGACGTCATTTGAAGCAACATGTTCACACACGGCTGGACCTTGCCTGGCTATTAGCCAGAGGAAACTAAAAATAAAACCTAGTGTGATACCTTATGCATGGACCCTTTATCTGTTCCAAGAAATATGTCAGGATAAAGACTGTATCGTTCCACACCTTTAACTGTTTTTATCATAATACTGGTATCCTCTATCCTGTAGGCTGTTGTTGGCTGTAGCGTATTAGTACCAATCACTTTAGTTCCATTGCATTTATCTTTTAGATATGTCTGTAATGAATATTAATTAAACATCTAATTTAGAAGTTCTATGGATGGCAACGAATACCAAAATTAGTATTCGAATATTCGATCACAAAGTATTTGAATATTCGAATCATCGACCCATGTGTTCATGCTTCGCCAACAAAGAGTTTATAAAAGCGTTATTCGCTGTAAAGTTATCTTACTGTTGTCTTTTTTTGTTCAAATTCCAGGACTCGCATTTACATCTCCGTTAAACCCGTGGATTTGAAATAAAACAATATTAGTGAAAAATTCGTCAGTAAAATGCTCAGATTTTAATTAATTGATTACTTGCTTAGTGTGTTTTTTTACGAAACATGTAGTTCTGATTTCCATGTATACAACTGATATACTGTTGAAAATGACATGAACTGTTCTCAATTCGCAAATCTTTTCATGACAAATCGGTCAGCAACCGTCGTGATGGGTAGATGTCGTTATTCGAGTAGAAACGTGGCACTGCACATTAGGAGCAATTTTACCTTTTTCTTGTTGTTCATAACTGAAATATTGTTGAACATGGGCATGAAATATCTGTTTGACATGTTACAGTATTGACATTAAAGAAAACCATGAATGTCAAAGTTCAAATGAAGATATTAAATTCTAAAATATTGAAGAAGTAGCCTGTTTTATGTTTTTATTGTTTTGTCTCTCGTATAATGTGTATGTATGTAATACTCTCCGTTAATGGAGGCATTAAATAACTACTACTACTACTACTATTACTATTACTCTATACGACCGAGGGAAACGTGTGTAATATAGATAATTGAATAGAGGGCAAGTAATGGATCAACGAAATTTGGCCGGTGGTCAAGGAGATATCGTTTAAAGATGTGTTTTCTGTTTTTAGCTCTGGATACCAATTCCAAGTAGGACGGCAAGGTTTTTACTGCGTTTTTAGAGGTTAAGCTTAGGAACATTCACGCAAACATACATTGTAATCAAGCAAGTAATTTAGTTGAAGATGTCGTTTAAAGAGTTGTCTATGTTTTAGCTCTGGTGGCCATCTCATGCACGGAATCGGAACGGTATGAACAATTTTGTTGGGGCAGTTTTAGATGCTGTTTAACGATATTTCTATGCATGCTCTATAGCTGAAATATTGTGCAACGGAGTGAAACGTGTTGAACATCTTGGTAGAAGGTTACTTTTAAATTGGTTTAGGAGAAGCTTCAACTTAATGATGTTTAAATGTTAACGCCTGGTATCCATCTTTGACATCGATACAGAACCGTAAGTGTGTTACTCAAAAAACATGTGTGTGGATTTAAATTAGTTAAACCAGCTCGTGAAGATGTTGTTTAAAGCTTTTCTTTTTCAAAATCTAGGACAAAACTTGTGCTGTGCAGAATGGTTCACTTAAAGAATATTCCTGTCAGTATATTTTGGCCAAGGATTTAGGTAAAAGAATTGTCTTTATTTAAGAGCGGAATGAAACAACTTCGGTAGACAGCCACTCAAGGAACATTTATATGAATATACTTCGAAATGTGAACAGCAGTTTAGAAAGAGGTGCCGATTTAATATTTCTCTATTTCTAGCATTGCCTACTATTTAGTGCAGTGGGGCGGAACTTCGGTAGAGGACCACGAAATGAACCTTTCTAAATGGCTTTCATATTTTGTAGCTCTGGCAGCCATCATGTTTTAGTATATTTTAACGGATTGAAAATATATGTAGATGACCACGTTATGAGTATTCCGTTGACATTAATTAAGCAGTTCAGGAGAAAATCAACATTGTCGACTTTGGGTAAAGTGTCGACCCGGATAAGCCAAAGCATGCCGCGCAGGATAATCCGGACAGACATTTTTCGCCTCCTGTGGATTTTCTGTTTCAGAATTCATTACTCTATACATATATTCCTCTGAGACGGAATGTGTCAGCCCGGATTAGCATGCGGGGACTGCGCAGTCTGATCTGGATCGACGCATTACGTAGTTTCTATAATGTTGGGTTTCTCGTGGAACGGCTCATTTTTAAATTTGAGCATTTGGGTTAAGAAAAGAAGTTCGAGTGAAATTATGAATGGACGGACACATCGACATAGAATATAAATAACGACGAAAAGCAAGTTATCACAATAGTTCAATCCAAGCCAACCCAACCCACCAAGCGTTAACCGTTGAGCCTATAAAAGCTTAATCAGCCCTGTCAAATCCCCCATGTAATACTCACTGACTGCAGCAGACATTGTGGTAGTTCTATATCCAGGTAGGCATTCGCCGTATCTATGGTGTAAACACATATTGCACTGCCTGATTGTGGGTTTTCAGGATCATCTCCTTTTGCAAAAGCAGCCACAAGAGTTCCATTTTCCTTTAGAAATTCAGCATCCTGTAGTAAATTAAAATCAACACCATCTACATAACAGGACATAGCTATGTCAGTGTATGATTTTATCGGTTCTTCTCTCAGACGATTTTCAATTGTTTCATTCATACACATACGAATAATCTTTGATATATATCTCACAGAATCAGTTTTTAATTTCTGATTTGTTAGAAAGTAAATAAAGCCTTCATGCTCAAACACTTTTTTAAAATACACAAGATAGTTTTCATTAATATGCTCTTTCAGATCAACAAATTCTGAAGTATTAAAACTGTTTTTAATATACCTCCTTGACACTAGATGTTTGTATGTATCTTCTGTTGTTTTAATACCAGGTCCATAAGTAACACCGATAAATAAATCTTCTCCATGAACTAATCCAACAGCTGGTCTGTCACTATTCGAGGATACTACTAAGTAATGTCCGTCATCACTAGTAGTTGAACTGTTGTAAATGAATTGGGTTCCATTCCAAACCTGACAAATTCCGTCGTTACCAGTTCCACACAATACAAGCATGTCCCCAAACACAGCTAGGATCTTGTTAATATTGACACAGTTATCACCTGCACAAGTACGAAAGTTCTTCAATTGATTTAGACTGACATCAAGTGTGTGAACGAAACCATTTTCAGCCACATAAATAGTATCAGTGCCCTTGACTACCATGTTTGTGAACTTGTCCCCATTTCTGTTCGTGGGGAACATTTCAAGAATGCCGGTGATGTTTTGCGAGCACACTAGTATCGTCACTAGCAATGAGACCCAGGAGTTCATCTTGAACGTCGATTATTTCGTTTGTAGATACTTTCAAACATTCACGAAAATGAACTCCTAAAATAAAATTAGAACGTAGTGTTAATAGTTGAACTTATCCTAAGCGACTCACACTGATTTGTTACGATTAGTATGGATTACTTAATACAGTCTAGTCTGATGCAGTACTACGTCTCAATACTCACCTGATTTAAAAGTAAACTATGCAAAGCAGCCAACCTGTTTTAAAAAGCAAGCTTTCAAGTTTTCATTCTATTTAATAGCAAGCTATCTGGACTAATTACCTGCTTTAGACAGGTTGGACTGCTTCAAAGTGCGCAGTTTAACCGTTATAGAGATTGCATTACCCAGGCAGTTTTGACGGTCTGGGGATCTGGTCTAGCAATTATCAATTGACGCATAATGTAGTTTTAATTCACTTTGTCCTATCAAGATGTATACTGTGAAAAAATCGTCATTTTTAATCAGCCGGGCAACATTTCTCTCATTTCTTTCTCATGGCCACTTGCTTCTTCAACATTTTACCTATTTCGATTCATTTGATGGCGAAGTACTTTTTCATTTTTATTTTAGATTTTTGGAAATATTCTCACATGTCTTAGAAATGGGTGCAACCTGAGGTCTGTAGCTTTTCTAGAAAATGCCACTTCTTATTCCTTTTTTTAAGATATCGCACATATATCCACATATTTTGGAGATCTTGTTCCTTAAAGATGTTTGATAAACATTTTCGT
This sequence comes from Serripes groenlandicus, assembly GCA_031761405.1. Classification (NCBI taxonomy): domain Eukaryota; kingdom Metazoa; phylum Mollusca; class Bivalvia; order Cardiida; family Cardiidae; genus Serripes; species Serripes groenlandicus. The sequence continues at coordinate 7,757,218 of JASEVX010000007.1, forward strand.
CTCATCTAATTTAATATAATTTATGCTTTATTATCATAAAATGTACCGAAATCTAAATGCTGTTATTAAGTGTTTGTCGATGTCATTATAACATTAAAACAATTAACATAAGCTATTTCAGAAACATATCCGAAGGATATTTAAGATAAATTGTGTTTCATGATTAGTTTACGTCTATGTTGTACAGCTGAATTCTTCTATCTAATATCTACAATCTGGCATTTACTTGTTTCCAATGAATAACCGTTGCTGGAGCGTCGGCAGTCGTTGACAACCGTTGCGGAATTATTGGAAAAAGAAAGGAATATCGAAGAAATTCGGTTTGTAATGATTTAATTGCTTTTGGCAATTAGATACACTCATTCATATCACTCGACGTCACTTTAAATAAAAGGACACAGCACATCAACTAAACGCCATATCACTTAACTATTTTACAGTTATGCAAGTCATAGTTATAGGTAGAATTTTTTTGTCTATCCCATGACACGGCGCTATATGCAAATTAGCAAACGTATAGCCCATGTACAGTTTTACCTCTTAAGACGAAACCTCTGTTATTATCAAACGTATAGCCCATGTACAGCTTTACCTCTCAAGACGAAACCTCTGTAATTATCAAACGTATATCCCATGTACAGTTTTACCTCTCAAGACGAACCCTCTGTAATTATCAAACGTATTGCCCATGTACAGCTTTACCTCTCAAGACGAAACCTCTGTAATTATCAAACGTATAGCCCATGTACAGCTTTACCTCTCAAGACAAAACCTCTGTAATTATCAAACGTATAGCCAATGTACAGCTTTACCTCTCAAGACGAAACCTCTGTAATTAGCAAACGTTTAGCCCATGTACAGTTTTACCTCTCAAGACGAACCCTCTGTAATTATCAAACGTATTGCCCATGTACAGCTTTACCTCTCAAGACGAAACCTCTGTAATTATCAAACGTATAGCCCATGTGCAGCTTTACCTTTCAAGACGAAACCTCTGTAATTATCAAACGTATAGCCCATGTACAGCTTTACCTCTCAAGACGAAACCTCTGTAATTAGCAAACGTATAGCCCATTTACAGCTTTACCTCTCAAGACGAAACCTCTGTAATTATCAAACGTATAGCCCATGTACAGCTTTACCTCTTAAGACGAAACCCCTGTAATTATCAAACGTATATTGATTGATTGGGGTTTAACACCGTTGTTAACAATTTCTCAGTTATATCATGGCGGTATCAAATGTATAGCCTATGTACAGTTTTACCTCTCAAGACGAAACCTCTGTAATTATCAAACGTATAGCCCATGTACAGCTTTACCTCTGTAACAAAGAAGCAACTCAATAATACATTATAACTTGTTTATTACGAGATGTACACATGTCCCAAAAACCCCAGTTGTTGCTTTCACAACAACATGACTACTCAGCTCACTGGTCACGAGAGTGACTGAATTGGTATCAAATTAATCCTATATTTATACAATCTCCCAACTGCCTTAGGGAAGTTAGTCTATTAACTATTGGTCAGATGTCAAACCCTGTAGACTGATCATTTACGCCTGTCAAAAGGAACAATGCAGTTATAGAAGGATAACCGTGTCACAGAGAAAAATGGTTGATTAAGCTAACCGTGTCACAGAGAAAGATGGTTGATTACATCTTTACACCTCTCCATGTTGATTATATAAAGAATTTTACATAGGAATTCTTTAGAAAGATCTAAGACCTTGCAGTGACGACCAGTCCTTAATAAAAACATATACAAGTATTTGGAATTAATAAATGGTTATGTAGATAACTGAAAACAATAGTCATTCATTAATTCAAGTGAATTGAATATTTGCAATTTAAAAGAAACAATTACATGGACACTGTATTAACATAGTTTTACTGAATAAGTAGGAATTGATAATATAGAAATGAACGTGAAGTAGTCAATACAACAAGGTAACAATATAAATATTTCTCCAAACAGTACGATGATTAACATCGATCCAACAGTCTTGTATTTCTTAGCACTTCGTAGTATCCAGAGTAGTTTGAACTGATGTGGAATCATTGTTTTTTACGGCGAATCATCAGTAGAAGTAGTAGCATCAGTAGTTGTAGTAGTAGTAGTAGCATCAGAAACAGTTGTAGTTGTAGTATCAGAAACAGTTGTAGTTGTAGTATCAGAAACAGTTGTAGTTGTAGAAGTAGCCCTTTTATGACGAAGTCCACACAATATGTTTATCATAGGGTTGATTGAAATGTTGTTATTTATTCCGTAGATTAGTAGTAATAACAGTCTAATAGGTAGTATCACGGTATAAGTCCAGCATATAAGGAGTTAGAAATATTGTCATTTTCTCAAAATTGAAAATGAGATCCTTATGGTTGAAATAATGTTATTCTTCAGTGGTATATGTTCATCTGTGTAGTAGTGCCTTTGAATACATGTGTATAATGGAAAATCATGGAATGTTACTCTAGGTTAGATGATTTCTTCGGAACAATCTTAATGGCTGCTTCATTGGCCTCTTCTGCAAGGTGGCAGTGAATCTTACACTCGAATCAATGCTCTTATCTGACTCTTAGCAAGGTGTAATAGCATGTCTTATTCTTGTATTAACATAATGAATTAATATTGATGCCTCAGCAATGTGCAAAAGATTAAATATGAGTGTCAATTGATACTGGTAATTAGTAATTTGACATAGACATTATAACGGATGCAATTAAATATGATATATCAATAATAACACGCTTAAACCAATAACGAACTTGAAAAACGATAAAAATGGCCGTTATATTATATATACAGGTATACCTTTCCTACATTATAATTGTAATTCGATTCCCTCTCATACTAGAGACGTTTGGAATTTTCTTCCATATGCTAGATTAAGTAAAATTCTTACATTAGCATTTAATACACAACAATTTTCTTGGAACCATTATAGGCAAGAGTACATTTATTTATTTAACTCTTATTTACGCACAAGTATAACTTTTAAGTCTTGTTATAAAAACCGCGTTTCCATTTTACGTGTGAATAACCATCACAATAGTATATATTAGCTAGTACGCTTATAATATTTATCTTCTAATTAACTTATTTAAATCAATAGGTATAAACCTAAATCTTGCTCAAATCTTCTCACAATATTATATAATTAGCTAGTACGCTTCTAATATTAACTCTTAATTAGGTAACTGATTTACCTTAATCCTTGCTGAAATCTTAATTAACATCTGTCAATCTCCATGTCACTTAACGGAGCTTACAAGGACTCGTCATCAAACATAGACAATTGATCGGAAATATTTGATTGGATTGTTTGATCACTAACAATTGACATATCACTCTCATTTTGTCTGTCTGTACCGTGAATAGGCTCGTATTCTAAACGCCTAAGACGTGCTTGTTACTTACTTAGTGGAATATTATCTTCACTTTCTTGACTGGTTGAGGACTCAGAACTATTATTATGTTTGTTAATTACCTTTGTCATTTTAACTTTACGTTTTGGAATTAAATCTTGATTATCTGAATCTGTATTATCATCAGAGCTCTCTGAAACAATTTCAGGAGGAATAACATATCTGCAATTTCGAATAGGTCATGGATTTATAGCTTTAGTGGAAGGAAGAGACCACTCGTCAATTTCTGCCTTTCTAGCTTGATCAACATTGCATTTGATTATCTTGTTATCTAATTGATTTTTAAGTATTAATTGTTTTGAACCATTAAATTCGATTACTTGGTAGTATGGAATCCATTGAGGAGATGTCTTAGAAGTGCGTTGGACATTTTTGTAATAGACCGGGTCATTTACATTGAATTCTACTTGTTGGGCTTTCCTATTGGCATATCTGTTACGCTTCTTCTTGATTTAGTGATTTGCTTGAATAAATCACAGTAAATTTCGTGATTTCTTTGTAGTTATTCTTTATGGAATGCATTGCCAACATAAGGTAACCTTTTTCCTAACAGTGAATCAATAGGTAGTACTGGGTCTCAACCAGCCGATTCTGATAGATTAAACCTGATGCCAGCAAGGGCTTGTTCTAGTACAATATCGAAATCCATCGGATTATCCCTAGTAAGCTTACATAGAATGGCATTTAAACTTTTATGCGAACGTTCATTTTTTCCATTAGCCTGGGGGTTATAGATGCAGTTCTACGATGTTTGATATTTAATTCTTGCATAACATCTTTGAACATTTTAGAGGTGAAAACGGACCCGTTATCTGTCAGTATTGATAAAGGAGAACCATACTTCCAGAATATCTTTTCGAAAAATGCGTTAACAACGTCTTCTGTAGTTGCAGTTGGTGACGCAACTATTTCAGGATAACCAGAAAGTTCATCCATAAATACTATCATATATTTGCTATTTGAAGCTCTGGGAGCCATCGGTCCGACGATATCACATGAAATGTCCGAAAAAGGGTAGCTTGGTATTATCTGATCTTGTAAAAGAGATGTTATGGTTTTAAGATTGACAGTTTGACAGGCTATGCACGTCTTTACAATTGTGTAAATATCCTTGAAGAGATTGGGCCAGTAATATGCTTTTCGTACGACATTAAACATCCTATTCACACCAGGGTGTCCTATATTATGATATGCAATTAAAACAATTTCTCTTAATTGACAAGGAACATATATTCTTGGGCAAGGGTAAATATCCTTATCTGACAAGTAATGTAAAATGTCCTGAATCATAACAAATCTCCTATTTTCAGCTTTAGTTAAAGAGTTCTTCTGCACTCGTTTTATTAATTTCTTGAGATCTAAATCTAATTCCTGTTCTTTTTTCATATCTATAGTAACTAAATTTTCTGGGGTAGTAATTGGTATAGTTTCTGGTGCTTCATATGATTTTGTTAATTCATCATGATTAATTGCTTGGCTATTAATAACATTATTCGTAGTTCCTTTATTATGTTCTGTCATAATATCAGTGTCTGAATCAAAAGTCGATCCTTTAACTTGTCTTGATAAAAAGTCAGCTACTACATTAGTTTTTCCAGGTACGTATTCAATTGAACAGTCATAACATGAAATTTCTAATGCAAATCTTTGTAGAAGTTTATTATCGAAATTTGATGATAACAAATAAGTTAGAGGTTTGTGGTCTGTTTTAATTACGAATTTTGATCCCTGCAAGTAACAATCAAGTCTTTTTAGGCTATAAGTAATTGCAAGAGTTTCCTTAAGAATTGTGGAATATTTCTTTTGAGTTCTAGATAAAGCATGACTAAGGAAGAATAACGGCGCCTATGGCGTAATCACTTGCGTCTGTATATAATATGTAAGGTTTATTTATGTCTGGGTGACGTAACAGTGGAATATTTTCTAATTGAGTGATCAAATCCTCAAAAGTGTTTTGACATTCAATAGACCATTCGAATTTAACATTCTTTTTAGTTAATCTTACCAATGGGAGGCTAATTTCAGCAAAGTTTTGAATGAATTTCCTATAAAATCCGACAAAACCTAAAAATGATCGTACATCCTAAACATTCTGTGGAGTTTTAATTTGTCTAAGAGCTTAAATTTTATCCGCCTTAGGACGAATACCTTCTGCTGATATTTCATGTCCAAGGTAATTGGTTTTATCTTTAACGAATTCACACTTTTTTAGTTTAAGCTTAAGACAATTAGCTCTCAGTCGCCTAAATATTTCTTCTATGTGACGGAAATGTTCTTCAAGAGTCTTAGAGTATATAAGAAAATCGTCTAAATAAACAAAAGCAAATTCTTCACATCCTTTTGTAACAGAGGACATGATTGATGGGAACTTTCCAGCTGAAATATTTAAACCTTGTGGTAAAACTGTCCACTCAAAAAATCCAAAATGGAGTGGAAAATGCAGTTTTTTCCTGATCTGATTCTTTAATTGGTATTTGGTGATACGAATTCGAAAGATCTAGACAAGTAAAATATTTTGCTCCATTTAAGGACGCTAAGATGTCTTCGATACGAGGCAGTGGATAAGCTGTAGGTTTAATAATCTGGTTTGTTTTTCTGAAATAGATTACTAAACGCTTGGTGCCGTCTTTTTTGTTTACCAGAATACACGGATTATTGAATGCTGAGTGTGAATGACGTATGATATTTGCTTTGAGCATTTTATTATTTTTTTGTTTAAAATTTTCTCTTTCGCTGAATGAAATTCGATAAGGTTTTTGCCTAATCACTTGATCTGTTTTGGTCTCTATAGCAACAGAGCCATATGGATACCTTCCTAGATCAAATTCATTTTTTGAAAATACATCATTATAACTTGAAATTAATGTATTTAACCTGTCTTTATGTATATTTGGAACATTAACATTTTCATTAACAGCCTCGACTGAAGAGATATTATGCGATGAACTCGGCGGTACTTGCGGTCGATCTATCAATGAAATGTCATGATCCTTATCTATTTGATGTAATTTACCCACAACGCATCCGCGATGTAGTGATATAGTCTTGTTTGACAGGTTTGATATTATAATTGGTACCCTACGGTAATTGGAAAGTGTCACTAAAGCATTTGAAAGCTTTAGATGTGGTTCTGTATCAAGGTAACAATTTTCTATACTTGACATTTCATAAGTTCCATCATTAGAAATACTGGGATTTTGTTTTAGTTTTCCTGGCAATTTGTATGTAGTCATAGGTTTTAATTGTACTGTTTTGGTTAGTCGCACAATAGAGGCTATACAACGATCGTCTTGCATAGAGACATAAGTATCTTGAATTTTTATGCAATTTAAATCAAAATATATTCGACAGGAATTTGCCGATAAGAAATCTTTGCCTATAATTGCATTTCTAGACAGATTATCAACTATAATGAATGTATGGTTGATCATTAGTGAATTCATTTTGACATCTAAATTGGCTGTACCTAACACCCTTATTTGCATCGCCAGAGGCAGATTGTAGTGAAATTGATGATTTTTCTAAGTTAACTGACTTGAAGGTTTTAAATATGCGTTTATGAATTAGAGAGAAGGATGCTCCAGTATCGATTAAAAATCTCAGAGGGGTATTACCTATCTTGAAAACACATGAATTGGGTATTTCTTTATTATCTAAATGAGAATTAAACGCATTATTTCCTATTTTTCCTGCGTCTGAGGCTCCGAGGCAAACACGAGGTTTCCGATATTTTGAAACAAAGGGTTGTAAAGGGTTTAACCGTAAATATTCGACACATATTGCACGTATATGACCGACAAAACCAACACTGAATGTGTGTGTTTTGTCTTTTATAATTTGTACTTTACTGAATTTATTTGTCCACGCCTTTTCCTACAATAATTATATTCATGTCCTGAAATCTTACAAAAAGTGCAAAAGCTTGCACTACGTAAATGGTCAATTTCCACATTTTTATGTTCATTATTAGAATTACGCGAAGACTGAAAATCCCTATTCCTAAGTTCACAGCGTTTTTGAATTGATATCTCATTTGCAGCTAATTCTACAGCTTGCTGAAATTTAATTGGATTGGCCCTGATCAAATTCTGTCTAAATTTATCGTTATATAAACCGTTAATGAATATACCAACAGTTTGGTGGTCAATTAAAGCAGTACATTGTTCAAAACCTTTGTAAGATCCGTCATACAAAGTCAAAATTCTTTCTGCAAATGCTTGTATGTTTTTTTATTCGAATTGCGTAATATTGCTTAACTTTGAAAACTGAATATGACTGTCTGTTATCTCTGAAAACCGTTCACATAGTGCTGTCTTTAATTGCTGCCAATTAGGTTTAGGAGTTAGTTCCTTCATGATGTATAGTGTAGTATTTCGTCCAGGTTCCTAGGTCCCGGCGCCAATTAAAGGTTATGTAACAAAGTAGCAACTCAATAATACATTATAACTTGTTTATTACGAGATATACACATGTCCCAAAGACCCCAGTTGTTGCTTTCACAACAACATGACTACTCAGCTCACTGGTCACGAGAGCGACTGAATTGGTATCAAATCAATCCTATATTTATACAATCTCCCAACTGCCTTAGGGAAGTTAGTCTATTAACTATTGGTCAGATGTCAAACCCTGTAGACTGATCAATTACGCCTGTCAAAAGGAACAATGCAGTTATAGAAGGATAGCCGTGTCACAGAGAAAGATAGTTGATTAAGCTAACCGCGTCACAGAGAAAGATGGTTGATTACATCTTTACACCTCTCAAGACGAAACCTCTGTAATTATCAAACGTATAGCTCATGTACAGCTTTACCTATCAAGACGATACCTCTGTAATTATCAAACGTATAGCCCATGTACAGCTTTACCTCTCAAGACGAAACCTCTGTAATTAGCAAACGTAAAGCCCATGTACAGCTTTACCTCTCAAGACGAAACCTCTGTAATTATCAAACGTATAGCCCATGTACAGCTTTACCTCTCAGGACGAAACCTCTGTAATTATCAAACGTATATTGATTGATTGGTGTTTAACGCCGTTGTTAACAATTTCTCAGTTATATCACGGCTGGTATCAAACGTATAGCCCATGTACAGCTTTACCTCTCAAGACAAACCTCTGTAATTATTAAACGTATAGCCCATGTACAGCTTTACCTCTCAAGACGAAACCTCTGTAATTATCAAACGTATAGCCCATGTACAGCTTTACCTCTCAAGACGAAACCTCTGTAATTATCAAACGTATAGCTCATGTACAGCTTTACCTCTCAAGACGAAACCTCTGTAGAGCAAAACCCTCTCTACGACAACTATTAAATAGTTTCGCTTGTATGCAATTTAGATGGAACATCTTGACATAGGAAATGGCCATTTTTGTATGGAGTAGGAAGCAGAAAAACTGCTCATATCGATCAAACGTTCCTTTTCCTTCTTGATGTAGTCTGTTTTATTATTCACATGATGTATTTCTACCAGGGAATGGATAAATCTCTTAAGGGCAACACTTCTTTTGAAAAGCTGTGTTTCTTCCATCTTCTAGATGTTGCTCTTGGGAGGGTGCGCTGTAGTTACAGAAGTGCAATGTTGCACGTAGAGCTTTACATAACCTTATACAGTTTGAGAGACTGAGGGGTTCCACTGTAGTTACAGAGGTGCGATGATGCACGTAGAGCTTTACGTAACCTTATACAGTGTGATAGAGACTGAGATGTTCCACTGTAGTTACAGAGGTGCAATGATGCACGTAAAGCTTTACGTAACCTTATACAGTGTGATAGAGACTGAGAGGTTCCACTGTAGTTACAGAGGTGCGATGTTGCACGCAGAGCTTTACGTAACCTTATACAGTGTGAGAGAGACTGAGAGGTTCCACTGTAGTAACAGAGGTGCGATGTTGCACGCAGAGCTTTACGTAACCTTATACAGTGTGATAGAGACTGAGAGGTTCCACTGTAGTTACAGAGGTGCGATGTTGCACGCAGAGCTTTACGTAACCTTATACAGTGTGATAGAGACTGAGAGGTTGCACTGTAGTTACAGAGGTGCGATGTTGCACGTAGAGCTGTCAATATCCTAAAGCATTGTCAAAATTCACAGATCAAAATATTTCACCAGAATCATCTATTCATCATTATTAAATTTCATTCCGTAGCTTTTAAACACTTATTTTTAAGACATATTGATGTGCGAGAAGTTAGCTGCAGTAACCGTAATAGCCGCAACTCCGGCTACACCAGGTGTATTAACCAGCCGGAACAGCGGGAACTCCGACTGTATTAACCAGGCGGAACAGCAAGAACTCTGGCTTCTCCGACTTCATAAACCAGCCGCAACAGCGGGTACGCCTAGTGCGACTCGGGCCCAGAGTGTGTCGCTTTCACATGACACATGTCAGAATGGTATTTAAACTCTCTAATTCGAACAGGACGGGTGCAAAGTCGAGACTTTGTCGGGAAATACCAACTCCGGCTTGGCATGGCCGCGGGCTGGCGCAACTTGGCGAAACAGGACCTCACGCAACACGAAGTCAGTTTGAGGTGCTTACACCTGGCATGCATCAATCAACCGCCCAATCAATCTATCTCGAACAATAGGCACGCCAAAACGAGGGTGGGGGCCACTCTGTGGGTTTTGAAGCCGGCTGCCATAACACCGGATGAAATCAGGCTAGCGTGAATGGGAGCCAGAGTGTATCACATTCACCTGTCAGGATGCCAGTTAAACTCTCTAATTCGAGCAAAATACAGCCGGAATTGAGCTGTAGAAATTTCAACTTCATCTTAACAATGCAGCCAGCTGCCATAAATATGGGTGGAATCCGGCTAGTCCGACTCGGAGCCAGAGTGTGGCACATTTACCTGACACATGTCAGTATGCCACTAAATCTCTCTAATTCGAACAGGACGGGTGCAAATTTGGGACATTGTCGGGACATCCCAACTCCGGCTGGGCATGGTAGCCGGCTGACGCAACTTGGCGAAACAGGACCTCATGCATCACAATGTCATGCAAAAATGAGGGTGGGGGCCTCTCTGTCGGTCCAATTCTGGCTTGGTTTTTGCAGCTGGCTGCCATGAATCCGGGTGGAATCCGGCTAAAATGACTGGGAGCCAGAGTGTGTCACTTTTACCTGAGACCTGTCAGGATGCTAGTTAAACACTCTAATTCGAACAGGATTGGGGCAAAGTCGGGACAGTTACACAGTTAGACATACATACAGAACGACATGGACATCCATCCATCCATCCATCCGTCCTTTTATCCAGATAGCCAGCCTGACACAACAATTAACATATATAAATGAAGCTCATGTTCTGTTATATTCTATATCACACAAACACAGATTAATTTTTCAGCTAGAAACAATTATCATTGTCAGATATATAGTTTTCGTATGCACATTTATATTGTCAATTTAGTCAAGATCAATCCTATATAAATAAAGGATCTGTTATGTTCTGTTCTTTATCACATAAAGCCAGACAGAGGTTTAGCATTTAACCAATTGTCATCGTCTGATATGTTTCGTATGCACATGTATGGTGTAAATCTGTTCAAGATAAACCATATATGAATAAAAGCTTTATTCTTTTCTGTTCAGTGATATGATGGAAACATTGTTGAAAGTGACACAAAACACCACTGAAAGTGACACAAAACAGCATTGAGAAGAAACACGCCAACCTGTGGCAATTCAAACATCGTTCAAAAACATGTATAACCTGCCAGTATCATCTTCATGACCCTTAAGAGATTCATTCATTTAGGAGAAAGTCCTGACTATGCATTCGTCCTGTTCGAATCAGAATGTTTAAATGTCATCCTGACACGTGTTAGGTGAAAGTGCCACACTCTGGTTCCGAGTCGCACTAGCCGGATTCAATCCGGATTTATGGCAGCAGGCTGCAATGTTCAGATGACGTTGGAATTTTGGCCAAGTCTACAGCCCATTTCCGGCTGTATATTACTCGAATTAGAGAGTTTAGCTGGCATCCCGACATGTGTTAGGTGAAAGTAACACACTCTGGATCCCAGTCACGCTAGCCGGATTCCTCCCGGATTTATGGCAGACGGCTGCAAAACGCAGCCGGAATTGGGCCGACAGAGTGGCTCCCACTCTCGTTTTTGCGTGCCTATTGTTCGAGATATATGGATATGGCGGTTGATTGATGCATGCCAGGTGAAAGTGAATTCGTGTTGCATGACGTCCTTTTTCGCCAAGTTGCGTCAGCCAGCTGCTATGCCCAGCTGGAGTTTGGATTTCACGACAAAGTCCCGACTTTGAAACATGTGCGTGAAGTTAGCCGGAGTAGCCGGAACAGCCGGAACAGCCGGAACTCCGGCTACTCCGGCTGTACCAACTAGCCGGAACAGCTGGAGTTCCGGCTACTCCGGCTGCATTAACCAGCCGGAATAGCCGGAGTTCCGGCTACTCCGGCTGTATAAACCGGCCGGATAAGCTGTATTTCCTATTACTTCGACTGTACTTACCAGCCGAATATCATCATTCCGGCTACTCCGGCTGTATTAACCAGCCGGAACTCAGGCTTCTCCGGCTGTATAAACCAGCCGGAACAGCTGGAACTCCGTCTACACCGACTTTATTTACCAGCCGTTAAATTCGGAACTCCAACTTCGTCGGCTGTATTAACCAGTCGAAACAGCCGGCTGTATTAACCATCCTGAACAGCCGGAACACCGACAACTTCGACTGTATTAACCAGCCGGAACAGGCGGAACTCCGGCTGTATAAACCAGCCGGAATAGGCTGAACTCCAGCTGTATAAACCAGCCGGAACTGGCGTAACTCCGGCTGTATAAAACCAGCCAGAACAGTCGGAACTTCGGCTGTATAAACAAGCCGGAACATGCGGAACTCCGGCTGTATAAACCAGCCTGATTAGTTGGAAATCCGGCTGTATAAACCAGCCGGAACAGGCGGAACTCCGGCTGTGTAAACCAGCCGGAACAGTCTTAACTACGGCTGTATAAACCAGCCGGAGCAGGCGGAACTCCGGCTGTATAAACCAACCGGAACAGGCGGAACTCCGGCTGTATAAACCAGCCAGAACAGATGGAACTCCCTTTACACCGACCGTATTAACAAACCGGAACTCCAGCTGCGTCGGCTGTACTAACCAGCCGGAACAGAGGGAATTCCAGTAATACAAGCTGTATTAACCAGCCGAATAAGCAAAACTCCTGCAACTCCGACTGTATTAACCATGCATGCTTCAATCCACCGTCCAATCCATCTATCTCGAGCAATAGGCACGCCAAAACGAGGGTGGGAGCCACTCTGTCGGCCCAACTCCGGCTGGGTTTTAAAGCCGGCTGCGATAAATCCGGGTGGAATCCGCCTAGCGTGTCTTAATGTGTCACTTTCACCTGACATATGCCAGGATGCCAGTTAAACTCGCTAATATCGGGCAATATACAGCCGGAGTTGGGCTGTAGACTTGGCCAAACTGCCAACTTCATCTGAACATGGCAGCCAGCTGCGATAAATCCGGGTGGAATCCGGCTAGTGCGACTCGGAGCCAGACTGAGGCGCTTTCACCTGGCATGCTTCAATCCACCGTCTAATCCATCTATCTCGAACAATAGGAACGCCAAAACGGGGGTGAGACCACTCTGTCTGCCCAACTCCGGCTGGGTTTTGCAGCCGGCTGCGATACATCCGGGTGGAATCCGGCTAGCGTGTCTGGGAGCCAGAGTGTGTCACTTTCATTTGACATATATGTCAGGATGCCAGTTAAACTCTCTAATTTCCAGCCGGAGTTGGCCGGAGTTGGCCGGAGTTGGGCTGCCAGAACGCCAACTTCATGTGAACATTGCAGCCAGCTGCGATAAATCCGGGCGGAATCCGGCTAGTGCAACTCGGAGCCAGAGTGAGGCACTTTTACCTGACACATGTCTCGATGCCAGTTAAGCTTTTTAATTCGAACAGGACGGGTGCAAATTCGGGAATATGTCGGGAAATCCCAACTCCGGCTGTGCATGGCAGCCGGCTGACGGAACTTGGCGAAACCGGATGTCATGCAACAGGAAGTCAGTTTGCGGCGCTTTCACCTGGCATGCTTCAATCCGCCGTCCAAGCCATCTATCTCGATTAATAGGCACGCCAAAACGAGGATGGGAGCCACTCTGTCGACCCAACTCCGGCTGGGTTTTACAGCCGGCTGCGATAAATCCGGGTGGAATCCGCCTAGCGTGTCTGGGAGCCAGAGTGTGACACTTTCACCTGGCTTATGGCAGGATGCCATTTAAACTCTAATATCGAGCAATATACAGCCGGAGTTGGGCTGTAGACCTGGCCAAACTGCCAACTTCATCTGAACATGGCAGCCAGCTGCGATAAATCCGGGTGGAATCCGGCTAGTGCGACTCGGAGCCAGACTGAGGCGCTTTCACCTGGCATGCTTCAATCCACCGTCTAATCCATCTATCTCGAACAATAGGCACGCCAAAACGGGGGTGAGACCACTCTGTCTGCCCAACTCCGGCTGGGTTTTGCAGCCGGCTGCGATACATCCGGGTGGAATCCGGCTAGCGTGTCTGGGAGCCAGAGTGTGTCACTTTCATTTGACATATATGTCAGGATGCCAGTTAAACTCTCTAATTTCCAGCCGGAGTTGGCCGGAGTTGGCCGGAGTTGGGCTGCCAGAACGCCAACTTCATGTGAACATTGCAGCCAGCTGCGATAAATCCGGGCGGAATCCGGCTAGTGCAACTCGGAGCCAGAGTGAGGCACGTTCATCTGACACATGTCACGATGCCAGTTAAGCTTTTTAATTCGAACAGGACGGGTGCAAATTCGGGAATATGTCGGGAAATCCCAACTCCGGCTGCGATACATCCGGGTGGAATCCGGCTAGCGTTTCTGGGAGCCAGAGTGTCACTTTCACCTGACATATATGTCAGGATGCCAGTTAGACTCTCGAATATCCAGCAATTTCCAGCCGGAGTTAGCCGGAGTTGGGCTGCCAAAACGCCAACTTCATGTGAACATTGCAGCCAGCTGCGACAAATCCGGGCGGAATCCTGCTAGTGCAACTCGGAGCCAGAGTGAGGCACTTTCACGTGACACATGTCACGATGCCAGTTAAGTTCTCTAATTCGAACAGGACGGGTGCAAAGTCGGGAATATGTCGGGAAATCCCAACTCCGGCTGTGCATGGCCGCCGGCTGACGGAATTTGGCGAAACCGGATGTCATGCAACAGGAAGTCAGTTTGCGGCGCTTTCACCTGGCATGCTTCAATCTGCCGTCCAATCCATCTATCTCGAACAATAGGCACGCCAATACGGGGGTGAGACCACTCTGTCGGCCCAACTCCGGCTGGGTTTTACAGCCGGCTGCGATAAATCCGGGTGGAATTCGCCTAGCGTGTCTGGGAGCCAGAGTGTGTCACTTTCACCTGGCATATGCCAGGATGCCAGTTAAACTTTCTAATATCCTGCAATATACAGCCGGATTTAGGCTGTAGACTTGGCCAAACTGCCAACTTCATCTGAACATGGCAGCCAGCCGGATAAATCCGGTTAGAATCCGGCTAGTGCGACTTGGAGCCAGACTAAGGCGCTTTTACCTGGCATGCTTCAATCCACCGTCCAATCCATCTATCTCGAACAATAGGCACGCCAATACGGGGGTTAGACCACTCTGTCGGCCCAACTCCGGCTGGGTTTTGCAGCCGGCTGCGATACATCCGGGTGGAATCCGCCTAGCGTGTCTGGAAGCCAGAGTGTGTCACTTTCATTTGACATATATGTCAGGATGCCAGTTAAACTATAATTTCAAGCCGGAGTTGGCCGGAGTTGGCCGGAGTTGGGCTGCCAGAACGCCAACTTCATGTGAACATTGCAGCCAGCTGCGATAAATTCGGGCGGAATCTGGCTAGTGCAACTCGGAGCCAGAGTGAGGCACGTTCATCTGACACATGTCACGATGCCAGTTAAGCTTTTTACTTCGAACAGGACGGGTGCAAAGTCGGGAATATGTCGGGAAATCCGAACTCCGGCTGCGTTTTGCAGCCGGCTGCGATACATCCGGGTGGAATCCGGTTAGCGTTTCTGGGAGCCAGAGTGTGTCACTTTCACCTGACATATATGTCAGGATGCCAGTTAGACTCGAGAATATCCAGCAATTTCCAGCCGGAGTTAGCCGGAGTTGGGCTGCCAAAACGCCAACTTCATGTGAACATTGCAGCCAGCTGCGACAAATCCGGGCGGAATCCGGCTAGTGCAACTTGGAGCCAGAGTGAGGCACTTTCACGTGACACATGTCACGATGCCAGTTAAGCTCTCTTATTCGAACAGGACGGGTGCAAAATCGTGAATATGTCGGGAAATCCCAAATCCGGCTGTGCATGGCAGCCGGCTGACGGAATTTGGCAAAACTGGATGTCATGCAACAGGAAGTCAGTTTGCGGCGCTTTCACCTGGCATGCTTCAATCCGCCGTCCAAGCCATCTATCTCGAGCAATAGGCATGCCAAAACGAGGGTGGGAGCCACTCTGTCGGCCCAACTCCGGCTGGGTTTTACAGCCGGCTGCGATAAATCCGGGTGGAATCCGCCTAGCGTGTCTGGGAGCCAGATTGTGTCACTTTCACCTGGCATATGCCAGGATGCCAGTTAAACTCTCTAATATCGAGCAATATACAGCCGGAGTTGGGCTGTAGACTTGGCCAAACTGCCAACTTCATCTGAACATGGCAGCCAGCCGGAAAAATCCGTGTGGAATCCGTCTAATGCGACTCGGAGCCAGACTGAGGCGCTTTCACCTGGGATGCTTTAATCCACCGTCCAATCCATCTATCTCGAACAATAGGCACGCCAAAACGGGGGTGAGACCACTCTGTTGGCCCAACTCCGGCTGGGTTTTGCAGCCGGCTGCGATACATCCGGGTGGAATCCGGCTAGCTTGTCTGGGAGCCAGAGTGTGTCACTTTCATTTGACATATATGTCAGGATGCCAGTTAAACTCTCTAATTTCCAGCCGGAGTTGGCCGGAGTTGGCCGGAGTTGGGCTGCCAGAACGCCAAGTTCATGTGAACATTGCAGCCAGCTGCGATAAATCCGGGCGGAATCCGGCTAATGCAACTCGGAGCCAGAGTGAGGCACGTTCACCTGACACATGTCACGATGCCAGTTAAGCTTTTTAATTCGAACAGGACGGGTGCAAAGTTGGGAATATGTCGGCAAATCCCAAATCCGGCTGCGTTTTGCAGCCGGCTGCGATACATCCGAGTGGAATCCGGCTAGCGTTTCTGGGAGCCAGAGTGTGTCACTTTCACCTAACATATATGTCAGGATGCCAGTTAGACTCTCGAATATCCAGCAATTTCCAGCCGGAGTTGGGCTGCCAAAACGCCAACTTCATGTGAACATTGCAGCCAGCTGCGACAAATCCGGGCGGAATCCGGCTAGTGCAACTTGGAGCCAGAGTCAGGCACTTTCACGTGACACATGTCACGATGCCAGTTAAGCTCTCTAATTCGAACAGGACGGGTGCAAAGTCGTGAATATGTCGGGAAATCCCAACTCCGGCTGTGCATGGCAGCCGGCTGACGGAATTTGGCGAAACTGGATGTCATGCAACAGGAAGTCAGTTTGCGGCGCTTTCACCTGGCATGCTTCAATCCGCCGTCTAAGCCATCTATCTCGAGCAATAGGCATGCCAAAACGAGGGTGGGAGCCACTCTGTCGGCCCGACTCCGGCTGTGTTTTACAGCCGGCTGCGATAAATCCGGGTGGAATCCGCCTAGCGTGTCTGGGAGCCAGAGTGTGTCACTTTCACCTGGCATATGCTCTCTAATATCGAGCAATATACAGCCGGAGTTGGGCTGTATACTTGGCCAAACTGCCAACTTCATCTGAACATGGCAGCCAGCCGGATAAATCCGCGTGGAATTCGGCTAGTATGACTCGGAGCCAGACTGAAGCGCTTTCACCTGGCATGCTTCAATCCATGATAGATGGCTTGGACGGCGGATTGAAGCATGCCAGGTGAAAGCGCCGCAAACTGACTTCCTGTTGCATGACATCCGGTTTCGCCAAATTCCGTCAGCCGGCTGCCATGCACAGCCGGAGTTTGGATTTCCCGACATATTCACGACTTTGCACCCGTCCTGTTCGAATTAGAAATTAACTGGCATCGTGACACGTGAAAGTGCCTCACTCTGGCTCCGAGTTGCACTAGCCGGATTCCGCCCGGATTTGTCGCAGCTGGCTGCAATGTTCACATGAAGTTGGCGTTTTGGCAGCCCAACTCCGGCTAACTCCGGCAGGAAATTGCTGGATATTCGAGAGTCTAACTGGCATCCTGACATATATGTCAGGTGAAAGTGACACACTCTGTTTCCCAGAAACGCTAGCCGGATTCCACCCGGATGTATCGCAGCCGGCTGCAAAACGCAGCCGGAGTTGAGTTTTCCTGACATATTCCCGACTTTGCACCCGTCCTGTTCGAATTAAAAAGCTTAACTGGCATCGTGACATGTGTCAGGTGAACGTGCCTCACTCTGGCTCCGAGTTGCACTAGCCGGATTCCGCCCGGATTTATCGCAGCTGGCTGCAATGTTCACATGAAGTTGGCGTTCTGGCAGCCCAACTCCGGCTAACTCCGGCCAACTCCGGCTGGAAATTAGAGAGTTTAACTGGCATCCTGACATATATGTCAAATGAAAGTGACACACTCTGGCTCCCAGACACGCTAGCCGGATTCCACCCGGATGTATCGCAGCCGGCTGCAAAACCCAGCCGGAGTTGGACCGACAGAGTGGTCTCACCCTTGTTTTGGCGTGCCTATTGTTCGAGATAGATGGATTGGACGGTAGATTGAAGCATGCCAGGTGAAAGCGCCTCAGTCTGGCTCCGAGTCGCACTAGCCGGATTCCACCCGGATTTAACCGGCTGGCTGCTAAGTTCAGATGAAGTTGGCAGTTTGGCCAAGTCTACAGCCCAACTCCGGCTGTATATTGCTCGATATTAGAGAGTTTAACTGGCATCCTGGCATATGCCAGGTGAAAGTGACACACTCTGGCTCCCAGACACGCTAGGCGGATTCCACCCGGATTTATCGCAGCCGGCTGTAAAACCCAGCCGGAGTTGGGCCGACCGAGTGGCTCCCACCCTCGTTTTGGCATGCCTATTGCTCGAGATAGATGGCTTGGACGGCGGATTGAAGCATGCCAGGTGAAAGCACCGCAAACTGACTTCCTGTTGCATGACATCCGGTTTCGCCAAATTCTGTCAGCCGGCTGCCATGCACAGCCGGAGTTGGGATTTCCCGACATATTCACGACTTTGCACCCGTCCTGTTCGAATTAGAGAGCTTAACTGCCATCGTGACATGTGTCATGTGAAAGTGC
This sequence comes from Serripes groenlandicus, assembly GCA_031761405.1. Classification (NCBI taxonomy): domain Eukaryota; kingdom Metazoa; phylum Mollusca; class Bivalvia; order Cardiida; family Cardiidae; genus Serripes; species Serripes groenlandicus. The sequence goes on from JASEVX010000007.1 coordinate 7,776,021, forward strand.
CTCACTCTGGCTATGAGTTGCACTAGCCGGATTCCGCCCGGATTTGTCGCAGCTGGCTGCAATGTTCACATGAAGTTGGCGTTTTGGCAGCAGCCCAACTCCGGCTGTAAATTGCTGGATATTCGAGAGTTTAACTGGCATCCTGACATATATGTCAGGTGAAAGTGACACACTCTGGCTCCCAGAAACGCTAGCCGGATTCCACCCGGATGTATCGCAGCCGGCTGCAAAACCCAGCCGGAGTTGGGATTTCCCGACATATTCCCGACTTTGCACCCGTCCTGTTCGAATTAAAAAGCTTAACTGGCATCGTGACATGTGTCAGGTGAACGTGCCTCACTCTGGCTCCGAGTTGCACTAGCCGGATTCCGCCCGGATTTATCGCAGCTGGCTGCAATGTTCACATGAAGTTGGCGTTCTGGCAGCCCAACTCCGGCCATATCCGGCCAACTCCTGATGGAAATTAGATAGTTTAACTGGCATCCTGACATATATGACAAATGAAAGTGACACACTCTGGCTCCCAGACACGCTAGTCGGATTCCACCCGGATGTATCGCAGCCGGCTGCAAAACCCAGCCGGAGTTGGGCCGACAGAGTGGTCTCACCCCCGTTTTGGCGTGCCTATTGTTCGAGATAGATAAATTGGACGGTGGATTGAAGCATGTCAGGTGAAAGCACCTCAGTCTGGCTCCGAGTCGCACTAGCCGGATTCCACCCGGATTTATCGCAGCTGGCTGCCATGTTCAGATGAAGTTGGCAGTTTGGCCAAGTCTACAGCCCAACTCCGGCTGTATATTGCTCGATATTAGAGATTTTAACTGGCATCCTGGCATATGCCAGGTGAAAGTGACACACTCTGGCTGCCAGACAAGCTAGGCGGATTCCACCCGGATTTATCGCAGCCGGCTGTAAAACCCAGCCGGAGTTGGGCCGACAGAGTGGCTCCCACCCTCGTTTTGGCATGCCTATTGCTCGAGATAGATGTCTTGGACGGCGGATTGAAGCATGCCAGGTGAAACGCCGCAAACTGACTTCCTGTTGCATGACATCCGTTTTCGCCAAATTCCGTCAGCCGGCTGCCATGCACAGCCGGAGTTGGGATTTCCCGACATATTCACGACTTTGCAACCGTCCTGTTCGAATTAGAGAGCTTAACTGGCATCGTGACATGTGTCACGTGAAAGTGCCTCACTCTGGCTCCGAGTTGCACTAGCTGGATCCCGCACGGATTTATCGCAGCTGGCTGCAATGATCACATGAAGTTGGCGTTTTGGCAGCCCAACTCCGGCTAACTCCGGCTGGAAATTGCTGGATATTAGAGAGTTTAACTGGCATCCTGACATATATGTCAGGTGAAAGTGACACACTCTTGCTCCCAGAAACGCTAGCCGGATTCCATCCGGATGTATCGCAGCCGGCTGCAAAACACAGCCAGAGTTGGGCCGACAGAGTGGTTTTACCCTCGTTTTCGCGTGCCTATTGTTCGAGATGGATTGGACGGTGGATTGAAGCATGCATGGTTAATACAGTCGGAGTTGCCGGAGTTCCGCTTGTTTCGGCTGATTAATATAGCTTGTGTAACTGGAATTCCCTCTGTTCCGGCTGGTTAATACAGCCGACGTAGCTGGAGGTCCGACTGTTCCGGTTTGTTAATGTAGTCGGTGAAGACGAAGTTCCAGCTGTTCCGGCTGGTTAATACGGTTGGTGTAGAGGGAGTTCCGCCTGTTCCGGCTGGTTAATACAGCCGACGCAGCCATACTGAAGAATTTTGATCATCAGATAAATATCAAATATCGATAAGCCTAGCTGCGCTCTGAAACAATTCATTCGTTAATCTCCGTTAGGTTCCGTTATTTACCAATACACATTGATCACACGCTGTGACGGTTTGTTCCCGGAACGTCGACTCGTTCCGCTTAACACCTTTCACTAATCCGGGATTAGGGGGTACCTAAAGGGGTATATAACTATACATACCATAAATTAATCTATTTGATTTTAAGGATGCACGCATTAAATGCATTTTAATAAAGAATAAGTTTTTGACATTATTAATTCAGTTCATACTGAAATTTATCTGAAGGATAGACGGTAATTGATCAGAATAATTACAATTTAAATGCATGTTACAATTAAGTGTTTTTCTTTCAATCGTTAAGGTATTGTTTTCAAGTCGTAAGTAATTAATTTCCAACTGTCAAGGTCTCTGTTGAACAAATTAATTAAAAACTGTGCCTTTCGATCTTTTTTCTGTAACACAAAAATAAACTGTTCTGTTACTTAATTGATGTTAATTTAGTTCAAACCGTTAGAAACATACGAATAACTTACGTATAAATGAAATTATGAAACAATCCAACACTCATTTAGTCATATTCAATCATTGCAAACGCACATCTGAACGTTCAGTACATCATCAGCAGAAAAGGGGGTCATAACTTGACATTTGACGGATACATTTATCGCGTAAACCGTAGGAGAGAAGACAAGATGTTCTGGAGATGTGTCGAACGAGGTTGCCAAGCTTTCCTGTCTACACTTAACGACATACCGACATACCCAGCAGACCACTCCATCGTCGTTGGGAAACAGATCATGAGTAAGATATCTTGTCGCTGCGCAGAAGAAATTAAACCAATTCCCACAATGTTTACAGACAAAGGGGTGTTTCTTCCATTTTACCCAGTGTATTTGGCGAAGAGCACAACGATCTCCAGATTCCATATAGAGACAACGAAGATGTAAAGACACTCGTTCGACGTGCAGCAATCCTGCCTCTGCTTCCCTCAGACAAGATAGAAAACTTCTGATTCCGGACACTAGAAGACAGAGACGAGGCCGATCTAACGGAACTCACACAGACTACGTTACCGAACAATGGGTAGAAGGCAACAGACCGATGTGGAACCACTTTGGCACACAGAGCCCGCGCACTACGAACAACATCGACGTCTGGCAAGCAAAATTAAGAAATTGACACAACACTCCAACCCAAACTTATTTACACATGTTCAAAGACATTTAGAGCGCAAATGATTTTGGGGTAATACATAGAGCTGTCGTTGGATCAACTCGCCCTCGTGCAAAGCGCTACCAGCCTATTGATCGTAGATTAAGTATCCTGAAAGAGAGGTATGAAACTGGTGTTCTTGAGTTGATGGCTTATGCGGATTCTGCATCTCAGTGTGTTCGTGAGATTATAATTTATATGCTGTTTTCTAATATTTTACTTAATAGTGCTGTCAAAGATCAAAAATAAAAACAAAAGCGGTAAGTGCAGCAAAAGATCAACTAATACAGGTTACACTTTTCTCAAATGTTTCAAATTTCGCATTCTTAGGAAATTCTGCATCAGTCTGATTTATATTTATAAACCAATACCTGTCAAATAATTACCCTCTAATGGTCCCCCCGATCCGCTCTACCAACCAGCTAGGGATTAAATCGAGTCGACGTTCCGGGAACACACCGCTGTGACCGGGGTAATAAAACAATTAACGCCTCGGGGATAGTCGTGGCGGGCAATTAGCCAAATACACTGGTTTATAGCTTAATATGGATAAAACCAAAACATCTGTAAATTAATAGTATTTATTGACACACGATCCATGTTATATACATAAGCATATCCATGATGAAAACTAACAAATAGACGAACGATACACATATAAGTATGCACGATCATGGAAAATCATGGATGTTGAACTTAATTAAATAACAATTGAATAGAATAGAAAACATTCATTAATTTTCTAATTATTAATGATCAATGTCTCCAATTTATACACTGTTTCTAAAACCCGTGAACTATTGATTCGTCCAAATGCGTATGAATGGGTAAAGTCTGATATTTGTAAATTTAGGTCAATAGAGTTGATTGAATTTTAGCTTTTAATTCACAACATAGTAAGGTGGATTTTATCGTAACCTTTTCCCTCATACACCAGAGGACCAGAACAGAAAAAAAACGCATTATATCATTTACGGCAGGAATGTTTTAGAGCAGTAAATTACCAATTTACGTTCTGTTACTAAATGTATAATACCCCCTTCTACTCGCAGTTGTTAAAGATACATCATTTCACATTGAAGATTATAGTATAGATCATGTTTATAGTATTAATGATTATGTAATAAGGATACGCGACTCGCTTCAGATCCCCTGGTGATACAAATTGACTTTATAAACTGTGAAAAATAAAACATTGAGCATATTATTGGTGTGAACTTTATAAATAGCTGTACTAATGACAATGACCAGACTGTGTGTTGATTGAATATGTCTGCATCAGGGTCTTTCAAATAGTATTTGAAAGACCCTGTCTGCATGAACTACTTTGAAAGCTGTTTTGTTTGTAAATACATGTATATCCACTTTTCATTATTTTATTATCATGATGTGCTAAATTTTCAACACTAGTAGTTACCATATGCTATATTTTGTTTGCTATATATTTACTCATAATTTTTTATTAACAGGGAGTAAATTTGACTTTATTAATCTTTTCGTTTTTTTCTGGTTTATTTTTCTATGAAATCATTTAATAAGAAGAAAATAACCTCAACACCTTTACTGTCTGTCACCTTAAGACAAAAACCAGGATGGCTCATCAATATGGGATCTTTTGTCCATCCTGTCAAAATGGTGTGGGAACTTTTGTCCACCCTGTTAAAATAACATGGGATCTTTTGTCCACCCTATTAAAATGATATGGGACCTTCTGTCAAAAATAGCATGGGAGCTTTTGTCCATGTGATCTGTTGTCCTGTATTCGATATTGACAACGTTTATTTAACCTAAAAAAAAGACCATTTAAATCATATTTTTCTCGAAAAATAAATGCCACATATTAAAGATAGATAATTATATTTTGTGGAGCCGTTTGCACCTAAGCGATGAATTAATTAATTAAAGAGTCATAGCGCGTTAAAGTTACAGCTACTCTTTATTTCCATATGGTAAATTATACCTGATAGCAATTGCCGGTGAAATAATTCTTCCACATGTGGAGGTCCGACTGTTCCGGTATAGACGGAGTTCCGGCTGGTATATACAGTCGAAGTTGTCGGAGTTCCGGCTGTTCCGGATGGTTAATACAGCCAGCTGTTCCGACTGGTTAATACAGCCGACGTAGCTGGAGTTCGACTGTTTCGGCTGGTAAATACAGTCAGTGTAGACGGAGTTCCAGCTGTTCCGCCTGGTTTATACAGCCGGAGAAGCCTGAGTTCCGGCTGGTTAATACAGCCGGAGTAGCCGGAATGATGATATTCGACTGGTAAGTACAGTCGAAGTAATAGGAAATACAGCTTATCCGGCCGGTTTATACAGCCAGAGTAGCCGGAACTCCGGCTATTCCGGCTGGTTAATGCAGCCGGAGTAGCCGGAACTCCGGCTGTTCCGGCTGGTTGGTACAGCCGGAGTAGCCGGAGTTCCGGCTATTCCGGCTGTTCCGGCTACTCCGGCTAACTTCACGCACATCTTTGAAACCCATCTTGTTCGAGTTACTGCCACCCAGAGTTATGGCAGCAGGCTGCAATGTCCAGATAAAGTTGGCATTTTAGCCATGTCTACGAATAAAAGAGTTTAGCTGGCATCCTGACATCTCACTAGTTTCAGGTGAAAGTGCCACACTCTGGCTCCGAGTCGCACTAGCCGGTTTCCACCCTTATTTATGGAAGCAGGCTGCAATGTCAAGATGAAGTTGGCATTTTAGCCAAGTCAACGAATTAGAAAGCAACCCTCCTGTTCGATTTAGAGTATTCAACTGGCATCCTGACATGTGTCAGGTGAAAGTGCCACACTCTGGCTCCGAGTCGCACTAGCCGGACTCCACTCGAATATAAGGCAGCAGGCTGCAATGTTCTGATGAAGTTGTCATTTTGGCCAAGTCTACAACCAAATTCCGGCAGTATATTGCTCGAATTAGAGAGTATAGCTGGCATCCTGACAGGTGTCAGTTAAAAGTGACACACTCTGGATCCCAGTCACGCTAGCCGTATTCCATCCGAATGTATAGCAGCCTGCCTTGGGCCGACAGAGTGGCTCCCACCCTCATGTTGGTGTGCCTATTGTTCGAGATAGATATATATGGGGGTTGATTGATGCATGCCAGGTGAAAGCGCCTCAAACTGACTTCGTGTTGCATGAGGTCCTGTTTCGCAAAGTTGCATCAACCGGCTGTCATGCCCGGCCGGAGTTTGGATTTCCCGACAAAGTCCCGACTTTGCACCCGTCTTGTTGGAATTTGCGAGTTTAACTGGCATCCTGAAAAGTGTCAGGTGAACGTGCCACACTCTGGCTCCGAGTCGCACTAGGAGTGCCTGCCGTTGCGGCTGGTTCATACAACCGGTGTAACTGGAATTACCACTGTTCCGGTTATTTAATACAGCCATTGTAGCACGAATTCCAGCTGGTTAATACAGTCGATGTAGCCGGGGTTCCGCCGGTTCCGGCCGGTTAATACGGCTAGGGTTCCGCCTGTTCCGGCTGGTTAATACAGCAGGAGTTCCCGCTGTTCCGGCTGGTTAATACAACCGGTGTAGACTGAGTTCCAACTGGTTAATACAGCTGGTGTAAGCGGAGTTCCGGCTGTTCCGGCTGGATCATACAGCCGGAGTAGCCGGAGTTCCGGCTGTTCTGGCAACTCCTGCTTACTTCACGCACATGATATATTGCCCGTTTTTCATTATATGTAGTAAATTAACAAAAAGCAAATATTGCAAAGGTATCTGAGGTAAGTCTAAACAGGGACATGTTTAACTCTTAAACCTACATGATTTGTTTAATCAATTGATGGGGGTTATTGGCCTACATTCATTGAGATAATAATGTACTATATACTTAATCGATAGAAACTTAAAATGTCGGTTATGTTTTACATTAATATTGTTTATCTTTATCGGTGACACTGTTATTTGAAGCCAGGTAAATATGAAACCATTCTTGAATAAGGAGAAACATGAGATAAGTTGACATTAAAGTAGAACGCTCCTCCGTATACAGTATACCAGGGACACCATAATAGCGTCCCTGAGTATACCAACTCGGCGATTTCCGTTCGAGTTCGGTATTCAATGACAGTATACAGACTCGACGATTTCCGTTCGAGGCCGGTATTCATTTACAGTATAAATTAAGACTGTGATTTCCGTTAGAGTTCGGTATTCAATTACAGTATACAGACTCTATTTGCGTATGAGTTTGGTATTCATTTACAGTATACAGACTCGATTTCCGTTTGAGTTCGGTATTCAATTATAATATACAAACTCGGCGATTTCCGTATTAAATTACAGTATACAGAATCGATGATTTCTGTTCGAGGTCGTTATTGACAGTATACAGACTCGGCGGTTTCCGTATTAGGTCGGTATTTGTTTACAGTATACAGACTCGGCAATTTCCATTGGTAGTCAAGCATACGACCAATACCGATCTCTAACGACCTCAAACGAAAATTACCGAGCCAAATAGGGATCCTTTACATTATATACATGTTGTAGTTTGATTGATTCATTGGCTACCTTTAGATACTATATATAAACCTTAATTGAACGTATAACAGGTCTCGCAAAATGGCTTTATGCCGAATGGCGAGGATAAAAAAAAACACATCAGACGTAACAGGGTTTCTATTAAGATGGGTCCAAATCAAGTACGTTTATTAAAAAAAAGCTCAAAATAGAGCTTTTAAAAAATACTAATGCAGTACCGTAGAAAAATACTTCAAACTTGTCACTTTAAACAGATAGTTTGTTTAATGCCGACCACAATGTGTAATGTGTCGGCGAGAATCAGATATGAAAGAAAAACAGAGATTAAATCATATTAATGACACTGACTTACCGTGTATATTACTCCCAGTTATGCCGTTTTAAAGCATGTCTAAACGAATCTATACACCACTGATAAGATAAGGTATGCTAACTTCCTGGTTGAAACGTTTATCAAAAGACTCCGACTGAAGGGTATATTGACTGGTACAGCTTAACACCTATCACTAAACAGGGATTAGGGGGTACCTAAAGGGGTATAGAACTATAAATGTTGTCAAATTATTTGATTTTAAGGATTGACGGAATATAAATGCATTTTATTATAGATCACAAAATTTAGAAGAACATCTATTTCTTTTTTTGGGGGGGGGGGGGGGGGGGGGTGGTTGCTGTTCAAACTGTTAATATATCTGAAGGTAGACGGTAATTGATCAGAATTCTTCCATTTCACCCAGTGCATTTGGCGAAAACGCAAGCAATCAGTCTCCAGATTCTTTATAAAGAAAACGAAGATGTAAAGACACTCGTCCGATGTGTAGAAAACATTGAGGGAAATAGATGATTCAACTTTCTTGAGTTATCCACGATTTTGTTACCGGTCTTATAGTGCAAACGCATCAGAAAATCGTATATTTATGAACTATGTATGTCTACACAAGGCAATGGGTAGAAACACCTTAAATACATTAAAAAAAATGGGAACTGTATCATGTATGTAAAATATCATGAGTCTAAAGCAATAGGTATACCTATTTACCTGTCACATAATTACCCTCTAAAGGGTTTTCCTGGACATGGACCAAACAACCAGGTTACGAAACATACACATTTTTGTGAAGATCAAAACTGTGCCTAGGACTTTGTTTGTTCTTCATTGTTTTATTTTAAGATGTTTTGAAAGAGCTGTATGCGTTTATGAAGAACACGTTTGTTTGTACTTTACGCAACTTTGAATAGTATTTCAGTTATATCACGATGTTAAATTACCAAATACTACCTGTATTATTTATCCTGAAACCGGAGCATCAGTCGTTATGCTAGTCATCCAACCCTGAGCGCCAAAGAGGGACGCCATCACATCTACAGTGTTATTGTATTTGGTAATCAAGAGTATTGTGTGCTGTAACTATATCTGAAGCAAGGTTTCACACGCTTTAAACAGCTAGAGACATTCAAAAACGAGTCCATACAAGTTGAACTCACCGAGATATGATGATTTAACGTAATCTTTTACCATACATTATCAGGACCTTCATCACTTGACATCAACACAACAATATAAAGATATAAACCCTAGTTGGTGAGATATACACTTAACCTAACCAAATGGTTTACATCGCATTATGTTAACCATTTTCCACCTGCAGACGCATTTTGACGCAGTAGTAGCAGACGACTTTTGAAAACATTCTGGCCAAAGGTGAAATTGCTCATGATGAGCAATTTCTCCTTTGGCTACAATGTGTTCAACTTTATATAAATTAAGCTATCTGTTCTGGAGATTTTTCAGGTTTTTGTTAATATGTTTCCGAAGTCGTCTGCTGCAGGTTTGCTGTATATGGGAAATGGGACTAAGTATCTTGATGGTCCTATATCATTCACTATTCAGATTAATCTTTACCTATCAGAAAAACGAATAACGTCCCCAGGTGGTCATGTTTTTCAACATATGGGATATGTATTGTATACAGTGTTTGCTAAAAAGGAAATCCAGCCCCGCCCCCCTGGCCGCCATGTTTTTTGAAAACGGATTAATGGTCACCAAATATATTTGCGCAAAATAATTTTCAAATCAGGCGAAAACGCAAGCAATCAGTCTCCAGATTCCGTATAAAGAAAACGAAGATGTAAAGACACTCGTCCGATGTGTAGAAAACATTGAGGGAAATAGATGATTCAACTTTCTTGAGTTATCCACGATTTTGTTACCGGTCTTATAGTGCAAACGCATCAGAAAATCGTATATTTATGAACTATGTATGTCTACACAAGGCAATGGGTAGAAACACCTTAAATACATTAAAAAAAAATGGGAACTGTATCATGTATGTAAAATATCATGAGTCTAAAGCAATAGGTATACATACTTACCTATATGGGGAATGGGACTAAGTATCTTGATGGTCCTATATCATTCACTATTCAGATTAATCTATACCTATCAGAAAAACGAATAACGTCCCCAGGTGGTCATGTTTTTCAACATATGGGATATGTATTGTATACAGTGTTTGCTAAAAAGGAAATCCAGCCCCGCCCCCCTGGCCGCCATGTTTTTTGAAAACGGATTAATGGTCACCAAATATATTTGCGCAAAATAATTTTCAAATCAGGCCAGTACTTTCGGATATTTGTTCAAGTATGTATATAACTTTATATACATACTGGTATAAAAGGTTTTTGGCCTTTTTAGAAAATTTCGTCAATTTCTTATTTTTCGATCAGCAAACAGAGGAATTGATCCTCTCTGTTTTGCAGGGCTTTATGCCATAAATTAACAAAGCCATCTTTTTCGTCAAGGACTTCTTCATCGGAATTGTCTGACTCAAGATCTTCATTTGTTCTCTTTAATGTCGGGAAATTCTAAATATGGCTAGTTTGGCTGCAGCTCGTCATGTACACCCGTTTCAAAAAGTGGTTGGAATCAAGCCGTAGTCTCAATTTCCCAACCATGTCCCGAGTTTGTAAGCGGTATGTTCGAATATCAGATATTAGCTGATGAACTTACATGTGCAATCAATCAGGGATTTTTGATCATTTTGCTGGTCATCTTACAGACTATAAACGGCAACCTGACATGTTTTAAGGACAAGCGCCCAACAGTTACACTAGCTTTGTGTTGCACCAGGTGCCGTTCTGCGTTTCGGAAGCCGGAAATGCCCCCAACCAGCGCGTCTGTGCAACTACTTATCGAGACACTCGTGTAACGTAGCCAGCTGGAGTTGGAATTTCCCGATAATGTTCCCTCTTTGCACCTGTCCTTTTCAGATGCAAAGACCTAACAGTAGCTTCAAGACCGTTCAACTGATTTAAGCCCAGTTTTTTACAATCCAACTTCGGCTGTATAATGGCAGAGTTACATACTAAAGTCACCAACCTAACATGTGACAGGTGCCAGGTGCCGTTCCTCCGAGTTGCGGCAGTCGGCTGTCGAACACAGTTGGAGTTGGAATTTCCCGACTTTGCACCTGTCCTCTTAAGAGTTATACAGTGTTAAGCCGGCAACCTGGCATGTGTCATGTTGTGTTTAGGCAGCCAAAATTGTATATTGGTTGAGTAACATACTCTAGCCGGCAACATTATATGTAGAAGAGACAAGCGCCAAGCAGTGACTTGGAGTTGTACCTGTTGTCGATTAGCAGCCCGCTGCAAAATCCAGCCTAGATTTGCATTTTCCGATGATATTCAAGTACCGAATTTTCAATGGCCAAGCTTGTCCAAATGCGACAGCTCCGGATGGATAACGGCCTGTATAGTAAGAACTCCGGCTGGTCAATACAGCCCGAGTAGGCTGACATCCGACTGTTCCGGTTAATATGCTATTACAAACTACAGCAAATGAGTCCTATACTTTATTTACGGAATGTGTACTATACATGACAGCTAGATTACACACATTTCATACATAATACAATAATTTGAACGCTGCCATACGAGCTCGAACTTTTGGAAATATGGGAACCGAGGACTATATTAAACACTTTCCAACATACAGAAAATTTGCAGCAGACTTTTGAAAACATCTAGACATAGTTATGGGAAATCATTGTTATGGGAAATCTCAATGAATGAAAGTAAAATGATTGAATAAGAGCTGTGTGACAAGAGGAGAAATCATTTACTCGGATTGAAAAACTATTAAAGCCAAAGTTATGTGACTTGGTATAGACATGCGTATTATTCCTAGGAGTATGTGAACCAGGTTTATTTTTTCAATTATGAGGTAAGGTTAAAGTGTTGTGAAGACACAGACGATGACCAAGAGTATAGCAATAGCTCCGACTTTTTTTTCTTAGAAACAGAGAGAGCTAATAAATTGAAATTGATATGCAAATAAATTGAAATTCAGCTGAATATAAGATAAAATGAAAAATAGTCTGGTTGACTTTTACCCGCTGTCGGACGTCATTTTACACATGGAGAAACAGTGAGCTTTTTCCCCGCTGTCGGACGACATTTTACAAATGGAGAAACAGTGAGACTTTTTTCCCCCACTGTCGGACGTCATTTTACACATTGAGACACGGTAAGACTTTTCCCCGCTGTCGGACGTCATTTTTATACATGGAGGAAAAGTGAAACTTTTCGCCGCTGTCTGACGTCATAACACATGGAGAAACAGTGAGACTTTTCCCCGCTGTCGGACGTCATTTTACACATGGAGAAACAGTTAGACTTTTACCCGCTGTCGGACGTCATTTTACACACGGAGAAACAGTGAGACTTTTCTCCGCTGTCGGACGTCACTTAGCACATGGAGAAACAGTGAGACTTTTACCCGCTGTCGGACGTCATTTTACACATGGAGAAACAGTGAGACTTTTACCCGCTGTTGGACGTCATTTTACACACGGAGAAACAGTGAGACTTTTACCCGCTGTCGGACGTTCTTTTACACACGGAGAAACAGTGAGACTTTTACCCGCTGTCGGACGTTATTTTACACACGGAGAAACAGTGAGACTTTTATTCGCTATTGGACGTAATTTTACACATGGGAAAAGTGAGACTTTTTCCCGTTGTCGGACGTCATTTTACAAACAGTGAGCATTTTCACCTTTGCAGCAATGCTTTAAACAACATGTATATTAAATCATTATTAATATCAAGTACGTACACTCTCATTTACAGAGATTTTCCAATTGTTTGCCTCCACATTTCCAAAGTCATCTGCAGAAAATGATTTCCTGATATCAAAAGATATCAAGAAATATGCTCTATTTTTTCTTATCAGATGATTTTCTGATATCAAGAATTCGAATAAAATGATACATTTATGCATGTCGAGTGGATGCGCCTTAAACTGACTTCGTGTTACGTAGCCAGCTGCTTAAACCAGCTGGAGTTGGAATTACCCGATAAGGTCCCCTGTTTGCACCGGTCCTGTTCAGATGCAAGAGCCTAACAGTAGCTCCAAGACCGTTCAGCCAATTTAAGCCCAGTTATATAGCCCAATTGTATAATGGCAGTTACATACTAAAGTCAGCAACCTGACATGTGACAGGTGCCATTCCTCCGAGTTGCGGCAGTCGGCTGTCAAACACAGTTGGTGTTTTGCACCTGTTCTCTTAAGAGTTATACAGTGTTTAGCCTGCAACCTGGCATGTGTCATGTTGAGTTTTGGCAGCCGAAGTTGTATATTGGTCGGGTGACAAACTCTAGCCGACAACATTATATGTGGAAGAGACAAGCGCCAAGCAGTGACTTGGTGTTGAGATTGTTGTCGATCAGCAGCCCAGCAAAATCCAGCCAAGGTTTGAATTTCCGACGATATTCAAGCATGTCCAAATGCGACTTCTCCGGATGGATAACGGCTTTTGTATTAAGAACTCCGGCTGGTCAATAGAGCCCGAGTAGGCCGACCTCCGACTGTTCCGGTTAATATGCTATTACAAACTACAGCAAATGAGTCCTATACTTTATTTACGGAATGTGTACTATACATGACAGCTAGATTACACACATTTTATACAAAACACAATTAATTGAACCCTGCCACACGATCTCGAACTGTTGGAAATACGGGAACCAGTAAAGACTATTGATGACAGCTGTACATAATTGGTCAACGATTGACTAACCCTTTTCCACCTACAACAAATCTGCAGCAGAGGACTAAAAACACCTTGGAAAAACTATATGAATGACAACTAATTATTGAATAGAGTTAATACAAGAGCTGTCGGAGGACAGTGCGCTCGACTATTCCACCGCTTATTTAAGTTACGGAGATAATGGACTCTAATGTAGTTGCATGCAAAACATTAACCACAATTTCTTTAAGGGTGATAATTTGCATTATCTGCAGGATAGAGTTATTTAACTTGATTATTGTAATAGGTGTGATGGTTAGGAAGGGTTGTATAACGATTCAATGGAATGTATTAAGTAGTTAATAAGATATGGACTGTTAATGTAGTTGCACGCAAACCTTTAACCATAATTTCTAATTAAAATAACTGCAACAATTTGCATCATATGCAGGATAGAGTTATCTTAATTGGTTGTGTTTATAGCTGTGAAATTGGGAAAGGCTGTATAAAGTTTCAATACAATGCTTCAAGTTGTTAATGAGATTACACTCTAAATGTAGTTGCAAAACTTAATCCAGAATTTCAAAGTCCAAAAAGGGCCATAACTTGCATAAAATGCTGAATAGAGTTATCGTACTTGATTGTTTTCATGGGTGTGATGATTGGGAAGAGCTGTATAAAGTTCCAATGCAGGAAATAGTTACTAAGATATGGTCTCTTTATGTAGTTTCATGCACAACTTTAACCAAATTTCTAGTTAAAAAGGGGTCATAAATTGCAAAATATACTGGATAGAGTGAACATACTTGATTTACATAGGTGTGATGATTGGGAAGGACTGTATAAAGTTTCAATGCAATGCATCAAGTAGTTACTAAAAGTAGCCCAAAAATTGCCATCACTTGAATAAAATGCAGGATAGAGTTATTTAACTTGAAAATCAACATAGGTGTGATAAATGGATAGGGTTTCAAAGCAATGCATGAAGTAAATACCAGGATATCGACTTTTAATATAGTTGCATGCAAAACTTTAACCAAATTTCTAGTTTAAAAAAAGGGCCATAAATTGCAAAATATACTGGATAGAGTGAACATACTTGATTGTTTACATAGGTGTGATGATTGGAAAGGGCTGTATAAAGTTTCAATGCAATGCATCAAATAGTTACTAAGAGATGGTCTCTTAATGTAGTTGTATGCAAAACTTTAACCAGAATTTCTAAGTAAACAAAGGGCCATAACTTGCATAAAAATGCCGGATAGAGTTATTATACTTGATAACCTACATAAGTGTGATAGTTGGGTAGGGTTGTATAAAGTTTTAATGCAGTGCATCTAGTAAATACTGAGATATGGACTCTTTAATTTAGTTGCACGCAAAACTTTAACCAGAATTTCTAAGTAAAAAACGGGCCATAATTTGCATAAAATGCAGGATAGAGTTATATAACTTAATAATCTACACAGGTGTGATAGTTGGGTAGGGTTGTTGAAGGTTTCAATGCAATGCATCAGGTAAATACAGAGATATGGACTCTTAATTTAGTTGCACGCAAAACTTTAACCAGAATTTCTAAGTAAAACAAGGGCCATAACTTGCATAAAACGCAGGATAGTTATCTAACTTGATAATCTACCTAGGTGTGATGCTTGGGTAGGGTTGTATAAAGTTGCAATGCAATACATGAAGTAAATACTGAGATATGGACTCTTAATTTAGATGCACGCAAAACTTTAACCAGAATTTCTAAGTAAAAAAGGGCCATAATTTGCATAAAATGCAGGATACAGTTATTTAACTTAATAATCTACACAAGTGTGATAGTTGAGTAGAGTTGTTGAAAGTTTCAATGCAATGCATCAGGCAAATACAGAGATATGGACTCTTAATTTAGTTGCACGCAAAATTTTAACCAGAATTTCTAAGTTAAAAAAGGGCCATAACTTGCAAAAATCCAGGATAGAGTTATTTAACTTAAATATCTATATAGGTGTGATGCTTGGGTAAGGTTGTATACAGTTTCAATGCAATGCATAAAGTAAATACTGAGATATGGACTCTTAGTTTAGATGCACGCAAAACTTTAACCAGAATTTCTAAGTAAAAAAGGGCCATAACTAGCATAAAACGCAGGATAGAGTTATCTAACTTGATAATCGACATAGGTGTGATAGTTTAGTAGGGTTGTAGACAGTTTCAATGCAATACATGTATTATTTAAGTACTTGCATGCAAAACCTTAACCAAAGTGTGACGTGGACGCCGACGCCAGGGTGAGTAGTATAGCTCTCATATTCTTCGAATAGTCAAGCTAAAGTGTAAATTGAAGGATTGATATACAAAGAAACTTAAATTCAGCTGGATATGGGATAAGATTAGGAATAGTCTAGTTACCCTTTTCCCGCTGTCTGACGTCATTTTACACATGGAGAAACAGTGAGACTTTTCCCCTTTGCAGCAATGTTTTCATGTATAATAAATCATTATTTCCCTCATTTATAATATATTTCTTTTTCTTCCTAAGATATTTTCAAAGTGTTCTGCTGCTGATATGTGGAAAAAGGGTTAAGAACTACAGAAGCCTATCTAGAGAAGTTTGACTGTAGGAGGTTTTAATTTGTTCACACCTGCGGAGGTATTTTGAAAACATTGTGGCAAAAGGCGAAAGAGCCATATCTTCTCTTGCCACAATGTTTTAAACCCTATTCAATAAGTAAGTACACTCTCATTTACAGAGATTTTCGATATGTTTGCCTCCTCATTTTCAAAGTCGTCTACTGAAAATGTGTTGCATGTGGAACTTCTGACTAGCATTGTGCATTGCTATTTGATGCAACTGATGCTCAGACAGCATTCCATCTACACTTCCCATCTCTGGTAATACACTAAGGTTGGGATTCCCTGAAGTACAGCTTGTATACCGTCTACCCACTTACAACAAAACTATATCAGACGACTTTGAAAGAAAACTTTTCCGTCAAAATATGAAAATCTTTTGCAAATGCAACTTTTATTATATAAAAGAGTTGAAACATTCTGGCAAAAGGTGAAAAGGATGATACTAGTAATTTTAAACTACAATTTCAACAGTAATCTGCTGCCTCTTTATATCTGGTAAATGTTAACATTACAACATTTTATTACAAGGCACTATTTAGCTTGATGTGGCATATTTACATCATTGTTATATATACATGTTTATGAAGTATTAATTATATCTTTCATTTACATGTCGTTAAATGAACATTTATCCTCTTGCTGTAAGTAATATATATGTATCAAAAAATGTATTAAACTGTACAGGTATACAACAATATACTTAGAAAATATAACAAATAATGAAAATATTTACAGCAAATAAACTCATAATCAAGCTTTTAAAGCATTTTAACAGAGATCTTTCTCAAAGAGAAAACTGGCAACATTGGTAAATACTTAGACTTGTTTACCTGATATGATTCTTTTCAATTAGTCTGCTTTTAACGTTTTCCCACATGCAGACGCATTTTGATGCCTATTAAGCAGATAATTTCTGAATTCAGTGGCAAGCGAACAGAACAACGTCTCCTTTTGCCATAATGATTTCAACAGTTTACCTGCCATGATCATTTTTAAATTTGTCTGTTTTAACCCTTTACACATACATTAATACTGCAACAGACACTAATTTTCTGCTGCAGAGGGTTCAAGAAGCTTCTGTTTGTGGGAAAGGGCTAAACTATGCAAGGAAAACAATGTCATTTCTGAATAATTGCAAGTTAAATTCTGATACACAGTTTATAATTGCTATGGGATAAGAAGAATTACGTGTTTGAAGCAATTTCCTTCTTTTTGATTTTTTTCAATACCTTTAAAGATCAGCTGTATTAAGGAAAGACTAATGCTATATTACAAACGAATTAATTTGTTATTTTCACACAATATTTGAGATTTGATTCTAAAATTGTACTTCCAATTTTTGCAGTTAATACTAATTATTCATAAGATTTTTATCAAAGTAGATCATTCCAAAAACACATCAGATAAGTATGATAATTACATTTTTTACCATAGATTTATTCTAAGCAATCGACCCTAAAAAACAATATCAGATGAAAGCAACTACTTCTTCTTCCACAGTGACAGGTTGTTTTCCCAAAGAAATAGATTCCGGAAAAAATATAATATCACATAAATGCTAATTGTAAAACAGTTGCAATTTTATTTTGTAATGAAATCGAGAGATATAATATTTTACATAATAGGTCATTGAGTATAAAAAAAATACTTTCCACACAGTCCTCTAGTCTGAATCTGCACTGTCTACCAATTAGTTAAAGCAGCTTCTATTAAAAAGCTATTTAAGCCGAAATTTTGCAATTTTAACCCTTGAAGACTTGTTTGTAATGTCAATAGGCTCCGCATGGGAGTTTTCCTACAAAATCCGTAAATTGATTTTCTTTTTTTCTCTAAAATCTGAAAACTATAATCCTCAAAAATGCTGGCTTAATAAAATTCTAGTGAATCTACGGATTTTTTTTCCACAGAATCAAATTGTCAACATGTAAAAAGCATTGTTGCATGGGGAGAAATTGATGAAAATAAGTAATAACTCCTTTTGCCAAAATATTTTCAAATACCTTTGATGATTATACTATATCAACTATACTCATTTGCAAAGATAAACCATATAATTGTGCATGTGATGTCATATACGTCTGCTGCAGATATGTGGTAAAGGGCTCAGTAACATATCAAAAAGCTTTAACGGCCGGCATTAAAAAGGTTGACGATATGCACTTCTCCTTTTGATATCGAAGCTGCTCATAAAGTTTCATTGAATCACAGCTGGTATTTTTTCTTACTAATACATAAAGTTTCATTGAATAACAGCTGGTATTTGTTCTTACTAATAGCCTGGGTATGATAACCCATTCCCACTTCCATACATAGTTTGATATATCTGCAGCAGACAACTTTTATAACATAAGTGGCAAAAGGCAAAAGTGGCAAAAGGAGAAAATGCTTCATCTATAAAGAGTTATCACATTTGTCCCCAGATACTTTCAAAGTCGTCTGCTGTAGGTTTGTTGAATGTTGGTAAGGGATAACTGGATGGACACAGACAAACAGACAACACAGCTTTTATTTCTGTCTCTAAATCGTTTCAGGGGAATAATTACCCTGCACCACCACCTGTCATGATTAATCGACTATCATAATGTGTTCAATCTGTTCTAAAATATGTCTTTTTATGGTGTTATGTGATAAATAGAATCTTACATTCGTGCTTATTTGATATTGTTTTTATGAAACTCGTCGACTGAAACGAATATGACGCTCGGCAGAGCCTCGTGTCATATTATTTCAGTCGACTCATTTCATAAAAACAATATCAAATAAGCACTCATTTAAGATCCTCTATATATACCCTTTCCATGGTGAATCGACTATTATTATTTATTCAATCTGTTCTAAAATATGTAAATACACTTTCCCAACTGCGAATACCTTTTTGACCAATCTAGAGCAGACAACATTTCTAACCTGTTGTTTTCAAAGTCATCTGCTGTGAATTTGTTGCCTGGGGAAAGGGTGAAACCATATTTTAGAAAAACCAACCTCAATACATTGGTATAAATGTAAACTTAGATCAGAAAAACCAATCTCAATACATTGGTATAAATGTAAACTTAGATCAGAAAAGCCAACCTCAATACATTGGTATAAATGTGAACTTAGATCAGAAAAGACAACCTCAATACATTGGTATAAATGTAAACTTAGACCGAAAAACCAACCTCAATACATTGGTATAAATGTAAACTTAGATCAGAAAAGCCAACCTCAATACATTGGTATAAATGTGAACTTAGATCAGAAAAGCCAACCTCAATACATTGGTATAAATATAAACTTAGATCAGAAAAACCAATCTCTATACATTGGTATAAATGTAAACTTAGATCAGAAAAGCCAACCTCAATACATTGGTATAAATGTGAACTTAGATCAGAAAAGCCAACCTCAATACATTGGTAAAAATATAAACTTAGATCAGAAAAACCAATCTCAATACATTGGTATAAATGTAAACTTAAATCAGAAAAGCAAACCTCAATACATTGGTATAAATGTAAACTTAGATCAGAAAAGCCAACCTCAATGCATTGGTATAAATGTGAACTTAGATCAGAAAAGCCAACCTCAATACATTGGTATAAATGTAAACTTAGATCAGAAAAACCAACCTCAATGCATTGGTATAAATGTAAACTTAGATCAGAAAAGCCAACCTCAATACATTGGTATAAATGTGAACTTAGATCAGAAAAGCCAACCTCAATACATTGGTATAAATGTAAACTTAGATCAGAAAAACCAACCTCAATGCATTGGTATAAATGTAAACTTAGATCAGAAAAGCCAACCTCAATACATTGGTATAAATGTGAACTTAGATCAGAAAAGACAACCTCAATGCATTGGTATAAATGTAAACTTAGATCGAAAAACCAACCTCAATACATTGGTATAAATGTAAACTTAGATCAGAAAAACCAACCTCAATGCATTGGTATAAATGTAAACTTAGATCAGATTACTTAACCTTATTAGAGTCTATACTATCTAGAAGGAAGTTTCGGATGGATTCTGATCCAACTGTATAGAAATGCTGGCTGGTTAACCTTTTCCCACAAACAACAAATCTGCAGCAGACGATCTTGAAAATACGTTGGCAAAATGTTAAAAAATGAATACGAAATTAATTATCAAATAAATTTGAAAACATTGCGGCAAAACGAAAAGTTGCTCATTGTACAATAAATTTCTGTAAAGATGCCTTAATAAAGTTTCTGTATTTTAAAATGAACTATATTTTTAAAATACTTAGACAATATTCAAATGCATTTTTTTTAGAGCTATTGAAAGCATCTTCAACAATAATATGTTCTAAATATATTGTTCAAGTTTACTAGCATTGTTCTTCTTGGCAAAATCCTTTCCTACTAAAAATGGAACCCTTTTTCACACACATCAAATATGCAGCAGACGACTTTGAAATAATCTATTTTAAATATGGCAATTCTCTATAAATGAAATGATTTTGATTAGCAATTTATCCTTTTGCCACAATGTTTTAAAACATCATCTGCTGCATAGAAGTCAGAAAACATCCGTATGTGGGAAAGGGTTAATTGTTCAAACTCCTGGCAAGAAAAAGATGTAGCTGGCTTGGTATATTTTTAGTCATCTTGCATAAAACTGTTCAAGTTAGTAAGCTTTCTGTCCAGATGTAGGGATTTGGCTTCATCATTATTTTCCAGGTCTTCCATAATCTGAAATTCGACAAGAATAAAGAGTTTCCAAAATAATCAAATTATGAGAATAAACCTCGGGTTAGGGTAAGGGTTAAGGCAAATACCTAACATCAATTGCAGCATGACTTTGATGTAACCTGTAGAAAATCAACGACTTGTATCTTTTAACCCTTTCCAACATATAGACGCTTTCTGACGCCTCTGCAGCAGACAGCTTTTTAAAAACAAAGTGACAAAAGAAGAAATTGCTCAAAACGAGCAATTTTCCTTTTGCCAATGTTTTCGACTTTTTGTCATAGGTTATCCATTTTTTGACAAAATATGTTCAAAGTTGTCTGCTGCAGAAAGCGTCTATATGAGAGAAAGAGTTAAGCTATAAGCCTGTAAATTGTATTGGAAACATAGAAGTAGTTGCTGTAGCTTCCCTTCTGTACTTTTTAGTAAAAGGAATGATAATATTTTAGCACCTAAATTGTTTGTATTATATTTTACGCCACTCTAAACAATTTTCCAGAAATATTACAGTATTTCCAGAGTTTGTTACCGTTTCAACTGGTCTATATATCCTGATACTAGAGATTTAGTTGTAATGCTAACCCAACAAAGTGGGGAAAGCCATTACTACAAATTTTAAAGTATATGTTATGACCTGACCGGGGATCAAACCCACTTCCTCCAACACCCGAAGCAGATGATACTTTACCATTACACCAAAGAAGTGATTCTTTAATAGCATTGTATTTGTTATCGTTATTCAGTTCACTATTTATCGCTTTCAGAAGAAAACATTGAGGGGGTAGTGCAAAGAACTTGTTAAATAATTGATACAAAATAAATAAGTAATACTAATGAAAGTGCAGTTAGTAATACACTGTAGTTCTGATAAACAAGAGTGTTCGAAGGGACACATGTGTTGTGTGTAGAAATGTCTGTATGCAAAGGCGAAAGTGTTACGGAGAGATGGACGGAAAATAGAGAAGTGAACTGTATGTATGGTCACAGCAAATTGATGGACAATAGAGAAGTGAACTGTATGTATGCTCACTGCAAATTGATGGACTATAGAAAAGTGAACCGTATGTATGCTAACTGCAAATGGATGGACTATAGAGAAGTGAACTGTATGTATGCTAACTGCAAATGGATGGACTAAAGAGAAGTGAACTGTATGTATGCTCACTGCAAATTGATGGACTATAGAAAAGTGAACCGTATGTATGCTAACTGCAAATGGATGGACTATAGAGAAGTGAACTGTATGTATGCTAACTGCAAATGGATAGACTATAGAGAAGTGAACTGTATGTATGCTCACTGCAAATTGATGGACTATAGAAAAGTGAACCGTATGTATGCTAACTGCAAATGGATGGACTATAGAGAAGTGAACTGTATGATGCTAACTGCAAATGGATGGACTATAGAGAAGTGAACTGTATGTATGCTCACTGCAAATTGATGGACTATAGAAAAGTGAACCGTATGTATGCTAACTGCAAATGGATGGACTATAGAGAAGTGAACTGTATGTATGCTAACTGCAAATGGATGGACTATAGAGAAGTGAACTGTATGTATGCTCACTGCAAATTGATGGACTATAGAAAAGTGAACCGTATGTATGCTAACTGCAAATGGATGGACTATAGAGAAGTGAACTGTATGTATGCTAACTGCAAATTGATGGACTATAGAAAAGTGAACCGTATGTATGCTAACTGCAAATGGATGGACTAAAGAGAAGTGAACTGTATGTATGCTCACTGCAAATGGATGGACAATAGAGAAGTGAACTGTATGTATGCTCACTGCAAACGGATGGACAATAGAGAAGTGAACCGTGTGTATGCTCACTGCAAACGGTTGGACAACAGAGAAGTGAACGGTATGTATGCTCACTGCCAACGGTTGGACAATAGAGAAGTGAACTGTATGTATGCCCACTGCCTATGGTTGGACAATAGAGAAGTGAACTGTATGTATCCTCACTGCAAACGGTTGGACAATAGAGAAGTGAACCGTATGTATGCTCACTGCAAATGCAGACAACAAAATAACCGGTAAAAACATCAATTAATTGAATCAATATCATAATAAATGTTGACCCTTTCCCACATATAGACTCTCTAAAACAGAGAATTTTTTGAAAACATTGTGACAAAATGAGAAATTGCTCATAATAAGAAATTTCTCTTTTTGTCACAATGCTTCCAACGTTTTCATCTATATATATTTTCTATATTTCTGTCTAAGTTCTTTCAAAGTTGTCTGCTGCAGATTAGCTCTATGTGAGCGAGGATTAAGCAGACATATCTTTTTGTGTAATTAGTACTAAGTAATTCATCTTTATACCTCATCCATGTAGGGTTGTAACTGCGAGTACAGTGTGTGGAGGGTTGTATGTCTGTTGTATGAAGTCTGCTGCTTTTGGAACTAGCAACACAAAACAAAAAAATTACATGTAAATACTTGAATACAACATAAACGCAAGTTAATACAGTGAGTGGAGGGCTGTTTGTCTGCTGTAGGACGTCTGCTACTTTTGGAACTACTAACACAAAACAAAGAGTTACATGTCATACTTGAATACAACTTAAACGCAAGTTAATACAGTGTGTAGATTGCTCGTTTTGAGCAATTTCTACTTTTGTCACACTGTTTTCAAAAACCGTCTTCTGCAGAGGCGTCAGAGAGCGTTTATATGTTGGAAAGGATTACGGCAATAGGATTATGGCAATCTAAGTGAAACCTGCTCTCTGACATTTCACAATAGTGGTTAACATTTCCATATAGTTTTAATCCAATCCATCCAACCAGGCCTGAGATATGGCTATGGACGCACAAGGGCAAACCAATATCCTATTTGTCTTTGGTGGGGCATAATTACGTTTGAGTTGCATCAGGCCAGAAATATTCTTATTGCAACAGCAACAAGAGCTGTCTCATGACAGCACGCTAGACAATTCAAAAGCTTGTCAGTAAAATATTTGTTTTTTTCTGAGATCAAGTAAATTGTGCAATTGTGTAAGAATTAAGGTCAAATATATAAAACTTGTTCTCAGACCTTTGTTTGTAAATGTACATTACATGTAAAGTTAGTTAAAAAAGTTCAGTATTTATTCTTTAAATATTTGAGCTAAAGATATTTCTTTCTTTTTTTGTCGGGAGGGGGAATAGGGGGCGGGGGTTCAGGTAGAGTAGAGGACATGATGATCATGTTGTCACAAGCAATATAATTTGAAAGTTTAAGAAATATTAAGAAAAGTCCAAACAATTGCTGACTTTAAGTTATCATGACAAAACCTAAGGGGCATTCTCAAATGTGACCTTAACGCAAAGATTTTGGTTGCATCACAACCCTGTTATCATAAAAACAATAATTAAAAGTTTGATGAAGAAATATTGAAAAACGCGCAAAGTAAAAGCTAAGGTTATGTTTTCGTGACAAAATCTAAGTACAAAAGGGGCATACCTGTACTTATATGGTTGACAGCGTTATGTGACATGCTGCAGTTCTCTTATATTGTCATTAAAAAATGTATGCCAAGTTTGAAGTAAATATATTTGATGGTACTGAAGATATAAGTATTTGTAAAAAACTTTAGCTGACACTGACGCCAAAGCTGAGGCCAGGGCGATTGCAATAGTCTCCTTATTCTTTGAATATAGTCGAGTAAACAACTGAAGACTGTTTAGCCCGTGCATATGCAGTCTCACCAGATGAATGTACAAACACGAAGAAGCTTATCACCAAATATCTGATGAAATATTTCAGGATTGAACCATCTTTTCAAACAACTTCTCGATGACTTCATGCAAAACGGTTGTAACTACCTCTTGTTCAAGATGTAGTTACAACCGTTTTACATGAAACCATCGATATGTACCTGCATAATCAGATCTGTCACCATTGACTGCTTAAAAACAAATGTAAGCTTTGATAGCTTAGCGTGTAATGACAATTGCTCTTGATGACTGGGTCATTTGTTTGAATCCCAGCAAGGTAGCTAGTTGCTTGTTACAACAAATGAGCGAGCCAGGACACACATATAAGGTGAACTGGTCTCCGAGATAATAACCGAAATACAATTGAAAATAGCTTTAAGCACCAAACAATCAAGTGCTTAATTAAGATCTAAATGAATCCTTGACTTTATATACAATCAAACTTGCCTTAACCGATTTCCACAAGCAGATGCATTTTGACACATTTGGAGCAGTGAACTTTCGGAAACATTTGGTAAAAAATTCTTTCGCACTTGCAGACGCATTCCGACGCATTTGAAGCAGACGACTTTTGAAACCATTGCGGTAAAAGGAGAAATCGCTTAGGACGAGCAATTCCCCCATTCTGCCACAATGTTTTCAACACTTTATTTAATGATTTAACTCTCTTTTCTGGGGATATTGTTGTATGTGGTAAAGGGTTTAAAAGAGGATAAGGAAACATCAGAATACCCCCCCCCCATTTATTCTCCACATACTAAGGACTACATTGTTGGAAGTACTGAACAATCCCCGATGAGCATTATAAATGCACTGATGAATTCCATGCACAGAAGAATCAGGGTTGTGACAGAGTGGGGGCATACAAGTAACTGATGAGTCGGTTGGTTTCAAATTGCAATATTGAGGAGTACGGTCGATATTGGGGAGTACGGTCAATATTGGGGACTACAGTCACTATTGGGGAGTACAGTCGGTATTGGGGACTACGGTCACTATTGGGGAGTACAGTCGGTATTGGGGACTACGGTCACTATTGGGGAGTATGGTCGGTTTTGGGGAGTACGGTCACTATTGGGGAGTACAGTCGGTATTAGGGAGTACGGTCACTATTGGGGAGTACAGTCGGTATTGGGGAGTACGGTCACTATTGGGGAGTACAGTCGATATTGGGGAGTACGGTCGATATTGGGGAGTACGGTCACTATTGGGGAGTATGGTCGATATTGGGGAGTACGGTCGATATTGGGGAGTACAGTCGATATTGGGGAGTACGGTCGATATTGGGGAGTACAGTCGATATTGGGGAGTACGGTCGATATTGGGGAGTACAGTCGGTATTGGGGAGTACGGTCACTATTGGGGAGTACAGTCGGTATTGGGATGTACGGTCACTATTGGGGAGTATGGTTGATATTGGGGAGTACGGTCACTATTGGGGAGTACGGTCGATATTGGGGAGTACGGTCGATATTGGGGAGTACAGTCGATATTGGGGAGTACGGTCACTATTGGGGAGTATGGTCGATATTGGGGAGTACGGTCACTATTGGGGAGTACGGTCGATATTGGGAAGTACGGTCGATATTGGGGAGTACGGTCACTATTGGGGAGTACAGTCGATATTGGGGAGTACAGTTAATATTGGGGAGTACAGTCAATATTGGGGAGTACAGTCGATATTAGGGAGTACGGTCGATATTGGGGAGTACGGTCACTATTGGGGAGTACGGTCGATATTGGGGAGTACAGTCGATATTGGGAGTACGGTCGATATTGGGGTGTACGGTCAATATTGGGGAGTACGGTCACTATTGGGGAGTATGGTCGATATTGGGGAGTACGGTCACTATTGGGGAGTATGGTCGATATTGGGGAGTACGGTCACTATTGGGGAGTACGGTCGATATTGGGAAGTACGGTCGATATTGGGGAGTACGGTCACTATTGGGGAGTACAGTCGAATGTGCTTCAATTAAAAAAAGAATAATCAGTCAAAATCTAATAAAATATTGATCATTTTTTAATTAAAGATTGTTTTAATACTTATATAGAAATGTTTTTTAAAACAAAAAAAAGATCACTTTACAAATCATAATTCCCCTGATTATTACTAATATGTATCCTGTATATTTAATAATTACCCTGTTTCGTACAAATATATCCCACCTAACAATTGGGGTATACAAGTTATTATTACCTTTTTTCGTACTTTAATATATCCTACCTAACAATTGATGTATACGGACACAGAAAGCAGTGAAGATTGTTATTGGACACTGGATGGAGTGAATATTGTTATTGTACACTGGTAGGAATGAATATTGTTATTGGACGCTGGAAGGAGTGAAGATTGTGATTGGGCACTGGAAGGAATGAAGATTGTTATTGGACACTGGAATGAGTGAAGATTGTGATTGGACACTGCAAGGAATGAATATGTTATTGGACTCTGGAAGGAAAGAATATTGTTATTGGACACTGGAAGGAATGAATATTGTTATCGGACACTAGAAATAATGAATATTGTGATTGAACGCTGGAAAGAATGCATTTTGTTATTGGACACTGGTGGATGGATTGAATATTGTTATTGGACACTGGAAGGTGTGAATATTGTTATTGGACACTGAAATGAGTGAATATTGTGATTGAACACATGAAGGTGTGAATATTGTTATTGGACACTGGAAGGAGTGGATATTGTTATTGGACACTAGAAGGAGTGAATATTGTTATTGGACACTGGAAGGGATGAATATTGTTATTGGACACTGGAAGGAGTGAATATTGTTATTGGACACTGGAATGAATGAATATTGTTATTGGACACTGGAAGGAGTGAATATTGTTATTGTACACTGGAAGGAGTGAAGATTGTGATTGGACACTGGAAGGGATGAATATTGTTATTTGACACTGGGAGGAATGAATATTGTTTTTGGACACTGGAAGGAGTGAATATTGTTATTGGACACTGGAAGGAGTGAATATTGTTATTGGACACTGGAAGGAGTGAATATTGTTATTGGACACAGGAAGAAGTTAAGATTGTGATTGGGCACTGGAAGGAGTGAATATTGTTATTGTACACTGGAAGGAGTGAATATTGTTTTTGGACACTGGAAGGAGTGAATATTGTTATTGGACACTGGAAGGAGTGAATATTGTTGTTGGACACAGGAAGAAGTTAAGATTG
Source organism: Serripes groenlandicus (assembly GCA_031761405.1). NCBI lineage: Eukaryota > Metazoa > Mollusca > Bivalvia > Cardiida > Cardiidae > Serripes > Serripes groenlandicus. The sequence continues at coordinate 7,803,782 of JASEVX010000007.1, forward strand.
TTATTGGACACAGAAAGCAGTGAAGATTGTTATTGGACATTGGATGGAGTGAATATTGTTATTGTACACTGGTAGGAATGAATATTGTTATTGGACGCTGGAAGGAGTGAAGATTGTGATTTGGCACTGGAAGGAATAAAGATTGTTATTGGACTCTGGAAGGAAGGAATATTGTTATTGGACACTGGAAGGAATGAATATTGTTATCGGACACTAGAAATAATGAATATTGTGATTGAACGCTGGAAGGAATGCATTTTGTTATTGGACACTGGTGGATGGATTGAATATTGTAATTGGACACTAGAAGGTGTGAATATTGTTATTGGACACTGAAATTAGTGAATATTGTGATTGGACACATGGAGGTGTGAATATTGTTATTGGACACTGGAAGGAGTGGATATTGTTATTGGACACTAGAAGGAGTGAATATTGTTATTGGACACTGGAAGGAATGAATATTGTTATTGGACTCTGGAAGGAGTGAATATTGTTATTGGACACTGGAAGGAATGAATATTGTTATTGGACATTGGAAGGAATGAATATTGGTATTGGACACTGGAAGGTGTGAATATTGTTTTTGTAAAATGGAAGGAGTTGATATTGTAATCGGAAACTGGAAGGAGTGAATATTGTTATTTGACACTTGAAGGAATGAATATTGTTATTGGACACTGAAGGAGTAAAGATTGTGATCGAACACTGTAAGGAATGAATATTGTTTTTGGGCACTGGAAGGAGAGAATATTGTGATTAGACACAGGATGGAGTGAATATTGTTATTGGACACTGAAAGGAATGAATATTGTTAATTGGATACTGGAAGGAGAGAAGATTGTTATTAAACACTGGAAGAAGTGACTGTTGTTATTGGACACTGGAAGGAGTGAAGCTTATGATTGGAGACTGGTAAGAGTGAAGATTGTGACTGGACACTGGAAGGAATGAAGATTATGATTGGACATTGGTAGGAGTGAAGATTGTGATTGGACATTGGAAGGAGTTTAGATTTTTATTGGACACTAGAAGGAGTGAATATTGTTATTGCACACTGTTAGGAAATAATATTGTTATTGGACACTGAAAGGAGTGAAGATTGTGATTGGACACTGGAATGAATGAATATTGTTATTGGACTCTGGAAGGAAATAATATTGTTATCGGACACTGGAAGGAGTGAATATTGTGATTGGACACTGGAAGAAGTGAATATTGTTATTATACACTGGAGGGAGTGAAGATTATGATTGGACACTGGGAGGAGTGAAGATTGTGACTGGACACTGGAAAGAGTTAAGATTGTGATTGAACACTGGAAGGAGTGAATATTGTTATTGGACACTGTAAGGAGTGAAGATTATGATTGGACACTGGGATGAGTGAATATTGTTATTGGACACTGGAAGGAGTGAATAGTGTTATTGGACACTGGAAGGAGTGAAGATTATGATTGGACACTGGGAAGATTGAATATTGTTATTGGACACTGGAAGGAGTGAATATTGTTATTGGACACCGGAAGTAGTGAGGATTATGATTGGACACTGGAAGGAGTGAAGATTGTTATTGGACACTACGAGGAGTGAATATTGTTATTGCACACCGGTAGGAATGAATATTGTTACTAGACATTGGAAGGAGTGAATTTTGTTTTTGGACACTGGAAGGAATGAATATTGTTATTGGACTCTGGAAGGAAAGAATATTGTTTTTGGACACTGGAAGGAGTGAAGATTGTGATAAGATACTGTGTAGATGTTGGTGAATATAGACAGATAGTAACAGTTTTAAGTTATAAGGGTTTATCATTAAATAAGGATTTTGGCTAGGACAAATAATAGAATGTGTGAGCATATTTTTTGTAAGAATGACAAATTTTCCGTTTCCTTTACCCTTTTACTTTCCCCTTTACCCTTTACCCTGTAGTCTGTTTTATACTTAGTAGCATGTATAGATATTCTAGTATAGCAGTTTTGAACTGGGTTGATACTGTTATATATTAGAACAAGGGAAATGTGCAGACTTTGTTGTCCATGAATGTATTACTGTACGAATGCAATTCACCAGTTTCTTAACATTAATAGCCTGGTGGTGGTTTACACTTTTATGTCCGTGTTTGCACTTATAGTGAGACTCTTTGCTAAACCCTTTACCATCTCTTGGCCCTTTTCATTACAGTTATAAGTGATCTTATTGCCGAATCTTATACTTGTTGGCGAGTCTATTGTTTGACTTTGGATCAGTTAATATGTTTGAGTACATATTAGATATTGATCGACCATGCATTTAGCAGGAAATGTTATTTGACTGGTGGATCTAGCTTGCTTGCAGAAAGTTACTGGTACCCAGCACCTCATGTTGGTATTGGTAATCTGGTTCCAATCATTTACTGGTTCCCGTTTACTTTAAATATTATTAAATATTAACGAAAGGATTAACAAACCAGAGCCGCAACAAACTAAAGCAGATAGAACGTTATGGAACACTGTCTTCTAACTACAGAGGGAATTCCTCAACATTTAGAGGAAATTACACTGATAATAGAGGAAGAGGCAGAGGGCTGAATAGCAACAATAGTACTCAAGACCTAAACAGACCTTTGAGATCTCATACCTTCGCACCGATTTGTTTTAGATGTAACGGGAAGGAACATATTATAAAAGATTGTCCAAGTGTGAAGCAAAGGCAATGCTATAACTGCCAGGAGTATGGCCAAATAGCAAAGTACTGCCCAAATTAATATGTGCCTCTGTTGTATGGTCTAACTTAGGCAAACCAATTAACAAAGACCCTGAACTAGTTGGTCATACAAACGAAGTGAACATATACTTAGAGAACATATATACAAGAGCGCTAGTCGACACTGGTAGTTGTATAAGTACAATAGCCTTTTAGAGGCATTATCTTTTTACCATACAGATTCAACCTCTTCAAAACATTATCATTATTGAATGTGCTGATTGACAACCATTGCCTTACATTGGATCATTAAAACAGAACTAGCAGTGTTAAGTGGAATTCCGAAGTCAAGAACAACACCATGTTTATTTCGTATAACTCTTGACATGAAGTATTCGACATAAACACCGGTTATTCTTGGAACAAACATTCTAGATGTCTTACTCAAAGAATGCAATACGAACTCTGGAGTTCAGTTCCTTCAACGAGGTTCACTACATATTCCATGGTACTCAGCAGTTAGATGTTTAGTACTACTTGAAAAGGAACTTAAGACAAATGGAAACTGAATAGCTGTTTTTAGATCGGCTGAAGTAGGAAAAATAATGTTTTGACCTAATGAATCAAGAATAATTAAAGGCCGTACATATAAAGAGCTAGGTTATAGCAATACGTGCGTTATAATATACGAATCAGAAGAATCTTTATTACCCGACTTTATTGACATCGCTCCTGCTGTAGTTAGTTACGAGTATTAAAATACAAGACAGTTTGATGTTAACATTTCCAATATCACATCTAACTGTGTTGTAATATCACCAAGAGCTATACTGTGCGAAATACAGCCAGTTAATGTTGAGCAAGTAGAGGACGGAGAAAATAGAAACACCACTGAAAGTATCCTTAATAAAGTTCATATGAACACTTACGACAAACTTAATCCAGAACAACATAAGGATATCAATGAGTTGTTAATCAAACATGAAAGTATACTTTGAACAGGAGAAACTGACATTAGATTTTGTGATTTAATCAAACGTAGGATATATCTTGTAGACGGCATTCCTTTCAAACATAATATTAGGATAATACCACCAGCCATAAGAGCGGAAGTAAGACATCACTTATACAACTTACTAGCTACAGGAGAAAGAAGGAAGTCAAAATGACCATGGTGATCGAATGTTGTATTGGTCAGAAAAAGGAAACGGAAACTACGACTAATGGTTGACTGTAGAATGTTGAGCAATCGAAGTGTCAAAGATGCTTATACTTGCCAAATATTGAAGAAACGTTCGATGTCCTACAAGGAAGCAAATATATTTCAACGATTGACATGAAATCTGGTTATCACCAGGTTAAAGTTGAGGAAGCTCTTAAGGAAAAAACTGCTTTTAGTATCTCAAATCTCGGATTTTACAAATATGTTAAGATGCAATTTGGATTGACTAATGCACCAGCAACATACCAGCCAATGATGGCAGAGTGCTTAGGTGATTATAACATAACAATATATGTCATTTATCTAAATGACCTGATGTTTTTTTTTCAGATACGTTCGAAGAGCATCTCCGTCGATCAGATCTTGTGCTGACAAGATTATGGGAGTGTAATATAAAATGATCTCCGGAGAAATGTTTCTTCATTCCGGACCAAGTACCAATTCTTGGCCATATAGTCATTGAAAGAGGGATACAGACTGGTCCATCGAACATAGAAAATATTAAAAACTGGCCCACCTCATCCAGCTATGATGAACTTCGATCACTTTTGACTTTCTGTGGTTATAGCCGTAGATTCATTCAAGAGTTTAGTAAAATCACCAGATTATTGGCCGAACTTCTACCTCCGACTTAGTCAAAGAAAAAGAAAACAGATAAGCAATGGATTTGGACAGAAAAAGAACAGAAGATTTTCGAAGAACTTAAAGAGATTCTTACAAACCCACCAATTTTGGCATATCCAGTTTTTTCAAACCATTTGAGTTGCATACGGAGTAAGGGCTTAGGAGCAGTCCTTTATCAAGAAGATGGTAAAATGAAAAGAGTCATTTCATATGCCAGTACAGCATTATCCAAGTCCGATTACAGGTTTTTTAAAATCTTTATTTCCTCCAATTAAGAAGATTACATTTATAATACAACAGTACAGAAAACACAATTTGCTTCAACTACATGAGAAAAACCCACAAAAAAGCAAAAAAACAAAAAAAGAAGATGAAGGAAATATATAGTTACTTGTTAAGAAGGCATGTACCTTTAAAATGCCATTGAACTGTATGTACAACCACGTGTCTTACAGCTCAACAAGAATAATACATAGAAGGTTGCCACTGGCATAACAGACATATGTCTGTGACAGCCTTATGTACATGATTAACAATGTACATGAAGTCCCCATAATAGCGCACTTAAACGAAATAAAATGCGTTCAATGAGGAAAAGGATCGATAGTGCACAATAGCGACATGCACTCATGCGACCATCTGAGCACATTTAGTATAATAAGAGTGTGTATATATACACACACAATACGTACGCCAATACGTACGCCATATGTTAGCACTCGTGTCAAAGCATAACAAAATAATTATAATTGTACGCAACAGTACAAATATGGGCATCAGCTCTTGGGGAATATGATTTTGAAATAAGACACAGAGCTGGATTAATCAACATAGATGCAGATTCTATATCTAGATACCCCCATGACATAGTACAGTCAGAACCACAGGAGATACATTTACAAAATGCACGAGAAACTGGTGGGAGAATCGTCACTGCAGAGGTTCACTATCTATAAGGTAGATTGTTTCTGCTTCCTGGATAGGAAGAATTAAGTCTTCAAGTTGTCTGTCCCTCATTCTTTCTCAGTCAAGTTGTGTTTACAATTAAAGTATTTGCACCAAGTCCAATGCTGGTGACGCTTGACATAATGATTAACCACGATACATAAACTTTGGTGAACCAGTACGTCCATGGTCAAGGTCAGTGTTGGTCATAATTTAATGTTAAAGTTTTTTAAGTATAAACAACTTATATCTTTGCAAGTACAGGTCCAGTGTGGATTAAACTGGGCTTTATGATAAACCACTGTAATGGGACCTTGCACATGTAGGTGACTGAGTACATTCTATGGGCAATGTCACAAGGGGTCATATATTTGAGATTTGTGTTATTTAAATGGGGATTTGAGTTAATATTTAAATGGGGATTTGTGTTAATAGTTAAATTTGGATGTGTGTTTATACATGTATGTGTTTCATTCTTATGTATTTGCAATACATACAGCTCAGATAGTCATGAAACTTAATATAATGAGGAACCGCTATACATGGAGACTATTTTACTATGCTTCCCTTTTATTTGTAATGGAAATCATCTGCAACCTACATGAAGCATTTACTGGAAATACATGAACCCTTGTGATTCTGATGTTCTCTGTCAAGGAAGAAAACAGTTCATTTGAACTACATTTAGCAATGAAGGGTCTAGTTGCATCTCTGAACAGTGAATACCAAGTATGTGCAGAGCTCTCACTGTCTGCCTACTGGTAATGCAGATGGGTCCTCTCACTGTCTGCCTACTGGTAATGCAGCTGGGTCCAATTCCACCAACATACCTTAGAGCTAAGTTATACTTGAAAACTTAAAGGCATATTTCTTCATTTTTGTTTGCCTTATAAAAAATGCCCTGAGATTTCATTTCTCAACAGGTATTGTTAGTTAACAAGGTAACCATTCATGTCAACTTAGTCATTTACTTAAATGCATTCCACCATTTATTTTTTACAAAATATTAGGGAAATAAAAATGAAGAAATATGCTAAGTAAGATAACATAACACACCCTTTATTCACTAAGGAATGATTACATTATACATAAGGTTTGTGGAATTAGTATTAGTATTATATCCATGCAGCAGACGTTAAGTGGGTATATATCTTGAAATGAAGGTAACATTATTGGATAGTAAAACACATTGTAGCAAATGGAAAATTTGCTCATTCTGAGTCAATTCTGCTTTTGCTACAATGTTTAAAAAAAAAGCCTATCTGTATGTCGGCAAGGGTTAAGTGAAAGGAGATGACATACGACACAATTTCGTATGATGTGGCATACGTTTTGTTGTTGTTTTCTAGGTGGTTAAGGTGATGTTGTATCCGGCTGCCTATCTGTTTTGCAAGGAACAAAAATCCACATGTCTGCTCTTTAAGTTGGGACAGTTTTCATCCGATCTTTACCGACGTTGGTGAAAACATTTGTGTATATAATGACTATAACCAGCTACGGCACTTTTGTATTGTGGCTCTTGTGTTTTATGTAGTCCCATTTTCATATTCAGAACGAGAAGCGATTTGTTTTCAAATTTAATATCACAAATGTTTGACTTTCATTTACAGTTAAGTCCATTTTACTATCACCATTACATATTGTAAAAGTATTGAATAATTTATGTGTCTTATATTATTTGTTTTAAGCAGAAATATTTACATGTATATCCTTAGAATGAACTTAGATGAGATGTGCTTACATTCTTTGTGCTAAAAGGTGCTAGCTTTAAAGTAGAATTCAACCTTGGCAAAAGGAGATTTTCCTCATGAATCAGTTCTTCTTTTGCATCAAGGTTTTCATAATTCGTCTGCTGCATGAGAAAAGGGGGTAAAATATAACAAGTACATTGGAAGATCTACCATTTAGGATTTCCAAAAATTCTATACAAGCTATTTAATTTTACTTTTTTTTCTGGCCAACTTTGGTTCTAATTTGTAGAAATATTTATTTTATTGAACATTTTTGATATTGATTTATATTTGAAGGAAAATAAAGCTTGGTTTAAAACTGAAAAGATTATTAGTTTATTATGAATCAAGATTTAAATGTGATGCCTGTGTCTGTTTTTATTTTCATTACCATTATATTATATAGTTTAGTGCAGTCTTGTGTAAGTACTGGTATATTGTGTTAGCTCCTGGTTGGAAGCGTGAACTTTTGACTTCAAACTTCTTCTCAGTAACCATTGGACCAATAATGACGAAACATCAAATCAAGCATCCTGTCAATGTCCTCTCCAAATCTGTTTTATGCGTCTAGAGCTGGAGCTGCGGCATACAAAAGAGGGATTAAAAAGAAAATAAACTTCAGAAGTTTACTTCTAGGAAATCACTTGCCATATTTTGATATAATTTCACAGGAATATTCCTGTTGTTACTCTCCACCAGATTCCTTCATTTCAATTCGATTGGTAAAAAACTTAACTATCAGAGGATGAAACTGTTTTGCTTATTGTGTTAACTTTTAAAAACTCCTCAGAAGATGTTGGTCTGATTTGGATATTGTGTTCACAGATGTCAACCTTTACCTTTTCCCATGATGTGCTTACAAGAACATTAACATACAAACATCGTTATAAATGTCCCGAGATAATTAATAGACCAACAACGGTGACTTACTTATGTAGACTAAGTTAATCGGGATGCTCATCCGAGTCACCGGAGGTCGAATTTGTACTTTGATTGAAAACTCCAGAGGTGGCTCATTAATTTCATCTTGCGAGAATGAAAACATTTGGTGTGATGTCAGACATCCGTGTAGGGTTATACCACATGTGGGGGATCTATAACATGTATTAATGATTGAGGTGATGTCATTGTTTCTTCACAGTGTTTATTCTGTACATGTATGCAAGTCTTCATTTACAGATGCAAAAAACATACTTGCTTACTAATACAGTCAAACTTGTATTAAGAGACCACCCAAGGGAAATGCTATAAGTGGTCTCTTAAGACAGGTGGTCTCTTATTGAGGTACAAAGGTAATTTTCTTTTTTTGGGTCTTATGTATATTACATTATACATGTACATGTATTGGTATTAAAGAATAAATAACAATAAACAGTTTATTATTCTTCTAATTTTATATGTAATTTCAATATTAATAATATTTATTTGCAAAAGTGTAAGTTGATAAATAAAACATATATAAATTTAATCACAAACTTGATTGTTATTTATTATTTGATGTGTTTGTTTAACTATAACATGATCGTGTTCTGTTTCAAAGACTGTCCATCTAAAAACAAATTATTTAAGGAGTCATTTAAAGACATTGTCAGGTTTAAAAAATTTGAGTGTCCACAGATTTGCTAATTAAATCTAATAAAAGAGCCGATTAAATAAACGTGCTATACCATTAGAAAGCAAAAAACAAACACAGATCCAATTAAAGAGATCAAAAAGTCGAACCAAAATTGTCATAATTAATCCACAAACAATCCCAAAACTATCCACGGGGTGATTTAACACGGTCAATAATTGACGTTAAAGTGTATTAAGTACAGACTGATAAACATGCAATTAGCGGATGTTACCACTGTGATACATCTGCAGTATTTGAGAGTCATAACAAAGACAATAACTGTAGCTAAAGTGTATTAAATACAAACTGCTAACAAGGCAATTATCGGTTTTTACCCACTCTAATACACGTCTGCATAATTTGACCTCGGGTAAGTTTACATGTAACACCTTTAGCTTGATGATAATTTAAACCTGTGTGGTTTACACGCGACAGTTGTTATAGGAGTATGTGACTGTTAGATTTAAGGTCGCTGAACCGTGGATTTTTATTAAAAAGGGAATGGTTTTAGTGTCCGTTGGTCGCAGACAGCAGGATCTCGCTTATTGCAGGTTAATTTATGACTAAAAAACATCGGGGGGAGTTCAATGTGGTCGCTTACACCAGGGGTTCGGTTATACCAGGTGGTCGGTAGTACAGGTTTGACTGCAGTTATATCATTGTATATGTTTGAGCCGCGTCTGGCGAGTTTTGGTCTCGATGTTTGGTCTCGATTCATTTGCATACACAGAAGATTCAGGTGAGTCATTGCATCCGCACAGTCTTACACCAGTATCTTCACAATCCGGGTATAAGTTATATATACCAAAATAATGCATCTTAATACCAAAACAAACTCAGTAATTGTAAGCCATTGTGTCTTTAAATTATGTAAATTGTTATTTCCAAAATGTCTCCTAAATCGCTAGACGTGGCTCACATGTGTATTATATTCCAGTTTTATGTAGTTCCTAAAACGAGCGTGCATACTTCAGGTATGTCATTCATTCAGACATCAGCATATTGATATATATATATATATATATATATATATACATGTTAACTACCAGTTTGCAGTCGATTAAAAAATAGTCCAGTTTTATGTCGTTCCCAAAACGAGCATGCATACTTCAGGTATGTCATTCATTCAGACATCTGCATATTGATATATATATACATGTTAACTACCAGTTTGCAGTCGTTTAAAAAATAGTCTATGTATAAACACTTCGTTCACTCATTCAAAAACATTTCTATCAAATTCCATTATTCAGCTCAAACGTTTGTACAATCAGGGACACTATTATAGTGCTCCTGGTACAATATTGTAAAACTTTCAGTCACTTTTTCTTATCTAAACCTAAGTAAATGTGTCGGTCATGATCCTGAATTCGATCCAACCCTTCGTAAACCGTTTCCGAGTCATTTAGTTGTCCAATCCCAGTGTTAGATGATTGATTGGCGATCATCTGACGGTCATGGTCCGGGTTTAGATTAAGACTTTCGTAATTCGGTCCTTGATTTCGACGGTGGTCAAGATCCATGTAGGTCGATTGTTCCGTGACTTCATCGCCAGTTATGTTTGTAGGAAAAGACGTGTTGCGGTCTGGTGTACCTATTTAAACACAGAAGATGATTAATTACAAAGATGGTATAACTACGTCTTGTCAAAAGTGCACAATCTGTTTGGAATAACGCTATTGATTTGTACAGGGTCATATAAATGTATGTACATGTCTCTGATTTGTCAATATACCATAAATGATATTCAGTTGTTTTCGACTGACAGTGAACATTGAGACTTTTGGAGAACGGCACGTTTAAAACAGGCACCGTTAAAAAGTACTTTTACACTATACATTTTTAAGAATCGGCCCAGTCACCGGTAAGTTGACAAATATATTTGTGGGACAATTGTCAAAAGTCAAAAAAAAAGAAGCGTACATGTATTCTGAAATGTTTACATATAAGTTTGTGTTCCAAAATTTCTGAAACTTAAATTTGTTTTATGCTTTTTGTAAGAAAATGATGCAAAGTTGAGCATTTGTTATTTTGATTTTGATTTTACGAAATGAATTAGATCAAAGTTTTTTTAATATATATGTTTTTACTAACTTTATGAGGAATCCTCCGTGGTCGAGTGGTTAGCGTCGGGGATTTGAAACTGGGTGTCCCGGGTTCGATCCCCAGTCGCGGCACTACAGTCATGGTAGAGTGCCCTTGGGCAAGGCACATTTCCTAGCCTAGTACTGGTTTGTTTACCCAGGGATCATGAATAAGTGAGCTGTCGCCGTGAACTAACTGAACTAATGTTGAAAACAAACCACGTAAAACCCCAATAAAACAAACAAACAAACTAACTTCATGAAATTAGATTTGAATGAAAAAAAAATAAAGAAATGCGCGATATTTTTGTTTCAGAGTTATTTTCATTCATTCAGCACCGGTGTTCTTTAAGTATATTGTAGGCATGTGTATGAACCATTCCCACATACAATACATCTGCAGCAGACGAATTTAAAATTGTTACGTCCAAATTTAGAAAATCTCTATAAATGATAAAATGATTATTTAATATATCATTGTGGCAAATGGAGAAATTGCTCGATTTGTCTGCGGTTTTTCATACTACCCCTTTCAATTTCAATATTTATATGGGTCAAGGTCATGTTAAAACTGACCTTCGGGACTTTGCGACCATTGCAGTCTTATCAGAACCTTACTTTTTCGCTAACTCGTCAAACATTCTAATTTAAGAAGCTCCTGACAAACGTTCATGACCAACAATAGACCATATTATATGCAACTTGATTTCAATCTCCTTTATAACATGTATAAACCTCTGAAGGGCGATATTCAATTAATTTAAGGTTTATATGACTTTTAAAACATCCCTTTTACACTCTATATACATGTGTGAGTTTTACAAATTAAAAAAAAAAGACAAAGGCCGGTATATTAATTAAATGTATGTACATTTTTAGTTAAGCCAAATGCATACTGTATCTAGTCTAAACAGTAAAATAGAGAACCATCTACTAAATTGGTTACATGTCTCATACGCTTTATTATTTCAATAGTTCTTAAACCGGGAAACAGAAGAAGGCGCGCTAAATGTAGTCTGGTACATGTACCGTTCATCATATATATTACGCAATGATAAGAGGAAGGAACTCCAGCAGACGCTATATCTCGCCGTTATTACGTCACTGTGTTATATAAATCCGTTATATTCAAGCAAGAATAACATATTCTATGGTTATCTGCTTCATTCGCTTTTCTTTGTGATGTAATTGTTTGAACCGGAACGAAAAAAGGACGTTTGCTCGGTCGACATTTTGATGAAACAAAATAAGTAAGTTTTGTTTTATTGAAGGGAATATCCGCCAAAACATGCATGGTGTATGATGCTTATTGCATCTTTCTAGACAAATAGAGTTTTGGCGGATAATCCCCTCCATAGTGTTTTTGCTGTAAACTCGTGTTGTAAATTTCTAACACCTTTACCTTTCATATGTTTATACCCATTCAATGTTTTGGGTCTTAGTATCGATGAAACAATATAAGAAAGTGGTGTTTTTGCAGTATACTCGTGTTGTAAATTTCTAACACCTTTACCTTTCATATTTTTAAACCACTTCCATTCAACCATTCAATGTTTTGGGTCTTAATAGCTATTCTCTGTACGCGTTTAGGTCTAGGTCACTTACATGAAAACTATCAAACCTAACACTTTGAAACTTGGAAAATTTGTTCATCTAATACTCTTCTTCACATTGTATGCTGAAGATGCTAAGTGTAGCCTTTTTTGGGGTAAAAAAATTTTGATGTATTTTTGTCGATTTGAGAATTGGACATAGTTGGTTAAGTTTAATACCTTTTTTCACATTGTATGCTGAAGATGCTGATTGTTGTCTGTTTTTTTATGTAAAAAGCATAAATATTGATGAATTTTGGTTGATTTTGAGAATTGGCGGTTTGGGTTATTTTTTGCGTTTAAGTCACTTACATGGAAACTATCAAACCTTGATGCTGAGGCCTGTTTTTTTTTTGGTAAAAAATATCAATTTTGATGTATTTTGGTTGATTTTGAGAATTGGACATAGTTGGTTAAATTTTGCATTTAGGTCACTTACATGGAAACTATCAAAACTATTACTTTAAAATTAGGAAAACTTGTGCATCTAATAACCTTCTTCACATTGAATGATAAAGAGGCTGAGCGGGCCTGTTTTGTAGGGTAACACACATAAATGTTGATGTATTTTGGTTATTTATGAGAATTTAAAAATAGTTTCTTCACTTTTTGTTACAGTGAATTCAAATTTTTCCCAAGTAATAAAAACATAATGTATTTCAAACGTATTATGAATATCTTCAATCAGATTGTGTTTTTGGGGTCAAGGTCACTGTTACAAAATATAGAGGCACTGTTCCCCACAGCTTTTTTTCATTTCTTGTGAGAAGAGATGTTGATCTTCATGCATTCATTGTTCATTCGTATTCATATGGCCACATTAAATTTTTATAACCATTCAAATAATGGCAAAAATGTGTTCTTTTTTCCAGTAAAAAACACCATTTGCAAAGAAGGGTTTGGGACCACATTTAACAATTTGATAATCAATTGTTTTCTACTTAATTTCCTTCATCAATTCATCAAATGATGACTTTTGGTAGAAAATATGATCCATTGTGTTTAACCCACATGCTGGCAATATTAAAATAAACATTAAACAATATTTTTTTTTTTTTAAATTTTAAAATGATACATTTTGTATCCATGGTAACTAATTTTAGAGGCACTGTTCCCCATAGCTTTTTTTCATTTCTTGTGAGAAGTGATGTTGACCTTCATGCATCCATTGTTCATTTGTATTCATATGAACGCATTAAAATGCTATAACCATTAAAAAAATGGCAAAAAAGTGTTCTTTTTCCCCGTAAAAAACACCATTTGCAAAGAAGGGTTTGGGACCACATTTAACAATTTGATAATCAATTGTTTTCTAATTAATTTCTTTCATCAAATGATGACTTTTGTTACACCATTTGCAATTTTGGTAGAAAATATGAACTTTTGCATATGTATCTTCATTTATGCTCAAAACTGATTGGAAAATTTAGTGAATTTCCCATTGAAATCAGTCCTATAAAAAACGAGAGCCAGTTGCTATGGCAACCAAAGTCTATAGCAAAGTTTTTTTTGCCATTTTCCATTTCTTTCATCAAGTTGAGAAAATGTGTGAAGTTTGAACAAAATCCGTGACCATGCGTGCCACACTCCCTATATGGGAGTGCAAATGCTTACAGAGAATGGCTATTAATATCTCCACGGGAAACTCTCTCCAATAACAACTTAAATTAACACTGAATCAGTTTATGACCAAATATGTATTGCCTTAGTTTTCTGTAACAGACGACTTTTGAAATCATTGTGGCAAAAGGTGAAATTGCTCACAATGAGATTTATTATCTCCATTTTCGGTTTTAACTATTTCCCACATACGAGTATATACCCTGTCTGAGCCTCTGCAACAGACGACTTGAAATCATTGTGGCAAAAGCTGAAGTTTCTCATATTGAGCTTAATTTTCTCCATTTATGGTTTTAACCATTTCCTACATATGAGTATATACCATTTCTAAGCCTCTGCAACAGACTGACTTGAAATCATTGTGACAAAAGGTGAAATTGCTCATAATGAGCTTAATTTTCTCCATTTACGGTTTTAACCCTTTCCCACATACGAGTATATACTATTTCTGAGCATCTGCTGCAGACGACTTTTGAAATAATTGTGGACAACTCTTTAAAATGACTGCCTTTGCCTTACGTTTCGTTTTGGTAAGGCAATGTGATCATCTTAGGCAATAATACAAATGCTTGATGATGGAAATACTGCAACATAATCATTGCTCCCTTTACATATTTAAAGAGACCTTAATAATGTTGTAAAACAAATACGGTAGACTTCCTTAATGAATGGTTTGAATTGATAAAATCAAAATAATATGATCCGAGGTTATCGAACATCTAAAAAACTCATATTTTGCCTGAATCATATCTTAAATACTATATAGCTAACTTGTATATTTATAATCATATCTCTCTTTCAATATTTAAGAATAATTCTCAATAATTGTTTCTGAATTTGACTCATTCCAATTGTGTCATTCTTATTGTATTATTTGTAAATATTAATGTATATGGGCCAAAGGCCTAACTACTTGAATAAAGAAGTTGAATTGAGTTGAATTTAATTAATGAAAGGATTGACAAACTAGAGCAGCAACAAACTAAAGCTGATGGCATATGGAACACAGTCTTCTAACTACAGAGGGAGGTCTTCAACATTTAGAGGAATTTACAATAATAATAGAGTAAAATAGGCAGAGGGCAGAATAGCAACAATAGTAAAATCAAGACCAGTAAATACCTTTGGGATCTCATACCTTCACACCGATTTGTTTTAGATGCAATGGGAAGGGATATATGATAAAAGAAAGTCCAAGTCTGAAGTTAAGGCAATGTTATAACTGCCAGGAGTATGGCCATATAGAAAAGTACTGCCCAAACTAATATGTGCCTGTGTCCAGCGTAGGCAAGCCCATGAACAAAGACGGCCATACAAACGAAGTAGAAACATATATACAATAGCTCTTGCGGACACAGGTAGTTGTATAAGTACAATATCTTTTTACCATACAGATTAAACCCCTTGAAAACATTAGCATAATTGAATGTGCTGATTGACAACAACTACCTTAAATTGGATTCATTGAAGCAGAATGTATAGTGTGAAGTGAAATTCCGAAGTCAACAACAACACATATTTGTTTCTTATGACTCCTGACACGAAGTACTCGCTTTATCAAGATAATTGTAAAATAAAAAGTCATTCCATATGCCAGCAGAGTATTAACCAAGTCAGAGAAGAAATACTGTACCTATAAATTAGAATTGTTGGCATTAACGTGGGTAGTAACAGAGAATTTTCAGATTAATCGTCCATAAGACATTTCACAGTCTTAACAGATAACAACAACCTACTGACATATATTCCGACAACAGCCAAACTTGACGCAACAAGACAAAGACAGGCATCAGCTGCTGGAGAATATGATTTTGAAATAAGATACGGAGCTCGATTTATTAACATAGATGCAGATGCTATGTCTATATATCCCCATCACCAAAGTACAGTCAGAACGAAATTAGAGATTTTATAAAATGCACGAGAAACTAGTGGGAGAATCATCACTGCAGAGGATCACTATCTATTGGGTAGGCGTTACCTGAGTGGTAAGCATTTAGTCATCAAGTTGTCTGTCCTTCATTCTTTCTCAGGCAAGTTGTGTTAACAATCAAAGTATGTGCACGAAGTCCAATGCTAGTGACACTTGACATAATGATTAACCACAATACATAACGTTTGGGGACCCAGTACCTCTATGGTCAAGGTCAGTGTTGGTCGTACTTAACGTTAACGTTTTAAGTGTTTACATCTTACATATTTGCAAGAACAGGTCCAGTGTGGATGAAACTGGGAATCCTGATAAACCACTATATATAACGAGGAACTGCCATACATGGAGACTATTTTACTATGCTTTCCTTATTTTATTTGTAATTTGGAAAACATCTGCAACCTACATGAAGCTTCTACTGGAAATACATAAATCCTTGTGATTCTGATGTTCTCTGTTAAAGAAGATAACAGTTCATTTGAACTACATTAGGCAATGAAGGGTTTAGATCAATCTCTGAACAGTTAATACCGAGTCTGTGCAGAGCCCTCACTGTCTACCTACTGGTAATGCACTGTTTACCTATTGTTAATGCAGCTGGGTCCAATTCCACCAACCTAACTTAGAGCTTAGTTATACTGAACAACTTTAAGGTTTATTTCTTCAATTTTGTTTCACTTATAAAAATGCCCTAAGATTTCATTTCTTAACACGTATTGTTAGTAAGCAAGGTAACTATTCATGTCAACTTAGTCTTTTACTTAAATACATGCAACCATTTATGTTTTACAACATATTAGGGAAACAAAAATGAAGAAATATGCTAAGTAACATAACATAACATACACTTTATTCACTCAGGAATGGTTACATTATACATACGGTTTGTGGAATTGGACCCTGCAGATATATATCTCCTGACAAAAATATATTGGCATATCCCCACTAGTATTATATCCGTGCAGTAGACGTTAAATGGGATATATTTTGAAATGAAAGTAACATTATTGGATAGAATAAAAACATTGGAACAAAAGGAAAATTTGATCATTATGAGTCATTTCTGCTTTTGCTACACTATTATCTGTATGCCGGAAAGTGTTAAGTGAAAGGAGATGACATACGACACAATTTTGTATGATGTGGTATAAGTTTTGTTGTTGTTTTCTAGGTGGTTAAGGTGATGTTGTATTCGGCTGCCTATCTGAAGAGAAGGATATTGTTGTGAGGAAACTAGCCGTTACTGAAGCTCATAGAAGTGAAAAACATCTGGACCTAATCGAAAAATAAGGAATAGATGCCAAAGCTACATGTATTATTGCAGCTGTCGAATCTTTCTTTTAATAGAAAATCAAAGAACATATTATGAAACTAAGATGCATTTTTGTTTTAGAATTGTAAGAGCTGCACCACGTAATAATCATCTTTTTACAAGAAAAAAAAATCAACATGTCTGCTCTTTAAGTTGGACAGTGTTCATCCAATCTTTACATACGTTATTATCACAAATGTTTGACTTTCATTTACAGTTAAGTACATTTTACTATCACCATTTCATATTGTTAAAGTCTTGACTAATGTATGTGTTTTATGTTATTTTGTTTAAGCTCAGAAATGTACATGTATATCCTTATAATGAGCTTAGATTAGATGTGCTCACATTCTTTATGCTAAAAAGTGCTAGCTTTACTGTAGAATTCAACCTCACAGAATGATGTAAAAAGTGCTAGCTTTACTGTAGAATTCAACCTCACAGAATGATTTTAACTTTTTTTTCTAGCCATCTTTGGTTCTAATTTGTAGAAACGTTTGTTTAATTGAACATTTTTGATATTGAACTATATTTGAATGGAAAAAAAGCTTTGTTTAAAATTGAAACGTCTTCTGTTTTTTTTAGGAATTAAGATTTAAATTTGATGCTTGTGTCTGTTTTTATTTTCAATACTTTGATTGAATACTCGAGAGGTGGCTCATTATTTCAATCTTGCGAGAATGAAAACATTTGGTGTGATATCAGACCTCGGTGTAGGGTGATACCACATGTGTGGGATCTATACCATGTATTAATGATTGAGGTGATGTCCTTGTTTATTCACAGTGTTTTTTTTATACCTATATGTTATTTTTGATCTACAGATGCAGAAAACATACTTGCTTACCAATAGTTATATCATGTATATGTTTGAGCCGCTTCTGACGAGTTTTTGTCTTGATTCATTTGCATACACCAGTGTCTTCACCGTCCGCTTATAGGTTATATATATCAAAATAATGCATCTTAATACCAAAACAAACTCAGTAATTGTAAGCCATTGTGTCTTTAAATTATGTTAATTGGAGAGTTAATTCTAAAAGACTCCAAAATCGCTAAAGGTGGCTCACATGTGTGTTACATTCCAGTTTTCCGTCGTTCCTAAAAGGAGCGTGCATACTTCAGGTATGTCATTCATTCAAACATCAGTTTATTGATATATTCATGTCAACTACCAGTTTGCAGTCGATTAAAAATAGTCTGTGTATAAACACTTCGTGAAAATCGTTCACTCATACAAAAGCTTACATGTCTATCAAATTCCATAAAAACAGAAGAGGATTTATTATAAAGCTGGTTAAACTATGTCTTGTCAAAAAGTGCACACTCTGTTTGGAATTATATATACATGTATATGTATGACTTTTGGCCAAAATACTGACCTCAAAATCTTGTTTTATTGTTTGTATGATGTTTCATGAAACTCAACAATTGTACAGTTATATAACAACCTTTCCTTTCTTTAAGCTGGACACCAGCCAGTCAGTCATAAAGGCAAACCCTCAATCCTGAGCATCAAGGAGGGTAAGCCATTACTTCCATTGTTATAGTCTTTGGTATGACCTGCCAAGTGATCGAACACGCAACCTCAAGCACCTTGGTCGGAAGCTCTACCACAAAACCAATGAGGATCATCTTCTATTGATGATTAGACTGTCTACCTCATGTCTACCTCATTCCAAACAATGTTATCTATTGATTTGCCTGTTTATATATTGTGAACAGATAAGAGTATAACAACGTTAAGCATAACTATGTGTTCACAAAACACAAGTGTCCCAAGACAGCAACACAGTTTTCTAGAAGTAGATATCCAGGTCAATGCCATTAGAAAAGTCTTGTCCAACACATACACATTAATCCTTTCCCACATAAAGATGCTTTCTCACCATCAGGTAAATCATTATGACCAAAGTAAGAAGTTTTTCTCTCAGACGAATAGAACGACCGACAGTGGGGACAATACATACACCTGAATCTTCACCTCTAGGGCATAGAACAACAATTCCATTTACCCTATCTCTGAAACCATAAAGGGTGATGCAGAGTAAGTCAATCAAATAATTGAGCCATGTCACACCTGTCTACTCAGGGTGTAATCCTTTATTACTTGCAATTCAAATTCAAAACCAGTCTACTCAGGTTGTAATCCTTTACCGCTTGCAATTCAAATTCGAAACCAGTCTACTCAGGTTGTAATCCTTTACCGCTCGCAATTCAAATACAAAACCAGTCTAATCAGGTTCTAATCATTTTACCGCATGCAATTCAAATTCAAAACCAGTCTACTCAGGTTGTAATCCTTTACCGCTTGCAATTCAAATTCGAAACCAGTCTACTCAGGTTGTAATCCTTTACCGCTCGCAATTCAAATACAAAACCAGTCTAATCAGGTTCTAATCATTTTACCGCTTGCAATTCCAATTCAAAACCAGTATACTCAGGTTCTAACCCTTTACCACTTGCAATTCAAATACAAAACCAGTCTTATCAGGTTCTAATCATTTTACCGCTTGCAATTCAAAATTGAAACCAGTATAATCAGGTTCTAATCCTTTTACCGCTGGCAATTCAAATTCAAAACCAGTCTACTCAGGTTCTAATCCTTTACCAGTTGCAATTCAAATACAAAACCAGTTGAATCAGGTTCTTATCCTTTCACCGCTTGCAATTTAAATTCAAAACCAGTCTACTCAGGTTCTAATCCTTCTACCGCTTGCAATTCAAATACAAAACCAGTTTAATCAGGTTCTTATCCTTTTACCGCTTGCAATTCAAATTCAAAACCAGTCTACTCAGGGTCTAATCCTTTACCGCTTGCAATTCAAATACAAAACCAGTATAATCAGGTTCTAATCCTTTTACCGCTTGCAATTCAAATTCAAAACCAGTCTACTCAGGTTCTAATCCTTTACCACTTGCAGACACATTATAACACATTTGCAACAAATGACTTTTTTAAACATTGTGGTAAAAGAAGAAATTTCTTATAATGAACAAATTCTCCTTTTGCAACAAAGATTTCAACTCTATTTAACCCTTTACCCCAAACAGACGCTTTCTGATGCATATGCAGCATACAACTTTTGAAAATATTGAGACAAAACGGGAAAATTTCACCTTTGGTCACAATGCTTTCACCTTTATTTAACAATCATACTTTCATTTATAGTGTTGTTTCATAATTTTGTCTACATGTTTTAAAAGTCGTCCGTTGCACATATGTTGTATGTGGGAAAGGGTTAATAACTATTACTTCGTTTATAGACATGTTTAAACATATTTGTAAAGAAATCTTAAAAGAAGTCTGCTGAATATTTGTTGTATGGCGGAAAGGGTATTGATCATAAAGTAGTCTGCTGCAGACTTATTGTATGGGGGAAAGTGTATTGATCATAAAGTAGTCTGCTGCAGATTTGGTGTATGGGGGAAAGGGTATTGATCATAGAGTAGTCTGCTGCAGATTTGTTGTATGGGGGAAAGGGTATTGATCATAAAGTAGTCTGCTGCAGATTTGTTGTATGGGGGAAAGGGTATTGATCATAGAGTAGTCTGCTGCAGATTTGCTGTATGGGGGAAAGGGTATTGATCATAAAGTAGTCTGCTGCAGATTTGTTGTATGGGGGAAAGGGTATTGATCATAAAGTAGTCTGCTGCAGATTTGTTGTATGGGGGAAAGGGTATTGATCATAAAGTAGTCTGCTGCAGATTTGTTGTATGGGGGAAAGTGTATTGATCATAAAGTAGACTGCTGCAGATTTGTTGTATGGGGGAAAGGGTATTGATCATAAAGTAGTCTGCTTCAGATTTGTTGTATGGGGGAAAGGGTATTGATCATAAAGTAGTCTGCTTCAGATTTGTTGTATGGGGGAAAGGGTATTGATCATAAAGTAGTCTGCTGCAGATTTGTTGTATGGGGGAAAGGGTATTGATCATAAAGTAGTCTGCTTCAGATTTGTTGTATAGGGGAAAGGGTATTGATCATAAAGAGGTCTGCTGCAGATTTGTTGTATGGGGGAAAGGGTATTGATCATAGAGTAGTCTGCTGCAGATTTGTTGTATGGGGGGAAAGTGTATTGATCATAGAGTAGTCTGCTGCAGATTTGTTGTATGGGGGAAAGGGTATTGATCATAAAGTAGTCTGCTTCAGATTTGTTGTATGGGGGAAAGGGTATTGATCATAAAGTAGTCTGCTGCAGATTTGTTGTATGGGGGAAAGTGTATTGATCATAAAGTAGTCTGCTTCATATTTGTTGTATGGGGGAAAGTGTATTGATCATAAAGTAGTCTGCTTCATATTTGTTGTATGGGGGAAAGGGTATTGATCATAAAGTAGTCTGCTTCATATTTGTTGTATGGGGGAAAGGGTATTGATCATAAAGTAGTCTGCTTCATATTTGTTGTATGGGGGAAAGGGTATTGATCATAAAGTAGTCTGCTTCATATTTGTTGTATAGGGGAAAGGGTATTGATCATAAAGAAGTCTGCTGCAGATTTGTTGTATAGGGAAAGGGTATTGATCATAACGTAGTCTGCTGCAGATTTGTTGTATGGGGGAAAGATTGATTGATTGATTGTTTGGGGTTTAACGCCGTTTTAAAAAAAAAATCAGTTATATCACAGCGGCCAGTTCACCTACTCATGCATTTCCTGAATTTCTCACAACAGTCACACAACAATCTTCCCAAGCAACTGGCTGCTTTTCCACATAGACTAAGCCCTTTGGTGGAAGACGAATGACGCATGTCGCATTGATTTTTGTCAATTGTCGGAAAGAAAGTTGGCCGAGCCGGGATTCGAACTCACAACCCCTGGATTGACAGCCCGCGTCGCTACCGACTGAGCTACCGGGGCTCGGCGTATGGAGGAAAGGGTATTGATCATAAAGTAGGCATTTTTACATTGTTGACCATTATTAACTCTTTCCCACATGCAGATAATCTGCAACAGACGACTTTGATTTTTGATTGTTGTTAAATAACATAATAATAATCTCAATAAATGAGGGTTTAATTATTGAAAAGAATTGAAAAGATTGCGGCAAAAGGCGAAATTGCTCATCATGAACAATTTCTGAATTTGCCACAATCTTTTCAAAAATTGTCTTCTGCATAGGCGTCAAAATGCGTCTATATGTGGGAAAGGGTAAAGATAGCCAATTCATGTTCAGATGACTCCATAGGAAAGAAAAAGACTTCTGCTCACCTGCAACAGACATCTGTTGAATATCAAGGCTCCAACATTGAAACATCTCTATAAATGAAAGTATTATTATTCAATAGAGTAACAAACAGTGTGGCAAATGAGAGAAATTGCTTGCAATTTCTTCCTTTGCCACAATGATTTCAAACGTTGTCTGCTGTCGAGGTATCAGAAAGCGACTGTAGGAAGGAATGTGATAATCTTTGTCTTATCATGATGCCAATTCCTACCTACCTTCTTGAAATTCAATCCTCAATTCGATATCCTGAATGTTCTGTTCCAACTTCTTTGCCTTGCTTTTTAGAACCCGATACTTATAAAGACATACAGTTCCGGCTGAAATACGAGAAAGAAGAAGAAGAAGAAGAATATTTGATTAGAAAGTTGCTTGTCAATACAAAACAATACTGCAATCAAATAAAAACGAATCCAGGTCAGTTTAGAATTAATGTAAATATCTTCCATTTACATACACACATATACATATATAAATATACAGATATACACATATGTACACATATACACATATGTACACATATATACATATGTTTACATATGTACACATATACACATATGTACACATATACACATATATACACATATACACATATGTACAAATATACTTACATATACACACAAAGGTATCATATGAAATATGAGAAACAAAAGGACCATGTTGACCTATATCCCCAACCTAATTTAACCCTTCCGACATATAGACACTTTTGGACGCATCTAAAGCAGAAAACTTTCAAAAACACTGTGACAAAAGGAAAAATTGCTCAAAGCAAACAATTTTTCCTTTTGCAACAATGTGTTTAAATTATGTCATTAATTGTACCTTCATTCATAGAGATTTCCCATGATTTTGCCAAGATGTTTTCAAAGACGTCTGCTGCAGATTTGTTGTATGTGCGAAAGGGTTAATGGCATTTGCCCCATGCAGTAAAGTTATGCAGCAATAATGTGCCCCAGGTATGTACTGATAACGTTTAGCTACATTAACCCTTTCCTATATACATCAAATCAGTAGTAGACAACTTTAAAAACATATCTCAAAAAATTTGGAAACTCCCTTTAAATTAAAGTACAATAATTGAATAGAGTTGGAAACATGGTGACAAAAGGCGAAATAGCTCGTGTTCAGCAATGTCTTCTTTTGTTACCATGTTTCTAAAACGTCGTCTGCTGCAGAGGCATCGGAGAGCGTCTATATGAGGGAAAGGGTTAACTATATACACCAGGCCCGCCACTTGCTGGTCAAATGATGGTACTGAATACCTGCCAGACATAGGAGTAAGGAAATAACAATGTGTTCAGTACAAAGTTGTCTCTTAACTCTTTCCCTCATGCGATAATTCTGCAGCAGACAACTTTGAACATATTTTGTCGAAATAATAGAAAATCTCTATAATCGAATGGCTAAAAGGGGAAAACATTGTGGCAAAAGGAGAAAATGCTTGTTTTGATCAATTTCTTCTTTTGTCGCCATGTTTTCAACAGATATTCTGCTGCAGAGGCGTCAGAAAGTGCCTACATGACACTATAATAACTATACACTTTAGTTTTCCTTTTTACTTGAACATGTAAAGGATTTGCTCCTGGGATGGATCTTTTTTTTTTACCCCAGGGACAAAACTTATAGGGTACTATGTCATGATGCTAAACCCCTTTCCCATATACAGGAAATATGCAGCAGGCGTCTTTGAAAACATCTTGGCAAAAACATGTAAATTATCTATAAATTACAGTTAATTATTGAGTTGAAAACATTGTGGCAAAAGGGGAAATTGCCCATATTGAGCAATTTCTCCATTTGCCACAATGATTTTAAGTTTTCTACTAGAGAGGCATCAGAAAGCGTCTGTATGTAGGAAAGGGTTAACAGGAAATAACAAAGCTCTAACTCTTTGAATCATACATTTATAACATTTTAACTGTAAACATATGAGGAAACAGGATCCAATTGCAACCATGTTTTTCAATGAATTAAAATAATTGGAACACTCTTTTTAGAGAATTGATATGTGAATCACTGGGTTAAATTATTTTAAAGATTTTACTCTTAACATAAAAGAAAAACAAGCCCCACCCCCTTTTTGTCATAAACAAATCAGAAATTTCTTAGCAATTTAATAAAATGTCACCTCAGGAACATTTGAGCCTAATTATTTTCAAATTGATCCAGTACTTATGAACAAGATTTTTTTTTCTTTCTAATGCCATAGCAAAAAAGAGATTTCCATGGAATCCACTTCTTTTAACAACTTTGTAAAAGGACAATGTCAGGAAAATTGCTGTGAAATAATTTCGAAAATTGTTTGTATGTAAATGTGAACAGATGGACGGACAGACGATGCCGGACTGTGAGTGATTACAACACTTCACCCCACACTTTGTGATCAATTGAGCTATAAAAATAAACAAATGGAATCGATTAGGCAGGCCATTTTCATCTTTTGTCTTTTTTACCGTAAGAATAAATAAACCATTGATAAATTTTCATCTTTTTAGAGTCAAAAGTGCAGCATCTATGCTAGAGTGCTCACACAGTTTTTTCATCAACTATCACTTAGTAACCTAGTTTTTGACCCAATATCATCCATAAAAGAAATTGGCCTAGATATCATAAACATAAATATTCTGACAAAGTCGATCAAGTCAAAACTGTGGTCATTAGTGTATAACACTCAAATTCGGCCAATTGACCTAGCTATTCATCCCAGTGATCCTTAATCAAACTTAGCCTAGACCGAATCAAGACAAACATTGGGGATGAAGTAAAACATGAGCAGGTTTAAAATAAGGCTAGCAGAGTGTTAACAAGATATTTCCTAATGTTTCCTCTGAAATGAACCACATTCAAACTTTGCCTAGATATCATTAACCCTTTCCAACATACAGCAAATATGCAGCAGATGACTTTGTAAATGTCTACTCGAAAATACGTTGTTTTCAAATGTCATCTGCGGCAGATGGGTCAAAAAGCGTCTATAGGTGGGAAAAGGTTAAGACAAACAAACTGGCAAAGATTCAAGCAGATTGGATGAAAATCTTGACCTCTAGAGTGTTAACAAGCAAATGTTGGCGACGGACAAAAGGTAAGCTAAAAATGTAATCAAATTCAATTCCTCCCACAATCTTCATAATTTATTACTTATACTATACCTTTAATTTATAAATATAATAGTTTTATCTACAGAATGACCATATGAAGTAAACAGTATGACTTACCAATGACACCAAGAAGGAACAATCCACCAGCAATAGGGAGCACTATGATCAGCACATTCTGTGTTGTGTCAATCTGACTGGTGTCAGCACTCAATAGATGATATCTCACATAGGTTACATTCTGATAAAAATGTCCAAGCCTTACCTATGTAACGATAATAAAAATTAGTATATCATTTTTTCACTTGTTTAACACATACAACAAATCTGCCTTGGCCGAGTGGTTAGCATCAAGGATTTGGAACTGGGCTCGATTCCCAGTCCTGGCGCTGTGGTCACGGTGGAGTGCTCATTGGCAAGGCACATTTCCTAGCTAGTACTGGTTTGTTTACCAAGGGATCATGAATAAGTGAATTGTCACCGTGATATTACTGAATTAATGTTGATACGGCCGTAAAACTCCAACAAAAAAACAAAA
This sequence comes from Serripes groenlandicus, assembly GCA_031761405.1. NCBI lineage: Eukaryota > Metazoa > Mollusca > Bivalvia > Cardiida > Cardiidae > Serripes > Serripes groenlandicus. The sequence goes on from JASEVX010000007.1 coordinate 7,829,998, forward strand.
ACAAAATCTGCAGCAGACAACTTTGAAAACATTTAGGCTGGTGAAAGCATATTATATGATTGGATAGTTATTGAATATGGTTAAAAACATTATGTCAAAAGGAAAATTGCTCATTATGACATAATTCATCTGCTGCAGAGGCATCAAAAAGCACCTGGTTGGAAAGGGTTAATAAGGATTTTAGGGAAACCTTGTGTAGCCTGCCAATTAGTGAATTAGTGAAAGAGTGCAAGGGCAGGCGATTCACAAATAACCTACTAGATTAAACCCTTTACCACATAAAGACGCTTTCTGACGCCTCTGCAGCAGACGACTATTGCAATCAATGTTACAAAAAGGAGAAATAACTCGTTTTGAACAATTTCTCCTTTTGTCACATTGTTTTGAAATGTGTCAAATTCTCCATTTACCACAATGCTTTCAACTTGTTTCAGCAATTATACCTGCAGTTATAGAGAGTTTCAATATTTTTGCCTAGAAGTTAGCAAAATCTGCGGCAGGATTGTTGTATGTGGGAAAAGGTATAAACAAATGATTAAAAATTCACAGCACACAAATATTTTTGAAAACATTTGGCAAATGGAGAAATTGCTCATGATGCACAAGTTCTCCTTTTGACATAATGTTTTTAACTCTATGCTATAATTACACGTTCATTTATAGAGATTCCACAGTTTTGCCTCGATGTTTAAAAATCCTCTACTTCATACTTATATGTGGTAAATGAGACAAATGCACAACACACGGCTGTTGAAACTGAGATTTTAGGAGAAAGGCACATCTGAACTAAAGTTCTAGTTCACATTATTTCTTAATGTCATAAGCATGCAACATCAATGCTTACGTTAACAGCAATATTTACAAAATTTCAATCACAATTTTAGCTCATCCTTTGTATTTGTTACAAAAAGCAAGCTCTGTCTTATCTTTTCTCTAAAATCCCACCAGAATATCTTTTCATCAATTTTAACGGAATATTTGCATTACCAAATGATGTAACAAATTGCAGGTAGATGATTCTTTGTATACAAGTTGGATTCAACCTACATTGAATATTGTAATCTATGTAGAAAAGCAGCCAGTTGCTTGGAAAGAATGTTGTGTGGAGTATTGGTCTGAGAAATCTAGAAAAAATGTGAGTAGGTGACCTGGCCACCGTGATATTACTAAAAGACTGTTGAAAACGGCGTTAAACCGATATGACTGAACAATAGGCCCAAGAAGGCCAGTATCGCTCCACTGCCATTAGGCAAAAATTAAATCTCCAAATTGCCCCGCGCCCCTCGCGGCCATGTTTTTTGACAAATTAACATGGTTTGAATGAATCTGGTAGAGGGTCATCCAAGGATTGATTGATTTAATGCCGTTTTCAACAATTTTGGCGACTTGTTCACCTACTCATGAGAGGGTCTTTGGAGAAGAACATTTTTTAAGTTTTCACTATAGCCATATAAGGCAAAATAGCCCTGCGCCCTGGCAGCCATGTTTTTCGACCACTCAACATGGCTTGAAGGAATCTAATAGAGGGTCACACAAGGAACAGTTCTACAATATTATTTGAAAATCGGCCTGACCAATTGAAGGAATATAATAGAAGGTCACCCAAGCATAGATTGAATAGGGTTTAACGCCGTTTTCAATAATGTTCAGTCATATCAAGGCGACCATTTCACCTACTCATATGTTTCCTGGTTTTCCCACACCAGTACACCACACAACATACTTTCCAAGCAACTAGCTGCTTTTCCACATCACCCAAAGAACATTTCTACAAAATTATTCGAAAATCGGACAGACACTTTCGGAGGAAAAGATTTTTTAAGTTTTGACTATTGTTTTCTTTCGGATGCCATGGAAACAAGATTTGTGCACGGCTCCAAAACATTTGAAGGAATTAAGGAGAGGACATTGAGAAGGATGCTTCCTATGAAGTTTCATTTTTTTAAGTCATATCATGGCGACTAGTTCACCAACTCATGAGAGGGTCTTCGGAGAAGAAGATTTTTTAAGTTTTCACTATAGCCATTTAAGGCAAAATAGCGCTGCGCCCTGGCAGCCATGTTTTTCGACCACTCAACATGGTTTGAAGGAATCTTATAGAGGGTCACCCAAGAAACAGTTCTACAGTATTATTTGAAAATCGGCCGGACACTTTCGGAGAAGAAGATTTTTAATTTTTCGCCATAGCCATATAAGACAAACACAATCGACACGCCCCTTGCGGCCATGTTTTTTTAAAATCAACTTTGCTTGGTGGTGAAATCTGATAGAAGGTCAGCCAAGAAACACTTCTATAAAATTATTTGAAAATCGACCTAACACTTTCGGAGCAGAAGATCTTTTAAGTTTTCACTTTAGCCATATAAGGCAAAATAGCCCCGCTGACTTGCGGCCATATTGTTCGACCAATCAACTTTGCTTGAAGGAATCTGATAGAAGGTCACCCAAGGAACATTTCTACAATCTTTTTTGAAAATCAGCCGGACACTTTCGGAGGAGATTGTTTGTAAAGTCTTCACTATAGCCATATAAAGCAAAATAGCCTCGCCCTCTGGCGGTCATGTTTTTTTTACCAATCAACATGGCTTGAAGGAATATGATAGAAGTTCACCCAAGCATAGATTGATTAGGGTTTAACGCCGTTTTCAATAATGTTCAGTCATTTCAAGGCGAACATTTCTCCTACTCATACGTTTCCTAGTTTTCCCACACCAGTACACCATACAACATACTTTCCAAGCAACTGGCTGCTTTTCCACATCACCCAAAGAACATTTCTACAACATTATTTGAAAATCGGCCAGACACTTTCGGAGGAAAAGATTTTTTAAGTTTTGACTATTGTTTTCTTTCGGTTGCCATGGAAACAAGATTTGTGCACGATTCCAAAACATTTGAAGGAATTTAGGAGAGGACATTGAGAAGGATGCTTCCTATGAAGTTTCATCCCGATTGGCCAAGTGGTTAGGGAGGAGAAGTCGTTTGAAGCAAACAGTTGACGCACGCACGCACACTTTCAGCAAGTGGAGCTAAACATTGTTGAAAACGGCGTCAAACCCCAATCAATCAATGTATATTATAAGAAGCAAAACATCTCCTGTGCTCCTGTTCTTATATGTGACATGTTACCTTTCAATGACTATAATTAAAACAATAGTTTCTACATATTACATTCTACATTCAGCAATCTGATATACCATAGTATACATATACCTAGATAACTCTTAACCCTTTCCCACCTGCATTTTGATGCAGGAGCATGATGAGCAATGTCTCTTTTGGCCACAATGTTTTCAACATTATGGCAATTGAGCTAATTTTTATGGAGATTTTTCAGGTTTTTGTCACTATGCTTTCAAAGTCGTCTGCTGCAGATTTGGTGTATGTGGGAAAGGGTTAAATATGAACCAGTCCATGCAAAATGGTACAACCTGGCCTTTACAAACAATGTAGATTGTGTAGATCCAGATAAGCCTGTACACTGACCAACCACTTATAAAGGTATATCAGAAGCTTCTGGTGAATTAATTGTGATGATTTGTGGTGAATTGTGATGATTTGTGGTGAATTGTGGTGATTTTGATGCAATTTAGTACATTGATCTGAACCTACTCCATTCACAAATACAAACATATACATTATCAACTGAACAGATTCAGAGCTCTACATAAGCGGCGTTTTGCACGTTCTCAAATCTCTATTTGACCCTTAAAACCTTTGTTGTAGGTACTCAAAAGCATCGCATCAGTGAGACGATTCTTTTGAGTATCCACATCGTAGGGATTAGTTGGATAATAAGAGAGATATTGTGAGGGGAAGAGCTAAATACCTCCTCTTTATCTGGACCTCTGAATTGTTCATGAGTCACACATTCAGCCATTTCATGACAGGTGAATCAACATAACAGTTAAATGGAAAACATACAACAACTGCGAGATCCTGTGCATCTTCTTCTACATCGATTGTCGGGAGGTAACAGGTCAGGTTGGTTTCTGTAACTGTGATTTGATCACATGTATTATCCAGTCCAATTGTCACTGTGTAGTCACTGGCCCTTGCTGCTAGTGTCAGGTACCTACCCTGTAATTATAACAAACATCAAATAAGGGGTAATATACCTTTGGAGTGCCTGTATGCCTCTGCTGCAGACAACTTTTAAAAACACTGTGGCTACAGGAGAAATTGCTCATAATGAGTAATTTCTCATTTTGCCACAATGTTTTCAGCTTTATTCAATAATTGTTCTCTCATTTCAAGAGATTTTCCACATTATCTCAATGTGCCATTGCTTTGCTTGGATAAAACATCCAAGCTGAAAAAAATGGATAGGTTGTCAGCTGAAGAATTGTTGTATGGCGGAAAAGGGTTTAAATAATATACATCTAAGAATTTAACTCTACTCAATAATAATACATGTACTTATATTTATTGAGATTTTCCATATTTTTGTCTAGACGTTTCAAAGTCGTCTGCTGCAGATTTGTTGCATGAAGTAAAAGGTTAACATACAAGAGTTGATCCAGAATTACATGGACTTTTTACATATTTTCTATATTTCCCATCCAAATCATTAACAAAAATCATACTTTGAAAACATCTTGGCAAACATGTAGAAAACCTCTATATAATAAGGTAGAACCATTGAAAAAGTTGTAAACATTGTGGCAAAAGGAAAAAGTGCTTGTTTTGGGTAATTTCTCCTTTTGTCACAATGTTTTCAAAAATTGTCTGCTGCAGATGGGTTAGAATGCGTCTACAAGTGAGAAAGGGTTAAAGTATTCTGCATAGACGATATGAATTTTAGGTCCGTAAATTGAATGTGTATTGAAAAATTACGTGTTTTAAAAAAAAAGGGGAATGTAACTATGGTCGGCGCGCTGTCTAAAATGTTTACAAACTTCTTGTCTACCTTTAACAACATGCTTTTTCTTCCGCGTTTATCTATGAAATTCCACCGAATTAAGTCACATATTACTCTGATGTCATAAAAATATACTGTTAAATTTATGCCCTTACTTAAGTTTAAAAGTCGTTATTTTCTGATTTGATTAAAAGCACAGTCTTAGATAGAACATGGCATCATTGGACTTTGTTGAAGCGCAAGCAGTGAAAATATTTTGCTTAGGTTTGGGGAAAATACCGACACAGACTGTGAAAAGGATGGCAGAGGTGAAAATGAAGCAACCTGTGTGCAGTTCATTCGTATTTAACTGGCATCAATGTTTAAAGGAAGGGCGAGGTTCTATAAAAGACTACCGAAAAAGAATAAGGACATGACCTTGGTGACGTTGGTGAGAACGTCATCGAGGGGGATCGCCGTTTGACAGTCTGTGATGTAGCTAGCGTCGTCAGGGTGGGACACGGAAGTGTTTATACGCCGTGGATTAAGTGCCATGAAAAGTGTGTCAGTGTCGGTGGGAAATACTTCGACAAAATAGGACGCTTTAAAAGCGCAACGTTGTTGACGTCAATAGATTGCGCCAGTCGAGTTCAACCATATGTCATTAATGGAAGGTTATTCAACTAAAATTGTATGTTTTGCTCTGAAAGATTCAGGAATTATATCAGATATTTTATATGTATTGTATGTGAAGTTTCGATGCTCTATGCCCAAAAATATTTTAATGATTAAAAAAAAGTCCTCGTAATTCTAAATCAACCGTCGTACATGGCCTACCATGACCTTGATCTATAAGAACTGGCGTGAACCCTAATATATGAGCCGTCGCACGTGTGGAGTAAAGTATCGACCCGAATCAACATAAGCATGCCGCGCAGGCTTACCTGGATAAACTATTATCGCCTCCTGTGGATTTTCTGTTTCAGAAATCATTACTCTATACCTCTATCCTCCTGAGACGGAATGTGTTGGCCCGGATCAGTCTGCGTGGACTGCGCAGGCTGATCTTTGTCGATACATGACACAGAGGCCATTATGTTGGTTTTCTCACAGAACGGCTCATATAAAATTATGGCCATCCAATATAGTTGTTCATCATTATGTCTAGTTGAAACAACATTGGTAATAGTTGCAAGGATATTAATTATGTACATGAATTCTGTACATGAACACATTTCTGTTACAAAATTTAACTGTATCAATGCAATGAGGCTGTAGTTAGGGTGATTGTAACATTCCTCTTTATTTTTGAGTAGTTGAGCTTTATCCCATTTTCTCAAATACAACAACTCTGCAGAAGACGGCTTAAAAAGTGTGACAAATCCCCATAAATGAGAGTAACACGTAATATCCCACTAATACAGAACTGCAGTAGAGGTCTTCGAAAGCATTTTGGCAAAATCCGTAAATTAAACTATAATTGTTAAGTGGAGTTGAAAACATTCTGGAAAAAATAAGACAGTTCTACTTTTGCCACAATGCTTTCATAAGTGATCTGCTGCAGAGGTGTCTGTATGTAGGAAAAGGAATAAAAAATAAATTCAGATATATCGAAATTTCCTATACCGTCAAAGTCAGTTTAGAATTTTCCGTTTTAAGCACTGGTGTTGATATTTGATCAAAGCTTGGATCCTTGTAGTATTTCAATTCAAATGTTTTCACATAACCATCCATTTCGATCCGAAGTGTTGCTGTTATGCTACTATCAAATGTTGATCTTTCCCTTCTCCGCCCATTGTCTGCCATTTCTTGTTTAAGAGATTCTGGTCCTTCAGGCAATTGACACTTCATTTCGCTTTGTGAAGCTACAGTGCATTGTCCTTCCTAAAATAATACAACACATCAATGCCCTTACTGCAGTTCAAAGAATTGTTAATGAATTTTACTTACATAGAAATAAGTATTCATGTAAGGCATGTGTATTACTTGTGACAATGTCTTTCCAAAGAACTAAATGCTGTCAGCTTGTCATTAACCTCTGACCTAACTTTCAAAAATACATTTTACTCAGTTATTTTGGTTGACATGGACCTTAAGGATGGATTGACTTAAGCAAGCAGAAAAGTTAACTATTTCCTTTTAGTCCTTTTGCATAAACCAAGTTTCATGATTCAAGGTATATTATCATGTAATCAAAGGTTTTAGAGAGACAGAAAGAGTCTAACAAAAGCCCCGTGAAGCGATCGCCAAAGCTCATCAGTTTTGTTCTAAGAGGAAAAAGGGGCATTAGTAATAATTATTAAACCCAGAGTAATGTGACTTAATATAGACATGCTTAATGTTCCTAGGAACATGTGTATCAAGTTTCATTTGAAAATGTGGATATTTTTAAGTTATGAGGTGAGGTTAAAATTTTGTGACGACGACATGTTTCACTTACGAATAAACATTTATTAAAGTCAACTCAAGCTACTAACTTTCCTGTTTGTAACAGTGCTTGTCTTCAGGGTCTATAAATACTTCCATAGCAATATCCTTACTACAACTGCAACACACAAAGGCTTTTCACAATTTGTTTAGTTTTATTTCAAACATTATTCAAGAATGGCATTAAAAAGCTTTTACTCTAATTATCTTTTTTTTTTTACTTTACCTACCTTCTGTTCTCCTGCATAAATTGATGCAACTTTCAATCCCTCTGAATTTTGTAAGTGTTCACCCTTCAAACATATTATTGTCCCGCCACTTTAAAAAAAGAAAAAATAATTAAGACACTTAACTTAACCCTTTTCCTCATATAGACGTTTTCTGACGTTTCTGCAGCAGACGGATTTTTGAAAACATAGTGACATAAGAAGAAATTGCTCAAAACGAGCAATTTTTCGTTTTGCCACAATGTTTTCCTCTTTTAGTCATAGGTTATCCATTCAATTATAGAGATTTTCTATTTTTTGACAAAATATGTTCAAAGTCGTCTGTTGCAGAATTGTCGTATGAGGGAAAGTGTTAACACCCAGTTGGTAGGGGGAGACTAGCCTACCTTATTTGACCAAAGTGTCAGCTTTAAAAGTCCTCTTCGCTGAAACTACTGGCTTTATTATTTTAGTGTTAGTGAATAAATTTCAAGTACTCTAAGAAATGTTGAAAAGACATCTGATTTTCTAACAACATGTACATGTATATATATGGAAACATTTTGAGAGTTGCATGCAGGTTTGTGTGAAGGCTACAACACAATTATATTATGCTATTGTATTGCTTGTTATAATTTACAAACAATTAAAAAAGAAGAGTGGTATGCTTTATACAGTATTCATTTATTTTGCAAACGCATTCAATAGTGTGCTAAGTTACAAATATCACAAGGTATTGATTACAAACACGGTACAGCAGAGTAGTAGGATTGTATGCCAAAGTTCAAGCTAGAGTAAGAACAAGTAATAAAAATACAGAGCAACTTTTTCAGTTGATTTGAAAAAGGGTTGTTTTATGTCACCAATTCGATTCCTCTCTGATTTAAAATGGGTTGTTGTATGTCACAAATGTAATACTCCCTTGATTTAAGCTGATGCTTTAGCCATAATGGCAGATACAGTTATCAAGGCAACACCCCCTGGGCAAACAGGCCACAGGGATATAACCGAATTACCTCTGAAAAAGGCCTTAAACTCCAATAAACCAATTTTACCAATCAACACGACATGAAAGAATCTGGTGTAAGATCAACTAAGGAACATTTCTTGGAATCAATTCGAAAATACGGCCAATATTGTCTGAGAAGAAGACTTTTTAAGTAGCAAATCTGCAGCAGAAGACTTTGAAAACATCTACTCAAGATGTTGAAAATCTCTAGAAATGAAAGATAACTTACTGAACAAAGTTGATAAAATTATGGCAAAAGTAGATATAGCTTGTTTTAAGCAATTTGTCCTTTTATCACAATGTAGTCTAAAGTCGGTTGCTGTAGATGTGTCAAAATGCGTTGGATAAAAAATACCATCCTTAAGTTCTCTTCTTAATTTAGAAAATAGTGTACCTGATTATTGATCATTTCTACGATTTTTTTTTTAGGTTGTCAATGAAACCAGAATTCTGAATGAATAAAATAAAACTGAAAGAATATTGGTGAAATATAGAGGATTCTTGCTGTGAAGTTTCATCCCAATTGACCAAATGGTTACAAAGAAGAAAATGTTGATGCATGGACAACGGTTGCCAGACAAAGGGCAATCACAATAACTCATCTTGAGCAAATAATAAAATGATTGTTTTTGTCACAAAAACAAATATCGCCCCATTGCAGTTTGTCAATGTGTGTAAAACTGAAACCTTGACCATGAACCAAAATGGTTGTAATATGCTGTCTGCACATCATCTCAATATGGTTAACATTTGTGACGAGTTATTTCAAAATCTTTCAAACACTTCAAAAGTTATTGAAAGGACATTTCTATTATTTATATAACAATTATTTTTACAAAATGCTCTGTGGAACTTGCATGATAATTTCGTTTTGCATCAAGATATAATATGAAGATGAATAATTGTCTCAAGTAATTCAAACATCCACAGAAGCATTTAAATGTTCAAGATTGGACCAGCTCTATTTCCTCCATTTTAAACTCTCCACATTTGAGCTAAAATCCTGGCTCTTGGGTGAGACATACCCTCTAGATGAAAACTGTGCCAAGAAAATATTGATATAAAATGTTCATAAATGTGATGCAGCAGATGACTTTGAAAAAGTATTTTATAAAAATATGGAACATGTCTTTACCGTCTGCTGCAGAGTTTGTGTATGTAGGGAAGGGAACGAATTATGTCTGCTCAAAAGACTTGCCGACAGATCCTATTACAGTAGCGTCCGACCACTACCGGAAAATTTATTGTTTCTATAACCTTTGATTGTTGTACAAAAAACGAATTCCATTTTGAATAATCGAAGTTTAGGTTTGTAAACTTTTGGGGTTAATTTTCTTACGAAAAAGTATATTTTGTATTCCCTTTATAATACCGCAGTTTATTGTATTTCAATAACCGATAAAGTTCCATTCAAATGCGATAATCATAATCAACATACTGACCTTAAAATGGATTTCAGAGGTGCATCAAATATAACTGGCGATAGTAGATAAATAAAAGTTATATTTTTACTCTCGTATGTTATGCCATCATATCTTAATGTGATGACATTAATTTCCAATGGTTTTGAAACAGTAGGAGTTGTAATCATTATCCTGTAATATAGATATTAAACAGTTTTTTAGACAAATCAAGCAGAAATGTTTTAATGTCCTATAAGCGGCACATAAGTGTCGTATGCCATTTACAAGAATAATAATACATGTAAAGAATATGGCTCAATGAAGTAAAAATACCTTCATTTACATAATATACCAGTGTTCAGTAGTCTTAATGCAAGACATGTTTATTTCAAACTTCTGGTACTTTTAAAAACATCATGAAATTGACAGACTTTGCGGTCGGATAATTGATATCTTAACACTTTCCCACCTATAGACGCATTTAAATGCATCTGCAGCAGACAAACAATTTCTTCTTCGCCACAATGTTTTCAACATTTTTCAGTAATTATACCTACAATTAAAGAGATTTTCCCTATTTTTTAGTTGACATTTTTAAAGTCGTCTGCTGTAGATTTGCTGTATGTGGAAAATGGTTAAATGTTCCCTTGATTAGGAAGCAGAAGATGTTGAATATTTTAACACACTGTATTATGTTTTATGTCAATATTTATAACTAATAAATGGATCAAAATAAGCTATTTACACAACTGTAAATTGACCGCCTCAGTGGTGTAGTGGTAGAGCGTCCACCTCTGTATAGGAGTTCATGTGTTCGATTCCCGGCTGGCTTAACCAAAGACTTCAACAAGAGAGCCATGATGGACCTAAATTGCTCACCTGAGTTATGTAATGTGATTTGTCATGCTTGCCGCAATAACCCATTTTGCAGTCAGGTAAGCAAAGATACAAGAGACCAAAGAGGACCACAGAACAAAAATGTCCACCCAATGTTGTCTGTTTTTTGTAAAGTTAATATGAAATAAGTCACCATAGAAATGTTTATGTACTAGTTAGTATTTAACACGAAGATTTCTAAGTCTTTCCCTATATATCTCTATGGAAAACAGGTGACCCCCAGGAGGTGGTGGACAATTTTGAACCAAGGAGTATAATCTGAACATTCTTCGTAAAAGACCACTAGACCATTGTACTCAGCATATATCTAAGCTTTAGGCCTTCCGGTTTCAGACAAGACGATTTTCAAAGTATTTCCCTATATATCTCTTTATAAAAAAGGTAGAGGCTCCTGGAGTTGGGCCAATTTTGACCCTAGAGGCATAGTTTTAATAATCTTGGTAGAGTACAACTAGATAATTCTAGACACCACCTATTTAAGCTCTAGGCCGTCCGTTTCAGACAAGAAGATAGTCCCTATATATCTCTATGTAAACAAATTTTGACCCAAGGAGCATGACTTGAAAAATCTTTGTAAAGGACTATATTAGAGAATGCTACACACCAACTATCTAAGCTCTAGTCCTTTTGGTTTCAGACAAGAAGATTTTCAGTGGTTTGTTTCAAAGTTAAAATGCTTAGAAGGTCACCATAGAAATGTTTATGTACCAGTTAGTATTTAACAAGAAGATTTCTAAGTTTTTCCCTGTATATCTCTTGTAAAACCGGTGACCCCAGGGGCATAATTTGAAGAATATTTGTAGAGGTCCAATAGACAATACTATACATTACATATCTATTTCAGACAAGAAGATTTTCAAAGTTGTCCCTATATATCTTTATGTAAAACATGTGACCCCAGGGCAGGGTCAATTTTGACCCAAGGGGCATAATTTGAACAATCTTTGTAGAAGACAACTAGACAATGATACAGACTAGTATCGAAGCTCTAGGCCTTTCGGTTTCAGAAAAAAATATTTTCATTTTTATTTCTTTTTAAACTCTTTTGTTGACATGGCAACCAGTTCTGCATGGAATTAATTTCTGTCAACACATTTGAAAGAAGATCACCCAAGGATCATTCCTACTAAGTTTAATCAAAATACATACAGTGGTTTCGGAGGAGATGTTGTTTAATGAAATTGTTGATGGCGCAAAATGAACAAAAGGCGATCCCAATAGCTCACCTTGAGCACTTTTATCCTTTCTTTATCCACATTTAATACAGAACTTACTCTTTGTCCAATACCATAAAACTATACAATCTGGATAAAGATCCTAACTTTAGGTCTGTCAATCCATCTCCAATAACGAAACCCATTCCTTTCATAGTTATTTCTGTACCACCAATAATTGGTCCACGTCCTGGTTTAATCGAGGTAATGGTTGGTTTCTGAAAATATCAAAAACACATTTTACTTGCAAGTTTATAACCAAAATTGAAGCAAGTGTTGCCTGCATGAAGTGTTATAAGTAAATTGTCAGACAAAAAAGTGACAAAGTGGGAAAACAAAAATGTACATACTAGCAATATGCTCCTGGTGCACTGTACATGTGAAGATAAGAAACAATTAATACATTAAAAATAACTTGGAAAGTTGCAAAACAAGAACATTTAAGATCATTCCATAAATATCAAACTAGAGTTATGTTTTTTTTTTATACAAATAAATACAGAGATTCAAAACAAACCAAGATAACCTATAATCTAGCAAGGTTTGTGAGAGTCTTGCTTGTGGGTAACGTGAACGTTGGGCGAACAATGACAAGTGACTGCAGATCCCCAATTAAAAAACAAGAGCATTTCCAATGATACAAATCCCATCGCGGTGTTCTTTCATACAGATGTATTCTAGTCACTGTGACCTGGAACTGTTACCTAGGTCAGTGCAAGAGGAAACCATCCAAGCTCACTTGTTAAACAAGAGGACCAAGATGACCCCGAATCAATCAATCAAGTGATAGTAAATTAGTAGCAAATATTTGACTGCAAATATCTGGGAGAATTTGAACAGGTGTGCAAGTGAAACTGCAAGGAGTGGACACTGTTAAAGAAATAGTAAAATGACATATCAGTAAAGGCCATTTGTATCTTGAAATCGAACAAGAACTTTAATAAGAATGGAATTAAAATGTTTTGTCAGTTTGCGCCTTTCCTGAAACCGCCTTGCTGCCCTGTTTGTCAACGAAATCAATATGGCTTGAACAGTTTTTGTAGAGGGTCACTCAAAGAACATTTCTACCAAATTATCTTGGAATCGGAAAAGCAGATTATGGAGGTAAAGGATTTTAAAGTTTGTGTATTTTCTGATTTTCTGATACCGCAGCATCCAAAGTTCTACACATAATTAAAGTCTTTGAACAATTTTGAAAGATGACCAACAAAGGAACACTCCTGTAAAGTTAAGTTGAAATTCAGGTCCAGTGGAATGGTAGGAGTTGTCATTTGAAGCTACTTTAAAAAAAATGGAATTTTCAAATTTTGTCAATTTGCCCCTTTTCTGATGTCGCCTGACTGCCATGTTTTTCAAACAATCAGTATGGATTGAACAATATTTGTAGGGGTCACCCAAGAAACATTTCTTCCAAATTATATTGGAAACTAACTAGCAGAGGGGAAGTTAAAGTTTGGACATTTTGCCCCCTTTCTGATGCCAAAGCAACCAAAGTTCTCAATGGAATTGAAATCTTTAAACAATTTGAAAGAAGTCCCCTAAAGGAACATTTCTGTGGAGTTTTGTTGAAATTGGTCCAATGGTAAAGGAAAAGATGATGTTTAAAGCTAAAAGTTAACAACGGCGGATGACGGACAGATAGCGATCAGAATAGATCACCTTCAGCCTTCAGCCCAGGTGATCTAAAAACCAGTGTATGAAGTATGGACAGATTCTGTCCCAGAATGAAAGTGCTAAAGTGATGAAGTCCTTTCATCAGACAAATTATAGTCACTGTAACCTTGACCATGAACCCCTCAAAACTCTCTTGACGCTGAAACTGTGTATGGATTATGAAGAAATTATGTTAACAAACTGAAAAAAGCAAGTGCCATGATTGTATCTTGTACAAACATATCATAGAAACTGTAACCTGCCCTTTGACCTAGGTTAGTCGAACGTGAACTGGTACAAGAGGCAATGCTTGTGAACATATGATTTAAGTTTAATAACAATCGTATAAGAAATATTCTCACTAGAGTGATGACATCATTTCATTCAGACATATATATGATAGTCACTGTGTTAGTTTTATTGGGGTTTTACGTCGTTTTCAACATTATTTCAGTTATATGACGGCGACACAGTTTACTTAGTCATGATCTCTTGGTAAGCAAACCAGAACTAGGCTAGAAAACGTGCCTTGCCCAAGGGCACTCCACCATGACAGTCGATAGTCACTGTGACCTGGAGCTTTGACCGAGGTCTGTGAAATGCGAACTCATACAAATATTTCCAAACAATCAGATAAGAAATAACGTCGCAGTCAGAAGTCGTCAGTCCTTCAGTCCTGACTGACGAAAGTGTATTTGAACCGACACATTTTCATGCAATAATTGGTTAAATAAAAAAGGATATAGATGAACAAGAGACCCAGAGGGCCTGTATCGCTCACCTTGATATTTGAGCAATCTTGGGAAAATGCTCTAAAGATTAATGAACTTGCAAAGAATTCCACATCTACGGTATTCTATGGTGAAGAATGCTCCACTCTAAACGATCTAGATTACTTAAGTTGTACTTATATGGAGTTAAATGAGTTTTCTCTGGTTTCCTATACTGGACCTATGTCCTTTGGTTCAGATCTGTTTACCCATTGTCAAGAAGTTTATGCAACATTGAGTCTCTTGTGAGCAAGGATGCTACAGACCAATAACATTCATTTGAGGAAACTTCATAGCACTATATCCTAGGTACTTACTGGCCAAATATAATCACTCTGGGCCCCCTGTTTATTCAGAAGAAGTTGTTTAAAGATTTTTATATATTTGACCACTGGCCTTGAAAGTAAGTCAAGGTCATTTATTGGAGGAAACTATATAGCTTTTCATGTCAGGTATCTACTGAATATCATCACTCTAGACCTCCTGGTTATTCAGAAGAAGTTGTTTAAAGGTTTTCATATATTTGACCCGTGTGACATTGAAAGTAGGTTAATGTCATTTATTGGAGGAAACTAAATAGCATTTCATGCCAGGTATCTTCTGGCAAAATATCACCACTCTGGGCCTCCTGGCTATTCAGAAGAAGTTGTTTTAATGTTTTCATATATTTGACCCTTGTGACCTTGACAGTAGGTCAAGGTCATTTATTAGAGGAAACTATATAGCATTTCATGTAAGGTATCTACAGGCAAGATATCATCACTCTGGGCCACCTGGTTATTGAGAAGAAGTTGTTTACAGGTTTTCATATATTTGACCCTTGTGACCTTGAGAGCAGGTCAATGTAATTTATTTGAGGAAACTTTATAGCACTCTAAGCTGACGGAAGTGCCAGGTGAGCTAAAAATGAGCTTTTGGACTGACAGGTTTCAAAAGAGTTCATGAAGTCGGTGAAATCACACCACTGCAATTTCATACAACATAATTATACACAGTCCTAGGGATATTCTATACAGGTGTTACATATATCATAGGAGACATAAGTGGTTAAATGGTGTCATATGTTTTATTTAAATATCTGGTTTCTTTGTACTTTATTCATGTAATGATAATGCAATAACATACATAGACAAAGAGAGTGGGATACATTTTAATTAAATCTCGGTACGTTGTGAACCAAACTTCAATAAATTAATTGGATTTTACTGCACACTACTTGATTGCTGTTGTTGGTTGCAGAATACATTTACTAAACATAAACAAATCTGATTTTATATCAAACAGTGTGAGACTATGTCTCCTACCATGTTTGTGTTACGTCACAGCAGCCTTGTAACCAAATAGTGAAAAAAATGAAATAATAGTCATTATATCACAAGAACTGATCCCATTGCCCTTTTAAAATCATTGAACTAAACATGTTGTTATTATGCCTTTAAATACATAAACAGCTTTAAATTTACAATTAACATATCACACCTTCCACATTAATTCATATTTAACAAGAGGGCCAAGATGACCCTAAAATGATCACACGCGTTATAGTATACAAGCAAATGCTACTGCTAAAAAAGGTGAACACTTGATCAAGAACGGGAATGAACTGCAAACTAGACAGCTTATCAGTAAAGGCGCTATTATGCTTGAGGTAATAAATTGGAAACTAAGTGAGCAATGGTTGGACAAAAACAATCGAAGCATGGAGATAACTTTGTCAAAATAGGTAGGCTAGAAATATAGCTGTGCAAATTCAGACCTTGCAATTTAAGGCTCAACTATTTTGGTCACAAGTTCATATGCCCTGAATTTAGTTCCTATGTTCTTACTTTTCAAATATATCACCATCTTTGAGAGAGATATAAATGAATATCAAATGAGTTTTTGAATTTCGTTCTTCAATATAAAAAAGAATTTGCAAATGAAATGAAATGAGTTGAGATGTGTGCCAGACAGGGTACAGTCCTATCAAACAGTACTCATTTTGACCGTTGACCTCTAAGTGGGACCTTGACAGTTGAGGTTCATGCCTGGGTCTTAGAAATCCTATGATGAATGGTTAAGATTTTTATAATAGGTTTTGTATATATACAACAACTAAATAGTGACAGTATGATGTCTATTTGATACTATTAAAGCTGGCTCACTTTATACACTTCAATCACTGTCTGCATGGAATAGATGTTTTTGTCTATTCCACATAATGCCAATAGTTTATGTTATTTTGACCAACTGTCTGCAACTAATGGACATTGTAGAAAGATATATATTACAAAGGTGATAGTAGGCAGATTCTATCATTTTTAACTTGAAACGTGTTTTTCTTAATTTGAAGATTAAAAGTATTAGTCTGTATTTGAATTGTTTTAATCTGTTGTCGTATAGATTATTAATGAATTCATATATAGCCGACCAGTTGGTATTGTGATGAAATAGATCATTCCAATAATTATGTATGTATGGTTAAACAAACTTTTTATTTACAATAATCTGATATGCTTCTTTGTTTGTTTTCGAATTGAATTGCATTTTGAATATTGTAGTTTTCAGTTTGGTTTTGACTTTTTGTTTTTTATTGATCTTTTCGATGTGAGTATGTTTAACCATGCCTTTGGGATACATTGTTTTATAGTATACTTTTGGCTATCCAAATGATGTTCAAATTCAATTGATTGCATATTGTTTCCTCACAGACATAAGCATTGTTGTTTATTATATCAGTATGTTGGAATTCCTTGAATATTATATCAGTATGTTGGAATTTCTTGAATATTATACATTTATGATTGTGTTAAATGAATTTGTTCTCCCAACAGAGCTGTTTTCATATATCGTCAAAAGTCTTTGGATTTGTTTCATCAAAATGTAAAGCTTTAATTTAAATTTCAAGTTAATGTTTGTAGAAGTCACTTTATATGTGGGATGTATCAATGCTTTGCTTGGAGTCCAGACTCATATGAAATACCAAGTAATTTTTGCCATATCTATTTAAGAAATGTTTTGGCTGAATTTGCCAGTGGGCTTTGACATTTTGCTTCTCGTTTACGGATTTTATCCATTTTAGTTTAACAGAAGTGATGAAAGCATCTAGGCTAATCATTCTGAGTCCACCTTTGGATTTCAGTCCTGTAATTATTGATATTTAAAAAAAATGAAATTTAAATAGAAATCTGTTTATTTCAACAATTCTTTGAGACATATAACGACTGGAATAGATAACCAAATTTTGAAATGATTTTGGAATAATTTATGCCAACATTTTTTTTTAATTCATTGCATTCGTTTACATTTGTTCCGGATTAAGCACCAAGTACTTTTATTGGGCTTACAGTTTTACAGTTTTATTTAATGTGATATTTTAGGCCACCGGCCCATACACATGATACAGCATAATTACATAGCATTAGAAGTGAGAACAGTATTTACATCATAATAATACAGATTGTCATGCTATATTACTAGGTTTGTCATGGTTTTACGCTAATATTCCAATCAATATTGCTTCAGTTGTGTTAGTATTTAACTTAAGTCCAGAGTATTTTTCAAATAGTGTCACAATGTTTTATGTGTTTGATACGTCATTGTGCTTATTAAAAATATGATAGTATTATCCGCTAATTGCGAAATTCGCATCGCTTCATTGGAATGCTTTATCTGTATACTGTTTATCAACTAGAAGGTTCGTCATTTAAGTGCCATCATTTCTACTGCGATGATGTATATCAGAGAAGATGCCCGACGGTCCTGTCTGACACCACTTTGGGGTTTGAAAGTCTTTGACCTCCAACCATTGTTTATGATACAAAATTAGCAGTTTGAATACAAAGCTTTGATCCATCTGATGAAACTATTTTTAAAACCGAAGAAATTCAAAGACTCGTATACAAAAAGTTCCATTCTAAGTTGTCAAAAGCTTTCCTGAACTCTAGGAAAACTATGGCTCCATCTATTTGTGAGAATTCATCATAATCAACAATATCCTGAATTTGTCTAATGTTATAACAATAAATCTGTTTTTTATGTATCCTTGTTGATCCATATTAATTACTTTGTAAATAATCCTTTGCAGCCTATGTGCTAGTACTATGGCTGCTATTTTATAATCAACATGTAAAGATATATGTCGCCAGTTTTCGAGATATGTTGGGTTTACTTTTCTATGTAATAATGATAAAACTCCTGTTCTTTGTGTGCCTTCATTGAGCATGTTGGTCAACACAGAATCCAGTATATCTCAAGCATAATTGTAAAATATTATATGGTATGGTTTAGCTATCCAGTCCAGGACTTTTATTATATTTCATTTCCTTGCTTGCGTGATTACAATCAAGAAGTGTTAAATGTCTTCCACATAAAATTGCATCATCGTCCGAGAGTATGCCTTCATGTTGAGTCTGTAATATATAATCTTTAATTTTTATAATATTTGCTTATCAGAATGATACAAATTATCATAGAATTTGACTTCTTCTTCAAGAATGTCATGTATATCTGTACAATCAATATTAATTGCAGTTTCAACTAAGTATGAATTGTTAAATTTCAAATATCCCGGTCCACATTGTGATTGTTTGGCAAGTTTTAAAGATTATTGCTAAGGGATCGGTTATTTAATAAATACTGGTCTAATATCAGAATTGAGTATTGAAAGCACCATAGAATAGTCAATAAGCCAAAAATCTTTTTTCTGAATTGTTATTTTTCAGGGATAAATGTTCTCCATATGTCACATAGTTGTTTATATTTTATTAAATATGTTAATGATTTTAATGTTTTTAAAGATTTGTTTATATCATTTCTTGACTGCCTGTCATTGTTTGTAAGTGTGTCATTCATATCAGCTCCTATCATTAATGCACCCTGTGCGTTATTGTTGATTCATATGTTTATTGTGTTGAAAAATATGTTTCGTTTGTTAAGATAGTTGTTTGCATACATATTGATTTAGGTATAAGTTATCAAATCTAGTGTGATATTAAGCAAAATATAACGACCAATTAGATCAGAAACACATTTTATTATATCATATTTTAGAATTTTGTTTATAGGCTGCTGCTATATTAATTTTGCATATCCCATTGAAAGAGTTGCAATTGTTGATATCAGTCGATCGATTTAGGAGATTTTATATATAAATATTTGAAGCTAAAAGTTTATTTTATTCCTGGCAAACTAATCAATTTCTGTGCGATTGATTATTGATTAGTGGTGTTTAACGTCGTTTTCAACAATGTTGACTCTCTGACCCAGGTACTGCACATAACATACTTTCCGAGCAACTGGCTGCTTTTCCACATCGGTTGTTAGCCCATTGATGAAAGACTAATGAAGCTTATCACAGTGACTTTTTTCCAATGTCGGAAAAAACGTTGGCCAAGCTGGGATTCAAACTCACAATCCCTGGATTGACAGCTTGTTTTGCTATCAACAGCTGAGGTACAGGGTCTCGGCAAACAAAACTATGTAAACAAACATAAATCAAAGTAGAACTTTTATAAGAATGGAATTATATAGTTTTAACATTTTGGCCCAAATCTGGTTTGAGCATTTTTTGTAGAGGGTCACTGAAGGATAATTTCTACCTAATTATCTTGGAATCGGATAAGAGGATTCAGGAGAAGAATTGTAAAGTTTGGCATTTTTCTCTCTTTCTGATTCTACAGCAAACCAAATTTCTGCACATAATTGATATCTTTGAACACTTTTGAAAGAAGACCATTAAAGGAACATTCCACTGAAGTCCGATTGGACCACAGGATTAGGAAGAGGTGTCATTTGAAGCTAACAATTAATATTAGCCCTTTTATGATGCCATCTGGATGATATGATGTTCAATATATCGATGGTGATTGAAGGAACATTTCTATGCAATTAGCTTGAAATCAGAAAACACTTTCATAATAATGGAATTTTAAAATTGTCATTTTGCCACTTTTCTGATGCCACCTGTCTGCCATGTTTTTACACCAATTGATATGGCTTGAACAATTTTTATTGTGGGTCACACAAGGAACATTTCTTCTAAATGGTATTGGACTGGGACAAGCCACTTCAAAGAAGATTTTTTCAAGGACTGGCCAATTTGCTCACTTTCTGATGATGCAGTAACCAACGTTCTCCATGCAAATTAAATACTTGACAGAGGACCACCAAAGGAACATTCCTTTGAAGTTTGGTAGAATTTGGTTCAGCGACTAAGGAGAAGTTATCTTTAAATGCTCATAGTTAACAAATGGCAGATGACGAAGGACAACAACATCGGTCAACAAACAGTGAGTGATCAGAATAGATCTATAACTTTATAGATTTGATTATAAGGGAAAAAAAAATTAGTAGTTAAATAAACAGTAGAAAGGGCCTATCAATCATAGACCCTGGTATAGATATCAATTACATACTTATAAAGAATATATAACTTACAAATGCGTAGATCGGTTATTTTGATTTATATATCAGTTTTAAATATGGATGTTTTGTCAAACAAAGGCTAGTGTGTGGAATATGCAATAATAAAGTAATATAAAGTATCTGTAAGATAGAAAAAGAAAAAATAAATACAATAAAGATAACAATGTCATTTTCAAATCATCCTCCTATTTCTAAGGTGTGTTTATAAAATCAACATCATCTGATTCCTAATTAGGGGAACATATAAGACATGATATCAATAATGAATAAAGGGATAATTAGTGACTTCGCTTTTCCTTAATGAAGCGTTCTTAGTTAGTTTGTCGTGTGTGTAATGTATCTAATCTTATACAGTCTATATTTTTAAAAAAGAATATGAAAGATTACCGTTAATCAGGAGACATATAAATATGGTCCTGTTGTCGAACAAAGGCTAGTGTGTCCAACTTGCAATAAGAACACTATACTATAAATAATCTTTATGATTGACAAAAATAAATTTTAGCTGTATTGATGAATTGTCACCAGATGATCATATGTACCAAATTATTTAAAATGTTTGATAAAAATATACAAAGATGAATTTTTTCAAAGATTTTCCTCTCCATTGCCACGGCAAACAGAGTTCTTCATTGATCACATTTATTTTAGCTATTTTGCCGAAGGACCGTTAATGCGAAGTTGAATAATTGTTCACGGATGTCAGAACAGGTAAGGACAACAGGTGGCAAGTAAGGTGAGCTTAAAACACCCGTAGTGCGTTAAACTGAAGAACATCAATAATACTTAGGCAACAGTTTAGATGATGTTATTTGTTATTGAACTTTTGTCTTTGAATTATATAAATGTACATAAAATATTCAAACGCTTTTATGATGATTTAACGTTAATCTGTATTACCTTAAATGTCAAAGTTCCAGGTTCAGCTTGTACTTTATTATAGGAAAATGTGACATTTCCAACTTGATCAACCAGTGATTCATCTTCGTCTGACTTGTCATTTACTTGTATTTTACACTTGATCCTGAAATCATTAAATCACTATATATGCCAAAACAGCCCAGCCCTCTGGCGGCCATGATTTACTAATCAACATGGCTTAAAGGAATCTCAACCCTTTGAGTACTACTGCATACGCAGGCCCGCCTACATGACATGTATAATGCATGCTCGCCACTGGTCATAGTTAGTTGTTATATGCTAGTCATTACGCTTAGTAAATAGGTTTTAGTTTTATACCGTAGTCTCATGGAATAAAGATATCCACCCTGTATGAATATTGTATGTATTATATTCTCCCTACACAACACATTTCAACAAAATTATTTGAATATAAGCATTATACTTTAGGAGGAGAATAATTATAAAGTTTTCTCTGTAGCCATTATTAGGCAAAACAGCTCCGTCCAGTGGTGGCCATGTTTTTTGACCAATCAACATGACCTGAAGAAAGCTCAGACGGTAACACTAGGAACAGTTCTACCAAATTATTGGAAAATCTGTTTTATACTTTCTAAGGTACAGATTTCACTATATCCATATTAGGCAAATAAATCCTGTCTCCTTGCGTCCATGACATAACTTGGCTGGCTTTCAGCCAGTGGAGCTTAAATAGAAATTGAAACTATATAAATGGTATACTGAATCCGGGCAAGTTAATTACACATCAATTCCCATAATATGTTAATGTTTCTTGCTTAAAGTTTGGTTAAAGTTTGGTTAAAACTGGCCAAGTGGTTAAGGAGGAGATGTCATTTAAAGAAGTTATTGATGGACGGACGGACGACAAACAATGCACTACATACTAATGACATCCAACATTCCTTATCAAGCTTATCATGAGCACTTTGCAAATAATGTTGAACCTGAATGATCAGATAGTAAAACATGAAGAAAAGATATTAATTTTATATAAATATACAGGTAGTCAATCTCTAACAACATGCTTTCTGATTACATTCTGCCAAATTACTTCAATTATTACGTTGACGTCTTACTTATATGTCAAACCTCAATTTCTGGTTAAAGTTATTGTTATGACTTGATGTCATGCACATTCTTCCATACATTATGGTGTTAAGATTTTATTGAAGCCCGTGCAGTGATAATATGTTGGTAGGGTTGGGGAAAACACCAACACAGACAAAGAGAATGATGGCTGAAAGCCAAAATGAAACAACCTGTTTGATATGACGGTGAATAACATCATCAAGGGGATCCATCGTTTGATCGACTGTGCAAAGTATTTTTTAATGTCATTCTAGGGGTGAAAAGGTTAGTGCAAGATTGGTGCCTCGCTTGCTACTTGAAGAAGAGAACGAAAGACACATTGGTGATATGAAACCATTTTCGAGGTATGTATGGAAGATTTTGTTTAATGGATAGCAACTAATGAGACCGGTCTGATGTTTGAAAGCAAATTTCTTCACTTCTCCAAAAAAAGCTGGTGTAAACAAGTCCAGAGCCAAAGAACATGTTCATGGACAAGCAGAGAATGTTTCTCAGCTGTGTTGTCTCCAGGGTCAAATGGTGAATGCAGAGATATTCCAGAACATATTTATTATTTAATCATTATTGTTACTAAAATATCACTGAAAATAAAATATATGCAATCAACCATTTAAGATTATTTAAAGAGAACTGACACACTCCAAAAAGAGGCAGCATGTGCTCTTGGAAGATTACTTAGTGCATATGGACAGCGTTCCTACCAATACCGCTGCAACCA
The DNA here is from genome assembly GCA_031761405.1 of Serripes groenlandicus. Lineage (NCBI taxonomy): Eukaryota > Metazoa > Mollusca > Bivalvia > Cardiida > Cardiidae > Serripes > Serripes groenlandicus. The sequence goes on from JASEVX010000007.1 coordinate 7,853,550, forward strand.
CCTGATTAGAGCTGAAGGGGTTTGATTTGAATACTATTGGGTATTCGCCATGCAATTACTACTTATAGAGATTTCATTGTAGAGTTATCATATAATTGTGAGTTTATACTCCTGCTACCCCGGGCTAATTCAGTCGAATCTCATTAGCTTCATTGGTAATGTGTCAATCGCCTTAAAATTAAATGAAGGAAATCACCATGTAAACACATTCTTTGATATTTTTGGCATGACAAGAGGATCAAAAAGGGTTATTATGGCCGATATATATTTCAATTCTAGCCCTGCAAATGTTGACTGTACATAGTCATACAAGGTACACCATTTTAACTTTAGTAATCATGTTATTTGCATAATCATAATGCTTCAAAGCATCTGATGGGTGAATAAAACATACAACATGACTGAAAATTATGTTCAAGTTACGACACCGACAGGTATTTTTTTCAAGATGACCATGTTTTTTTAAACAAACGGAATCTGTTATAAGGTCAACATACTTGTATTTCAAAATCATGCCAGTTTCTTAGAAGTATCCAATATATGCTTGAAAGGTATGCAGCGTCTTCATGGATACCAGGTTTATTTTTGTTTTGTATCTAAATTGCACCAAGGAATCCAATGTGTTATCTTGCCCCATTTCTAAAGCTGCAGCAACCAGAGTTAAGAATATTGTTTAATTATATGAACAATCTTAAAAGAGGAGCACAAAAGGAAAAAACTATCAATTGAAATTTTGTTGAAATGTACCAATTGGTTTAATATACATATATTGATTTTAAATTTATGACGACACACAAAAGAGCTGATGGATACTTGACACAGGGTTATCACAACAGCTATCATTGAGCACAAAAGGTGAGCTAATTATACTTAAGTAATCTTTAGCCTTTGAACTTTGATACATAAGATTTATAAAATTTACACTGTTAATGTAATTCATGTCATTTAACACAGAAGACAACTAGATGACTATAGAAAACTGCAAGCAAGATGCAAAGTAGACTTATGGCCCTTGCAGTATACATTAACAATCAGATGAGCTTAAAATTTAATAGAATTGCTTACCCATAACTAGCTAAAAATCAATAAGAGTAATGAACTAATTTAATAACCCATATATGTGTAACAGTGCAATATGTAAATTGATTATTACCCTAAGCTTCCAAAAATTATTGAGTTTTTGAAAAAAAGTATTTTTTAAATATTTGTTACCCTTTTTATATGATTTCAATTGAGCATTTTAACACTTATTACCTATCTACAGTCCTCATTTACTGTCCATTAAGGTTGTTTTCTCCCATTTACATAAAACCAATATTTGAAAGTTGAGAATTATATTTCAATTGTAAATGAGCAACAGAGTTAAGTATTTTAAAACAAGATAATCCAAATCTAAAATTACAATTTGCTTTAACACATACATTTTATTCCATGTGTTAATGTAACATAGTTTTCATTTTTATCAACTGATTGAATACTGATATCAACATTAACAAGAGCGCCAACTATCAGAAAATACGCCCGTCCTTTTTTTTTTTTGAGACCAAGTATAGTGATAATTGGTTGTACGTCAGGCAAATTTAGAGAGTGGACACTGTTAAAACAGTTTTAGCCATTTAGAGGGACATTATTGTGGAGTGACTTAGATAACGTGGTTAGTTATCTAACCTGACCAAGATATTATGCCAATACAAATTCTGACCACATTTGGTGGTGATTGGACAAAGGCTTATAAAGTTATTGAGCAGACAATACCGATTTTAGTTAATTTTGTCACTAAAAGGCGATAACTCTAGAGTGACTTGAGCTGGTTATAAAACTTGACCGAGATATTGTACACATTCTGACTAAATTTAGTGATTATTGGATAAAGGCTTCAATAGTTATTGACAAGACCGATATGGGGTAATATATATAATTAAAGGGCAATAACTCTCAAGTGACTATAGCGATATGGCTGGTTATTAAACTTATCTGATATATTAAGCCAATACACATTTTGACCAAATTAAGTGGTGATTGGACAAAGAGTTCTAAAGTTATTGAGCAGAAAAGACCAATTTTTAGGTAATTTCTATAATTAAAGAGCGATTTATCTCGAGTGACTAGAGCCATATGGCTAATTATCGAACTTGTCTAAGAAATTATGCCAATACACATTCTGACTAAATTTGGTGGTGATTAGACAAAGGCTTCTTAAGTTATTGGGCGGTCAACATACTGGACGCCGCCAGCCAGCCGGTACGCCGCAGGTAAAACTATAACATGCCCCATTTAAAAAAAAGGCGTATAAAAACCTTTGATTGAATACAGACTTACACTTTGTAGAGGCTCAAACAAGGAACACTTATGCCAAATTATTTTAAAAGCAGGTTAGTACTTTTTGATATTAACTATTTATTCATACATGTATATGAAAACAAGTCCCGACCCTGGCAGCCATGTTTTTCATCAGATCGGAATAATTTCAACAATCTTTTTAGAAAGAAACCCTAGCAACATTAAAGTAAAATTATTTTCAAATCCATCCAGTTCTTTTGTACGAGAAGATTTTTAAATGATTCACTATATACATTTTAGGAGCCCTGCTCTTTGGCAGCCATGTTTTGCAATGGATCGGAATAATTTAAACAATTTTGGAAGAGGGTCATGCATGGGAAATTTCGCGCATCATTATTTTCAAATCAGGCCAGTTTGGACAAGAAGATTTATAAGAAAAAAATCAAAACACATATAAGGAAAACAAGCTTTGTCCTCTTACGGCCATGTTTGTCAATTGATCAGAAACAAGAGCACAAACATCAGGCGTATATGTATGTACAAGAAGATATTTTAAAGTTTCACTATATATATACCCATAAGGAAAGTGAGTCCTCCACCTGATGGCCATGTTTTTCAATGAATTGGAATAATTTAAACAATAATGGTAGAAGGTCACCAAAGGAACATTTGTGCCAAATCATTTTTAAATCGGTCCTGTAATTTTTTAAGTTGTTTATCAATCAATATGTATACATATAAGAGAAAAAAAAGGCTACGCCCACCGGCGGATATTTCAATAAACGGATTAGAATAAATTGATTAATCTGGGTAGAGGATCACCGACGGAATATTTGTGCCAATTTCAAATCGGGCCTGTCCTTTTGTACAATAAGATTTTTTCAATATATATATATACATATAAGGAAAACAAGCCCACCCCTGGCGGCCATGTTTTTCAATAAATCAGAATAATTTGAATTTCTTTGGTAGAGGGTCACCCAAGAAACATTTGTGCTAAATTGTTTTAAATCAGTCCAGTACGTTCGGACAAGAAATTTTTTAAGTTTTCACTGTATAAATAAAAAAAGAAAAAGAGCCCCAACCCCTGGCGGCAATGTTTTTAAATAGTTCGAAATAATTTGAATAATCTTCGTAGAGGGTCACCTAAGAAACATTTTTGTAAAATAATTTTCAAATCAGGACTTCTTTTGAACAAGGAGATATTTAAAGATTTGGCATTTTCCCCTTTTCTGATTCCGCAGCAACCAAAGTTCTAGTTGTAATTAAATTCATTGATATCATTGATATCATTGAAGAGGGTCACATAGGGAACATTCCTGTGAAATTACTTTGAAATCGGACAGTAGTTTCAGCACTTCTTGCTCAGGTGAGCTCAAAATTTAATAACCTTGGTGGAAGGTCCCTCAACCAATAGTTGTGCCGAATGATTTTAAAAGGGCTAGAACTTCTGGACAAGAAGATTTTTAAGGATTGGTAAATTTTCCCTCTCTCTGATGCTGCAGCAACCAAAGTTCCAATTGGAATTAAATTCTTTGAGCGATTTGAAAGATGACCACCTAAGGAACATTCTTGTGAACCTTTTTTAAAATTGGACCATTGGTTTAGTAAAATGTAAAAAGACACACAGATGGACAACAATGACGCAGAAAGATGAGTGATCAAAAAAGCTCATCTACATTCTGTGCTCAGTTGAGCCTTAAACAGACACCCTACTAGAGGCCATGTTTGTTTTAACAATAAACATGTCCTGAAGGAATCGGGTAGGTCATAGTATTCTCGATTAAGTAATATTGTCACTTACGATATAATGAAAGGTTCAAAATCTGCATCTGTTGGATTGTTGATTTCCTTGTGAATACAATTAACTGTAACAGCAGAACTGGCACCCTGTACTGTAACATGTACAGGACTGATTTGTTGTGCATCCGTCCCAAAATTTGTGCCAGAAATTGTAATGATTGCACCACCTTTAAAACCGATACTACCTGGTTTTATCTAAATGAAACAGAATAGATTAAATGTATTTTATAAGTGGAAAGTTGTTTTAAAAATATTTCACAATCCCACTTTAAGAAGAAAAGATTATCAAACATTGCATAAAACAAACAGAATGAAACTCATTAGAAAATTCAATTTGACCTTAAATCATTCATTCATTAGACCATCAGGATTAGGTAACCAGACAAAAGGCAAGAGTAGCCTATACCTCAACATAGACTTATCAGAATCTTCCCTGTTCCCTATCCAGTAGAAGGTATTATTCATAATCATTTAAATGAAATATGAACAGAAGAAGATTGTATAAATATACAATCAAATTAGATTCATTTTAATATTAAACTACCAAAGATTTGCTTTCAATTGGTATTGCTCATAAGTAGGAAGGTGTTAACCAGTTGTACCTCCATGTGACCTTGTGGATCTATATTACATGTACAAGAATTATCATCAAAATCAGTAAATACAGAGCTGAAGATTCATGAAGGTATTTCTTTATGTTGTCATGACACGGTAGAAGATTCATGAAGGTATTTCTTTATGTTGTCATGACACACAGAGTTAACTTCTCTATGCTTACGATTTTTTTTATATAAGACATTCACAGATATGTCTTTATCAAATGTTTTAGGACACTTCTGAAGGTGACACACATAACACACTAATACCACAGGTGACTTTCAGAGAGCATTAGAACAGTTCCATGAACTATTTATACATATCAAAAAGACTATGATGGGACTGTACTGCACGTCTGAGTAGTTTTCCAGTGTCTGGGCTAGGGGTACAGACAAAACTAGCCAACTTCACAAGCAGCAATTCTTTGTCTATTAAAAATGGATGTAGTTTTTTTTTAAAGGTCATCAAATGTTTTCAAATTAAACCAGTAGTTTTCTGAAAAGATTTTCGAAGTGAACACCATTATTTATGGAAACAAGCTCTAGCCCTTGGCAGCAATGTTTAATGATCATATAATAACCAAAGAAACGTTAATCTTAAATTACCTTGAAACTAGTCCAGTACCTTCAGAGAATATTTTACAGTCTGCACTATGAACATAATCAGGGTAATTATAACTGGCGGCCATGATTTTCAAACAATGAAAATGGCATGAGTTATAATGGTAGGAGATCATCAAAAAGAAATTCCTCTGGAATATGCTTTAAAATTATTCCTCTGTTGAATCAGGGAGAACTTTCAAAGTTGTACTATGAGTGTACATTTGTATTGGGTAAACTGGCGGTGACCGCTGGCAACCATATATTTTATAAATCAAAAGGCATTAGCAATTTTGGTAGAGAAAAATATTTTTAAATTGGTATGAACGTCTAAGCCTCTGACAACCATGTGTTTTGGTCAATCAATTTTCCTGCATTATTATAGATGGAAACCACATAAAATATTATGCATGTACATATCTTTCAAGAACAACTCAAGGAGTATATTTCCGAAGATTGCATCATACACTATTGTGATAAACTGTAACAGCATCTGGTCACCACATTCAATAGCAAGACCATTAGTTTAAAGAGCAGAATTTCATTTCTTTATAATTTATTGAGGTACATTCCAGTAAAGTTTGGATGAAATTAGCTAAAGGATAAAGGAGATTTCATTTTTAAAGAATGGTAACAATGCAAAACAGACACAGGTTTATCACAATAGCTCGCATTTAGCACTTTAAGCTTATATGAGCTATAAATGAATGGGAGTGTTTGAAGAAACACATGTGTCACATGCCAATATGTAAAAGTGTGACACACAAGCAATGGAGAAGTGGTCTCTCAGTGTCTCTATGTCTAGGCAGGCAACACAAATATACAAAATTAATATAATTTGAATTTAAGCACCAGAGTTAGGGCTCACCTGAGTTATGAAACGTGATTTGTCATGCAAACAATAACTCATTTTGCGGTCAGGTGAGCTAATACAAAAGGCCCATGAGGACCAGTATTGCTCTAAACTAAACCCTATGCTGTCTGTCTTTTGTTAAATTAATATGACTTAGGACACCAACGAAATGTACCAGTAAGTTTATTTTAATCAGACATTTATTTGCTTAAGAAATAATTTTCTAAATCTTACACTCTGGGCATAAAGGGTACAGTTAAGAACATCATGAAATTGACAATCTGAGCGGAACGTGGTTAGATCATGAGTGTGATTGGAACGAAGTTGGAATGCTTTAAAAGCAGAACGGACTTTAATGAATGAAAAAATCCAATCACACGAATGCTTTGCTCATTGAACGGTTGCAATAATTTGTTGATCAAAAAAAGCGTTCCCAGTGAGCGTAAAAAGCAATCAATTTGATCGGAATGGAAATAAGCAATTACAATGATTTGAAGGACTGGACGCTTGGAACGTGAGGGAAGTGGAGCTGAATAGAACGGAGGTGAGCGTGAACGGTTAATTTGACAATTTCATGATGTTCTTAACTATTTACAGTTAATAACATCATGCAATTGACAATCTGAGCGGAACGTGATTGGATCGTAAGCGTGATTGGAACAAGGGTTGAAATACTTTAAGAGCACACGGAATTATGCACTCTGGACGAAGCAATCATAATCCAATGACATGAATGCTTCGCTCATTGAGCGGTTGCACCAATTTACTCTAACAATTATTTTACGAAACTACTTTTAATTGAAGAAAAAAGAGTTCCCAGTGATCGTAAAAAAGCGATCAATTCGATCGGAACGGGAACAAGCATTCACAATGTATTGTACGACTGAACGGTTTAAGAGCGGATTAGAACGTGAGCGAAACTGAATGGAACAGAGCGGAGCATATACCGTAAATCTGTCTATTTCATAATGTTCTTAACTGTAAAACAACCCCAAAATTACTGATACTTTCGAAAGAGAATAGTTTAAAACAGTTTTCTATAGTCATAGGAGGCAGAAAAAATCCTACCCTCTGAAGGGAATTTTTTCTAACCAATCATCAGTTTGAAGTAATCTAGTACAGGGAATATTTCCACAAAATGATTTTGAAATCGGCCAGATACTTATGGAGGCGAAGATCTTTAAAGTGTTCACTATAGCCATATATAAGGTAGAACATATTCACCCCTGACGGCAATTCTTTTCGACCAACCTTCATGGCTTGAAATAATCTGATAGAAGGTGGTCACCTAAGTATTATTTATGTAAAATTATTTTTAAATCGGCCATATACATTGAGAGCAATAGATTTTTAAAGTTTTCACTATAGCCATATAAGGCAGAACAACATGGCGGCCGTGTTCAACGTGATAGAGGGCCATTCAAGTAACATTTGAACACAATTATTTGAAAATCTGCCAACTGGTCTTTGAGGAGAAAATATTAAAAGTCTCTTTCTTTCTGGTTGCCATGAACACCAGAGTTCTGCATTGAAAGGATAGAAATGTTGATGAGAACACTGAGAGGATGTTTTCCGTGAAGTTTCAATTCAATTAATCCACTGGTAACAGAGGAGAAGATGTTGACGTACGCACAACCCAAGAGGGAAGACCAACGCTGGACATAGCTTGTATGACTATGTACAGTGACAATTTGCAGGACTAGAATTGTAAATTATATCTGCCATAATAACCACGTTTGACCCTCTTATTGGAAGACAGTGGTGTAGAGGTAGAGTGTCGGCTTCTCGTACCAAAGGTCCCTGGTTCGAGTACTGTGATGAGGAGGTTCTGACTTTGGGATTTTTCCACAAAAACGGTGCAAGTACTGGTTAAGTCTCTAGGAAGCAGACATTGATCATGAGCGTGATTAATAAAAGCTGAAAGCTTGTTTCGCATTGATGTAAAATAAATAAGTTTAAACTAATAACATTCTGTATTGTTTCATTACAAATTTTAAATGCGTCATATAACTACTTGATACTTTTAAATATCAATTTGTTCTTATTTGAAGACATACATATGCAATAATGCAGCAAATTGACAAAAAAACAAGACATGTCAGGTAATGAAATGCAACCTAATTACTAAGAAAGAGCGGGTACATAATTCCTTTGAGTTCTTAGAAAATTAACCTTTTCCCACATGCAACAAAGTTGCAGCACACTTTGAAATTATCTAAGTTAAAATGTAGTAAATGTCACTAAATTGAAGTAAAATCATTGAAAAGCTTTGAAAACATTATGACAAAAGGAGATATGGTTCAACAGGAACCATTTCACCTTTTGCCACAATTTATCAGAAGTTGTCTGCCCCACAAGCGTCATAATGTGCCTATTATGTGGAAAAGGGATAATGAAGTGTAACACATTACAATAATTTTCATAATATTTTTTTAAATTACCCAAGTAAATACTTACTGTTGTTATCTTTGGCGCTGGACATTCAACAACTTTCTCAGAACATAATGAGTTGTGAACACATGATTCGTTCGCCTTGCACCAGCTACAGCTATAACGTGTTTCATTCAATGCATTACACATTGTGCAATCTGAGGCAAGCTTTCCACAATTGTAGACAGTGACTGCAAGAAAAGATTTCCTAAACCTTATACATTAGATTCATTTCTCACAACAGGAGGGCCACGAGTGTGGGAATGTACTTTTGGACAAGATGATTTTGAAGGTTTTCCATTATCATATATAGAAGAAAGAGAAGCTCCCGACTCCTGGCCACCATGTTTTTCAATGGATCAAAATAATTTGAACATTCTTGGTAGAGGATCACCAATGGGACATTTGTGCCAACTTGTTTTCAAACCAGTTGAGTATTTTTGGACAAAAAGATTTTGAAAGTTTTTACTATACACATTTAAGGAAAACAAGCTCCACCCTCAGCCGGCCATATTATTAACAGATTGGAATAGTTTTAACAATCCTTGTAGAGAGTCACCCAATAAAGATTTGTGCAAAACCATTTTCAAACCAGGCCAGTCCTCTCAGACAAGAAGATGTTTTAAGTCAGTGGCTTTTTTTCGAGGAACACCTAAGGTACATTCCTTTGAATATCTGTCATGGCTCTGATGGAAATCTATTACTTAACCCTTTCCCAAACATATACACTTTTTAAAGCATATGCAGCACACAACTTTTGAAAACATTGTCACAAAAGGAGAAATTGGTCAAAACAAAAAATTCCTCATTTTGCCACAATGTATTCAATTTGTAATAATATTTTCATTTAAAGAGATTTTTCATGATTTTGCCTAGACGTTTTCAATGCTGTCTGCTTCTGATTTGCTGTATGTGGAAAAGGATTACAGAAATCCTCTCCTATAACATTGTAAGTATCTTAAGGTATCGGATCTGTAATGCCTTCGGTAAAATTCGCCTTTCACCGTGATCACTCCTAACCTTTCGATACGTATTTCTGCCAGTCAGAAGATTGTCCCTAGTAGGTAAATATAGTACAAAAAGGGTTTTCCCTACAAGCCATGACGTCACATCGGTAAACAAACATGGCCGACAGTGGAAAATTAAACTTTATCGGCGAGGTAGATTGGAAAAAAAGAGTTAAATACGCATATACCGGACAAGGAAAATGGAATTAATGTTGTTATTAATCATAACCTTTGTGCGGGTAATGTTTATGAAGCAAATACATTCACAAAAACTAAGTGCGACATATGCTTTCGACATTTTGAGTTTACCGTGAAACTGACAGTTGGAAGGAAGGACGAGGTTTAGAGGAATTTAATGTGTTATTGTCCAGCCTTCTGTTCTGCAAGATGTGTAGACTCGGCCCAGTACCACTGACGTATTAGGTAGAACATTAAACTAATTCTGAGGGTCAAAGTGACATAATTGAAATTCATGGATTGTCAATATTCCAACATACAGACGCTTTTTCACGTAATTACTTCTTTTAATTATGTATTATACTTTGATATACATTTTAAGTGGGGGTATGTTGATGATGCTCATACAATTGAACAGGTAGGGATTTGTTGGTGTTTTTTTTTGTATAAAGGGGCAATGGTTTGGAGTGGGTTGGGTACCATTTTTACAGATTAAGCATTCTATTTGAGATATATTTAATCATAATCTTTTTTGTTGTATGCAGTGATATTCTTTTAACACAAGCATGTGCCTAAATACAAAATTTAACAAAAGAAATTTTCCTGTTTACTGATGATAGATGTTGAAAAGACTATCTACAGACACATTGTCCTGCACTTTATTTTGACACCAATCTTATAAAATAGCATGTTATGAGAAAACAAGTCAGTAAATGTTTTTTATATTTAAGTATATCTTAAATATAACAATGTAGTAAATAATGATATCCAACATTAATGGTTAATTGTTATAGTAATAATGCTAGATGACTTTTAAATTACAAAGTTGTAGAAACCTTTTTTTAAAAAAGAAGATTTCAGAAAAGGGTGGGCATGGTAATATTTTAGAGTTGTTTTACTTTTTTCTAAATGTATTTTAAAACCCCCAGATAAATCTCAATAAAAGATTGTTAAATAAAGTTGAAAACATTGTGGCCAAAGAAGAAATTGCTCATTATGAGCAATTTCACCTTTATTCCAATGTTTACAAATGTCTTCTGCTGCTTATGCGTTAAAAATGCGTCTGCAGGAGGGAAAGAGTTAAATAAGATGCTTAAGTATATTTATTTGGCGACATTGTTTAAGCATGATCCATGGTGCAAGACGTGCACTGGACATGATCAGTTAACCTTCCCACATACTACAATTCCGCAGCAGAATATTTTGTAAACATTTAAGCATAAATATGGAAAATCTCTTGAAATGGAATCATAACTAGAAATATCACTGAAGGTGATGCATACCCCTAGCTGTTGCCTGATAATAGACATATGTCTGAGAAATTCAAGGGACCATAACTCATTTAAAAACTAGAAATATCACTGAAGGGGATGAATACCCCCACCTGGTGCCTGACAATATACATATGTATGATAAATTCAAGGGGCCATAACTCATTTAAAAATAATTACAGTGCAACACGCCGACAATATGCACAACTAGGCTTGGTATCAATCATTCTTGTGAAGTTATATAGAATTCTGACCAAGGGTTGCTGAGAAAATGTGTTCACAAGAAATGTCCACAGACCAATAGACCAACCGACCGACCAACGGACCAACGAATCGGCAAACCGTCAAGCGTGACTCGTACATAGCCCCATATACTATGTATCTGGGCGTATAATAATTCCAGTGCAACACGCCGACAATATGCACAACTAGGCTTGGTATCAATCATTCTTGTGAAGTTATATTGAATTCTGACAAAGGGTTGCTGAGAAATAGTGTTCACAGGAAATGTCCACACACCCGCAGACCAACGGACCGACAAACCGACAAACCGACCGACAAGCGTGACTCCTATATAGCCCCCATATACTATGTATCTGGGGGTAGAATTATTTAATAGAGCTGAAAGTTGTCTGCTTCAGATGTTTCAAAATGGATCTGCAAGTCGGAAAGGTTTAACTCAAAGTAGGTTTTGTTTGTTTGAATGGTTTTATATGCCGCTTTCAATAAAAACAATTTTTTTACGGTGATTCCCTGGTAAGTTACGAGTTATATTGATCCACCAGAGAGTCAGTCATAATGCTAACCTATACAATCCTGACCACCAAGGCTCGAAAGTAGAACAGACTGATAATATGTGTGCATGTACATTTAAACAGACTTGACAATAATTATAATTGCAATATGATAACCCCCAACAAACTTGGTTCGTCCGACTTTCAAACATGCAGAAGCACTATGATGTAAATGCAGTATACAACTTTTGAAAACATTGCCATTTCTAAAATTTGATTAAATAATCATACTTTCATTTTAAGATATTTTCAATCATTTTGCTTAGTGTTGTCTGCTGTAGATTTGTTGTTTATGAGAAAAGGTTAAGAAAGTATTAATGTAGTTACCAAAACTTCTTTGATCTTCATCTAGTTCTATATCTCTAGATCCGATTGTTTGATGTATTGAAATTGGAAATTGCTTTTTCGAAATATCATCTTCAAATGTTATCTGCAAGCATACAAATGTTTTGGATTGTAGTTTTTTTATCATCATGATTTAAAACCCATTACTATCAATCTTTACAAAACTAACATAGAAAGAATGTGTTTGAGATACTCAATTCTAAATAAACTGATTTTTATACAATACAAAATGTATAAGCAATGGTAAGTACCAGTTACTCTTCTGAAAATATTATAAATGAGCCGTTCCACGAGGAAACCAACATTGTGGACTCTGCGTAAAGTATCAACCCGGATCAGCAACCCGGACAGACACTTTTTTCCTCAAGTGGATTTTCTGTTTAAGGAATCATTACACTATACCTCTATCACACTGAGACGGAATGTGTCTGCGAGATTAGCCTTAGTCCACAACGTAGGTTTTCTCATGGGAGGGCTCAAATATTGTTATGTTTTTCTATGATACATTTTTCCTGACACTGACAATTTTTATTCTTTTACAGCAGACATTTTATAAACAAGTTAGAAAATAGAAATATTGAATCGTTGGAAAGAACTATAGTGATACTACTATGATACAAACTCTATTAAGTGAGGCCTTCCAAGTATTTAACTATAACTTGAATTCTAAATATCAGCTGATAAAAAAACAATGAGTGCTGATAGACAATTTACTTGTTTCAGCTTTTGATTCCTATTACTTAAAATCTAATTTACTTGCAAAATTTGACAGAAAATTTGATAATCAAATGGTTAGAGAACATAATATTACGATTATACAGGTCATGTCTAGTTATTGCCTGCAGCAGACAATTCTTCAACTTAATTATAAATTTGTTCAATAATAATTGTGTCATATGAGCCGTCCTGCGAGAAAACCAACATTATGACCTTTGCATAATGTATCAACCCAGATCAGCCTGCATAGTCTGTGCAAACTGATCTGGGCCAACACATTTCGTCTCAGGGGGATAGAGGTATAGAGTAATGATTCCTGAAACAAAAAATCCACACAAGGCGAAAAGTGTCTTTCCGGGTAAGCTTGCGTGGCTCCTTTAGGCTGATCCGGGTCGTTACTTTCGCAGGGTTCTTCAAAGTTCTTTTAAAAGAAACGAATTAAATTAATCGTTACGTCAGCCATAATTCGATAAACAGTACACACAGTTATGAAAACACTCCCGATCGAGGTGTTAATAATTAATCTCTAGTCAGTTACGTGTGACAAATTGAAAAGAAGAAAAGGAAACACAACTGTGTATATAGTTTATTTATTTTTCCGAGTACTTGGTTTCTTTGAATTACTAACTGATTAATCGAATAACATACAGTTAACCGATTAATCATTAAACCATTGACATCCCTATTAAAAAAAGCACTAAACCTTACCTATTTGCAGACACTTGCATTTGATGATATTTGCAAACGTTTTGGCAAAGGCAGAAACTGCTCATATATAAATGAACAACTATGACCACAATGTTTTAATTTATACAGATTTTCCATATTTTTGCCTCTATATTTTCTAAGTTTTAGAGGGAGAAATTACTTGACAAAGTTCCGCTGTCGATTTGGACATTTGCCCTTATATTGTAACCTTGACCTTTCAGCAAAGGAACAATTCAATAACATGCAAATCTCCTAAGTTGAATGAACATCTGATTGAATTGAGTGTCCATAAGCAAATTGCTGACGACAGACTAAGAACAAAGGCCAATCACTATAGCTCACCTTAAGGGTACTTATAAAGAACTTACCTGCAAAGCACACTTGAGAGTTTTACCATTAGCATTGACATTTGCAGTAATTTCCCCTGTTTGATTTTCTAAAACACATTTGTAACTATAACCTTGTACCTGCAATACGGAGGGGGGAAAATATTATACTAGGATATGACCCTGTCCTTGCGAAAAAGGTACAAGTCGGCATTTCTGAAGAGTATACAAACAGATCAGCGGCCTGTATATCTGCTACATCATATCAAATTGTGCATAATGTGACAGAAGCTTCTAACTGGCTTGTGTAAGTATTATGGAAACAGTGTAGATCTTGATCAAACTGCGGTTGAACAGGCTGATCTGAATATACACTGTTCACAAAAGTCAACACAAACGTTGAGCCATGGATGGCCACTATTATAGAAGATCTGTTATTAACAAGTATCGAGTACGATATCTAAATAATAAACCTGCATCTAAACAATTAATAACATGTTAACTATGAAGTAAAAGATAATACAAAAAAATCAGTTATTTTGTAATGATTGTTTAAATCTATATGATCTATGCTGCTTTTAATACAAAGTGATGTAAGACACCTGTGAATTTCATCATTTGATACTGACGCTTTCAAGAATTATGTAAACAATAATATATAAATCTTCATACTTACCAAGTTTCTAGTTTTGAGTTCTATGATTTCAGAGATTCCGTTAGGTATATAGATGTCTGTGTTTTCTATTAACCTTGGACATTCAGTGGCATTGCCCTGTAAAAAACAATACTTTATTGGATCATAAACCATTAAATTTTATACCATTCTGTGACTCAAATTATATACCATTATGTGATTCTCACATTATATACCATTATGTGTCTCTCACATTATATACCATTATGTGACTCTCACATTATATACCATTATGTGTCTCTCACATTATATACCATTATGTGACTCTCACATTTTATACCATCCTGTGACTCTCACATTAAGGACCATTCTGTGACTCTCACATTTTATACCATCCTGTGACTCTCACATTATATACCATTATGTGTCTCTCACATTATATACCATTATGTGACTCTCACATTATATACCATTATGTGTCTCTCACATTATATACCATTATGTGACTCTCACATTTTATACCATCTTGTGACTCTCACATTATATACCATTATGTGTCTCTCACATTATAAACCATTGTGTGACTCTCACATTATATACCATTATGTGACTCTCACATTATGGACCATTCTGTGACTCTCACATTATATACCATTATGTGACTCTCACGTTATGAACCATTCTGTGACTCTTACATTATATACCATTATGTGACTGACCATCACATTATATACCATTATGTGACTGACCATCACATTATATACCATTATGTGACTCTCACATTATTGTTCAAAGCAAGAGAAAAGAAACAAAAACATTCTATTTCAAGAAATAGTTAAATTGAACATGACCTTACTGATCCCAAATAGTCTCAAAGCTAGATCTCAATGTAAGTCATTAATTACAGATGCCAAATGTCATAATGCCAAACTAAGGTTGAGTTATAAGCCTTGTTTTTTTCGAAATTTAAAAAGTGATGTTGTTCATCACCTAATTGACATAATGACATGCTACCTTTCAATGGAAAATATTGACCTATGAAATTTGGTTTGAATCAGTTGTGTGTAAATAAAGTTTGCGAGTTGAAACACAATTTGATGGCTGCCAATGCAATGGCCCACCTGAACAATGACATCACCAATCTAATAATCAGGTGTGTTATACTTATCCTTTCCCACATGTAGACGCACTTTTGAAAACATGTGGCAAAAGGGTAGAAAAGGCTAAACAAATTTACTTTCATTTATAGATATCTTTCTTAATTTTGATAAGATATTTTCAAAGTTGTCTTTTGCACATTTGTTGTATGTGGGCAATATTTAACCCTTTCGGACATACAGACGCTTTCAGACGCCTCTACAGCAGATGACTTTTGAAAACCCTGTGGCAAAGATAAAAAATTGATCATGATGAGCAATTTCAACATTTGTCAGTGTTTTCAACTCTATTTAATAACTAAATTGTCATCAACGGAGCTTATTCACATGTTTGAAAATATGTTTTCAAAGTCATCTGCTACAGATTGTTGTATGTGGGAAAGGTTTAAAGAAGACTACACAACACTGTAAAATGAGCAACGCTGCTTATATCGGTGTACAACTCAATGCGGTTTGATCATGATTGGCTCTGTGAATCTTACTTGACGCCTTTCCCACATAAAGACTCCATAGTGTACTGGTAGAGAGTACGCCATATAAGGCAAAACAGCCAAAGCCCCTGGTGGCCATTTTTGCAACCAATCAACATAGCTTGAAGGAATCTAATAGAGGTTCATTCAAGGAACATTTTATAAAATTGTTTTGAAAGCAGCAAATACTTAAGGAGAGAGATTTTGTTGCCATATAAAGCAAAACTGACCCTCCCTCTGGCGGCCATGTTTCAGACCAATCAACATGGCTTCAAGGAATCTGATAAAGAACATTTCTACAAAATTATTTGAAATTAAGCAGACTAGTTGAGAGTAGAACATTTTTAAAATTGAAATCCTTTTGGTTGCCATGGAAACCAGAATTATGCATGGATAAAAAAAGAAGGACATTGAGAGTATGCTTTCTGTGAAGTTTCATTCCTATAGACACACTGGTTACAGAGGAAAATATGTTGACAGATGCCAGACCCAGGGCGATCACAATAACTCGTTTTGAGCACTTAAACTATATATTTTCACACCAAACGATGGTGGAAATCATATATTCGCATCATCAAGGTAAACACACTTATGAAATTCAATGACTTGTGAGAAGTAGTAATGAATGAATGAATGGTGTTTTAAGGCCCGTCGACAACTAAGGTCATTTTGGGCGCTTAATAATTTACTTAATGTAAATGATTAAATAATTTTAAAATTGAAATATAACTAACCAGTTTATTAGACAAAACAAACAAACATGATGTTTGCGATACTTAACATTAATATAAAATGACATGTAAGCCAATGTAAAACAGAATTTAGGCAAACAAGCCAAACACTACTATGTAATACTTAACATAAAGATAAACAATATCTGAGAAAATGTGGAACAGGATCTGTAAAAGTAATGTATGTGCAAAAGCACGATTTAAGAAATAATCATATCTTATTAAAAATATTAATTTCCCTAAGGAAATCAAATAGAAGTTCAGGTTTGACAGACTCAAAGAGCTGACGCATACTTTGAGCCTTGAAAAAACTATCACGTATTGGAGCGAAATCAGCACATTCCAGAAGAATGTGCTGTACAGAAAGTTGTGTAAAACATGGAATACACTGAGGTGCTTCCTCACCCTTCAGTAAGTACGCATGAGTTAACCATGTGTGCCCAATGCATAAACGAGCAAGGACAATTTCTTCTCGGCGGCAGGATCTAAAAGCCGGCAGCCACTCACCAAGTACTGACTTGATCGAGTGCAGTTTATTATTTACTTGCTCATTCCAATCACTTTGCCACTTATCGTGATGTAAAACATTTATTAAAGGTTTAAAATCGGAATAAGGTATTTTAAAAGGTAAAATATCTTGTAAAAGAGCAGACTTTGCTGCCAAGTCAGCATGTTCATTACCGTGAATGCCCATATGACTGGGGATCCAGCAAAACACCATATGTGCTGTTGCACAAATACGCGATAGCATAGAAAGGAGGCTAACAATAATAGGGTTATCTATTTTGTCATTCTGAAGTGCCTGCATAGCAGACAATGAGTCAGTAAAAATAATATATCGCCAATAACCGTCGGATTCAATATGGTCCAAAGCCAAATGAATTGCCTTTAACTCGGCAGAAAATATAGAAGCATTATTTGGCAACCGAAATGTTATCACATCGCCATCATGAACTGCAGCGGCAGCAGCCTTTTTTCCGTCCTTAGAACCATCTGTATAAATATGCTCAAAGTTATAATATGTATTTTTAATTTCCATATACTTGGATTTAAAAACAATAGGATCTGTGCAGGCCTTTTTATCAGTCGCAAGATTATAAATGAATGATGGACTATTTCGAGTCCAAGGTGGAGAATCTGAAATCTCCTGCCTCGCGATGTCCTCAAGCTCAACATCAAGTTTAACGACTTCGGGACCGTAGCGGATACCAAAAGGCGGTATTACCCGTTCCTTCTTTAAAAATAATTCCTTATATAAAGGTTTAAAAACAACTGTATGAGTGGGATTTGAAGGGTTAGATTTAAGTTTTAAAAGATACTGCATAGCCAGTTGTTGTCGACGTAAATATAAGGGTGGTTCATTGGCTTCTACATAGAGACTTTTGACGGGCGAAGTTCGAAAAGCGCCCAGGGCTAGCCGTAAACCCTGATGGTGAATGGAATCAAGTGATGCAATGTATGATTTTCGTGCTGAGCCATAGACAATGCATGCATAGTCTAATTTAGATCGTATTAACGACCTGTAAAGTCTCAAGAGAACTTTACGGTCAGCTCCCCAGTCCATATGGGACACAACGCGCAACAGATTTAAAGCCTTCTGGCATTTATTTTTAAGGTAATTTATATGAATAACAAAAGTCAGTTTCGGATCGAATAATAGACCAAGGAATTTAAATTCAGACACAACGTCAATACGAGTGCCATCTAGTGTTAAATCAGGATCTAGGTGGTGTTTACGAAGTTGACAAAAGTGCATACATTTGGTCTTGCTTTTAGAGAATTTAAAGCCATTTTCGTTTGACCATTTTTGCAAATTATTCAAAACTTGTTGCAGTTGTCTTTCAATTGTATGCATATGTTTTGATCTGTAGCAAATACAGAAATCATCAACATATAGAAAACATTCAACTCCAGG
Organism: Serripes groenlandicus; assembly: GCA_031761405.1. Lineage (NCBI taxonomy): Eukaryota > Metazoa > Mollusca > Bivalvia > Cardiida > Cardiidae > Serripes > Serripes groenlandicus. The sequence goes on from JASEVX010000007.1 coordinate 7,872,364, forward strand.
GTTAACAGATTTGATAATGTTATTAATCTTCACACTAAAAAGTGTTACAGAAAGAATGCATCCCTGGGGAACACCCATTTCCTGTTCATGTGGATCAGACAAAGTATCACCAACGCGAACTTTAAACTGACGTTCATTTAAAAAAGCAGAAATGAAAAAAGCAAGGTGACCTCTTCCCAGTGAACCATTCTACGTTATCTGAACGTGACGGAGACGTTTCCTGACGTCTCCAGCTAACAAGTGCTGAAGACGTTGCCGTCACCCTTTTTTGTTACATTTTTACGTATTATTCGACGTATCGGTTTAGTTTTCTGAACGTGTTGAGGACTATTAGAAAACCTTTAAAACCTTTAAAACGCTTTGCCAATACCTGCAATGTATACGTCTTTAGGACGATGGTAAGACGTTTTCCAAGATAAAACGTGCTTAAAACGTTGCCGTCACCCTTTTTTGTTACATTTATTCGTATCGGTTTAGTTTTCTGAACGTGTTGAGGACTATTAGAAAACCTTTAAAATGCTTTGCCGATACCTGCAATGTACACGTCTTTAGGACGATGGTAAGACGTTTTCCAAGATAAAACGTGCTTAAAACGTTGCCGTCACCCTTTTTTGTTACATTTATTCGACGTATCGGTTTAGTTTTCTGAACGTGTTGAGGACTATTAGAAAACCTTTACAATGCTTCGCCAATACCTGCAATGTACACGTCTTTAAGACGATCGTAAGACGTTTTCCAAGATAAAACGTGCTTAAAACGTTGCCGTCACCCTTTTTTGTTACATTTCTTCGACGTATCGGTTTAGTTTTCTGAACGTGTTGAAGACTGCTAGAAAACCTTTAAAATGCTTTGCCAAGACCTGCAATGTACACGTCTTTAGGACGATCGTAAGACGTTTTCCCAGATAACACGTGCTGAAGACGTTGCCGTCACCCAAATTTGTTACATTTCGTCGACGTATCGGTTCAGTTTTCTGAACGTGTTGAAGACTGCTAAAACACCTTTAAATGGCTTTGCCAAGACCTGTAATGTACACGTCTTTAGGACGATCGTAAGACGTTTTCCCAGATAACACGTGCTGAAAACGTTGCCGTCACCCAACAATGTTACATATCGTCAACGTATCGGTTTAGTTTTCTGAACGTGTTGAAGACTGCTAAAAAACCTTTAAATGGCTTTGCCATGACCTGCAATATACACGTCTTTAGGACGATCTTAAGACGTTTCCCAGCTAACACGTGCTGAAAACTGCTAGAAAACCTTTCAAAGGCTTTGCCAAGACCTGCAATGTACACGTCTTTAAAAGGTTCTTAAAACGTTTCCCTTATAGTAACGTTTTGCAAACCGCATCAATACGTTTGCGAGACAGAATGAAAAGAAGACAGAAACCCCCTGAAGACGTTTTACAGTAGTGCTTAAAAGGTTTTAATGACAAAGCGAAGACATGTATATAATGTTCCTTTTATTTTTCTTTAAAACTTCGATATAAAAAAAAAACTATAAACTGAAAACTCAAGTTTCAAACTTGACCTAGATATCACTAAGACAAACATTCTGACAAAAGTTTCAACATGCTCCCTCCAAAAATAGAGCTTTAAGAGTGTTAACAAGATTTTGCTTAAATTTGACCTGGTGACCTAGTTTTTGACTGGACATGACCAATTTTTGAACATTGCCTAGATATCACTAAGAAAAAACATTCTGACAAAGTTTCAACATGCTCAAGTAAAAAATGTGGCTTCCAGAGTGTTAACAAGAATTTCCTTAAATTTGACCTTGTGACCTTGCTTTTAACCGGATATGACCCAGTTTCGAACATGACCTAGATATCACTAAGACAAACATTCTGGCATAGCTTCAACATGCATAATATAAAAATATAGCTTCCAGAGTGTTATCAAGGTTTTCCACAAATTTAACCTAGTGACCTAGTTTTTGACCGGACATAACCCAGCTTCGAACTTGACCTAGATATCACTTAGACAAACATTCTGACAAAATTTCAACATGCCCAATCCAAAAGTATAGCTTCTATAGTGTAAACAAGATTTTCCTTAAATTTGACCTAGTGACCTAGTTTTTGACTAGACATGACCCAGTTTCGAACTTGACCTAGGTAGATATCACTAAGACAAACATTCTGACAAAGTTTCAACATGCTCAAGCCAAAAATGTGGCTTCCAGAGTGTTAACACGATTTTCCTTAAATTTGACCAAGTGACCTAGTTTTTGACCGGACATGACCCAGTTTCAAACTTGACCTAGATATCACTAAGACAAACATTCTGACAAAGTTTCAACATGCTCCATCCAAAAATATAGCTTCAAGAGTGTTAACAAGATTTTGCTTAAATTTGACCTGGTGACCTAGTTTTTGACCGGACATGACCCAGTTTCAGAGACTTCATGGAGACGAATGTTCTGACAAACTTTCATCGTGATTGGATGCAAAATGTAGGCTGTAGAGTGTTAACAAGGGTAAATGTTGACGCCGGACGGACGCCGGACAAAATTTGATCCCAATAGCTCACCTTGCACTTCGTGCATAGGTGAGCTAAAAAGCTTATCAGTAAAGGCCATTTGTATCTCGAAACGTAACAAGAACTTTTGTTATGTTGCACATTTCATGATGCCACTTTGCTGCCCTGTTTGTTTACAAAATCACTATCTATAAGATTTAAGCAGATTGTGTAGAGAATACCTCAAAAGAACATTACTGCCAAACTATCTTGGAATCTTACTAATGAATTTATTGATTTTATGGAGGAAAAGGTTTAAGGTTTTGAAAGTTTGGGTATTTTTTCATTTTCTGATGCCACAGCATTTCTATAAAGTTTTACACAGAATGTAAGTCTTGAACACATTTGGAGGACCATCAAAGGAACATCCCTGTTAAGTTACCATGAAATTGGCAGAGTGGAATGGTAGGACGGTTTTCATTTGTAGGTAGAGGTTCAATTTATCCCTTTTGTGATGATGCATGGTTGCTATGAGTTTGTTACCAATCACAACAGCTTGAACAAATTCCGTAGAGGATCACTGAAGTAATTTCCTCCTCAAGTTTTTTTTATAATCAGACAAAGATTTTCAAAAAATTGTAATTTCCAAATTTTGTTATTTTATCCCTTTTCTGATGTCTCCTAAATGCAATGTTTTTCAACAAATAAGTATGGTTTGAACACTCTTTGTAGAGGGTTACCCAAGGAACACTTCAACAAAATTACATTGAAATATGACAAACAGCTTTGGAGAAGCAGATTTTTAAAGTTTGGACATTTTGCCTATTTTCTGATGCCACAGCAACCAAGGTTCTCAATGGTATTAAAATGTTTGATTTTCTTTTAAAGAGGCCTACCAATTGAACATTCCTGTGAAGTTTGGTAGAAATAAGTCTTGAGGTTTAGAAGATGATGTTGAAAAAAAGAAATTTCCAAATTTTGTAATTTTGCCCCTTTTTTGATGCCACTTGACTGCCATGATTTTTAACCAATCAATTTGGCTTGAAATTGGCCCCCCTTTCTGATGCCACAGCAACCAAAGTTTCAATGGAATTAAAAAGGTCAGCTAAGGAACATTTCTACCAAGTGATAGTGAAATCAGAACAGCAGATTTGGAGAAGAAGATTTTCAAAGATTGGACATTTTGCCCCCTTCCTGATGCCGCAGCAACAACAGTTCTGGATGGAATTAAATGTTTTGAACAAATTTGAAAGAGGCCAACCAGAGGAACATTCCTGTGATGTTTTAAGTAAATTATTCATGTAGTTTGGGAGGAGATGATGTTTAAAGCTAAAAGTTAACGCTCCCAGGTGATCTAACAAGGAAAGAATATGAGAATCTAGGCAGAAAAGTATGGAAGGGAATATCCGCCAAAACTCTATGGGTCTTTATGACATTCTTATTTATTAACAATACATGCTCATGTGTCTTGATGACATTCTAATTTATAAACATTACATGCTCATGTGTCTTGATGACATTCTCATTTATAAACATTACATGCTCAAACTCTATGGGTCTTTATTACATTCTTATTTATAAACATTACATGCTCATGTGTCTTGATGACATTCTCATTTATTAACATTACATGCTCATGTGTCTTCTTTCTTAATATTGTTTGTCTAAGTCATATTATGACAACAGATGGCGCTTTAAATTGAATTCTTATTCCAGGGAGATAACCGCATATGAACGGAAAATATCCCACATTTAATGAAGGATCCCTTAGTGTCACTACTCTTCAAAATAGAGGTAACTGGTGTTTAGGTAGCATTCTATCACAAACGAGTTTATATTAATAATTGTGAAATGTATATATATTAAGAGTGATTCATTATAGCTGGGAGTTCAACAAGAATTTAATTTAAAGCGCCATCTGGTGTCATAATATGACTTAGACGAACAATATTAAGAAAGAAGTTGATTGATTGGGGTTTTACGCCATTGTTAACAATTTCTCAGTCATATAACGGCGGCCAGTTCACCTACTCATATGTTTCCTGGTTTTCTCACACCAGTACAACACACAACATTCTTTCTAAGCAACTGGCTGCTTTTCCACATAGACTAAGCCTATTGGTGAAAGACAAATGACGCATGTCACATTGACTTTTGTCAAATGTCAGAAAGAATGTTGGCCGAGCCGGGATTCGAACTCACGACCCCTGGATTGACAGCCCTCGTCGACACCGACTGAGCTAATGGGGCTCGGCTAAGAAAGAAGACACATGAGCATGTAATGTTAATAAATGAGAATGTCATCAAGACACATGAGCATGTAATGTTTATAAATAAGAATGTAATAAAGACCCATAGAGTTTGAGCATGTAATGTTTATAAATGAGAATGTCATCAAGACACATGAGCATGTAATGTTTATAAATAAGAATGTCATAAAGACCCATAGCATTTTGGGGGATATTCCCTTCCATAGAAAAGAGCCATTTTTTCAATTGGATTGAAATCGTGTAGGAAATGGAGCATTATGTTATGACCAAGTGTTCTTTTTCCTACAAATATTTCAATAATCATCAGTAAAACAGTTTCTGTGGAGGACAGGGTAAAGTTGTAATCACTCGTTTATTTCTTCATTGTCACTGGATGAGGATGAAGTTTCATCGAGTTCGAATTGTTCAATTTTTGGAGTGCCAAATGAAGACGCCAGTTTGATCTTTTTGGCTTTATAAGCTGCACCACCCTTTAGCCCGCTTGACCGCTTCAGTACATCACTGGCCATTGACCTTAGACTGCATTCAGTTTTCTGTGGCGTTTTCCTTCGCAATACACCTGTTATGAAAATAAGGAAATGATAATTAAAATGACAGGCATCCTTCGAGAATCGAAAACAATGCTTACACAGATCAGCCTCCGCGTTGTCAATGTCTGGTCAGGGTCTAAACTGTTTGAGATAGTATTGGATGAAATTATCTTTACCAGCGTTAAATATTGTAAACCCTGATCAGGCGTCACGTTCACAACGTGGTCGCTGGGCTTGGTCTACATAATTTGCAAAGCCTGAAGATCGCAAGCCAACTAATACAATTATCAGAAAGTTTAACGTTAAAGTTATTTTAAGGCTTAAATCCCATAAACAAGAGGGCCATGATGGCCCTGGATCGCTCACCTGATTTTTGATTTTTGTCACTTTAGCAATATAAGCCCCGCCCCCCTGGTAGTTTCCTACACTGGCTTGGCTTGAAGAAATCTGATAGAGGGTCACCCTAGGAACATTTCTAGTAAATCTTTTGAAAATCGGCCAGACACTTAACCCTTTCCCTCATACGGCAATTCTGCAGCAGACGACTTTGAACGTATTTTGTCAAAAGATAGGAGATCTCCATAATTGAATGGATAACCTATGACAAAAAGTGGAAAACATTGTGGCCAAAGGAGAAATTGCACGTTTTGTACAATTTCTTCTTTTGTCACTATATTTTCAAAAAGCTGTCTGCTGCAGAGGCGTCAGAAAGCGTCTATATGAGGGAAAGGGTTAAGGAGAAGAAGATTTTTTAAGTTTCCACTTTAGCCATATAAGGCAAAATAGCCACGCCCCCTGGCGGCCATGTTTTTTAACCAATCAACATGGCTTAAAGATATCTGATAGTGGGTCATTTAAAGGAACATTTCTACAAAATTATTTGAAAATTGGCCCGACACTTTTGGAGGAGAAGATCTTTTAAGTTTTCACCATAGCCATATAAGGCAAAATAGCCCCCCCCTGGCGGCCATGTCTTTCAACCAATCAACATGGCTTCAAGGAATCTGATAGAGGGTCACCCAAGGAACATTTCTACAAAATTATTTGAAAATCGGCCAGACATCTTTGGAGGAGAAGATTTTTTAAGTTTTCACTATAGCCATATAAGGTAAAATAGCCCCACCCCCTGGCGGCCATGTTTTTCGACCAATCAACATGGCTTCAAGGAATCTGATAGAGGGTCACCCAAGGAACATTTCTACAAAAGTATTTGAAAATCGGCCAGACAATTTTGGAGGAGAAGATTTTTTAAGTTTTCACTATAGCCATATAAGGCAAAATAGCCCCACCCCCTGGCGGCCATGTTTTTCAACCAATCAACATAACTTGAAGGAATCTGATAGAAGGTCACCCAAGGAACATTTCAACAAAATTATTTGAAAATCGGCCAGACACTTTTGGAGTAGAAGATTTTTTAAGTTTTCACTATAGCCATATATGGCAAAATAGCCCCACCCCCTGTTGGCCATGTTTTTCGACCAATCAACATGGCTTCTGGGAATCTGATAGAGGCTCACCCAGGAAACATTTCTACAAAATTATTCGAAAATCGGCTTCACACTTTTGGAGGAGAAGATTTTTTAAGTTTTCACTATATTTTTCATTTTGTTGCCATGGAAACCAGAATTCTGCATGGATCCCAAAAATTTGAAAGAATTCTGGTGAGGCCACTGTGAGGATGCTTCATGTGAAGTTTCAGCCCAATTGACATACTGGTTACTGAGGAGAAGAAGTTGACGGACGACGGACGCCGGACAAAAGGCGATCACAATAACTCATCTTGAGCAAAGCTCAGGTGAGCTAAAAAACAATTACATGAAAGTTACATTTAAATTGCAGAAAACAATTTAAAATCAAATGGCACTGGAAGTTAACTTCTTGTACTGTTCTGTTCAAGACAGTGTTGTATAATTGCTGCTGTTATTTGATATACATATATATTACAAACAAACACTTTCAAGACAAGCATTAATCTTTGTACATGACATCTAAAGTACAGGCATAATGATCGCTATTCAATTGTTATGTCACAAACTCTAGATTATCCTAAACATTTACTAATGTTGCCACTGGTGTTTAAAGAGATATTTACTAACAAGAGGCCAATGCTCTACTGGCATGGATATTGAAGGTGTTATTGTGACAATCAAAAATAAAGAATTGTATTTTGTTAACCAGCTATATTATAACAATTTTGACAATTTCAAGGTCCGTAATCCAGTCATGCATGGGCGGATCTGGCTGGTTAAGGAAAGGAACCAAGCTCTTATGGATTTCTAACAACTGTATAAGTTTGATTGAGATACAATAAAAAATAAAGATTGTATTTTGTTAACAAACTCTGTTATAGCAATTTTGACAATTTTAAGGAACCGAGCTCTGATGGATATCTAACTACTGTATAAGTTTGGTGAGATACAATAAACAAGAGGGCCATGATGGCCCTGGATCGCTCATCTTGTTTTTTTTTTTCATTTAAGCCATATAAGCCCTGCCCCCCTGGTAGTTTCCTACACTGGCTTGACTTGAAGACATCTGATAGAGGGCACCCTAGGAACATTTCTAGTAAATCTTTTGAAAATCGGCCAGACACTTTCGGAGGAGAAGATTTTTTAAGTTTTCACTTTAGCCATATAAGGCAAAATAGCCCCGCCCCCTGTCGGCCATGTTTTTTCAACCAATCAACATGGCTTGAAGGAATCTGATAGAGGGTCAGCAAAGGAACATTTCTTCAAAATTATTTGATAATCGGCCTGACACTTTTGGAGGAAAAGATTTTTTAAGTTTTCAATATAGCCATACAAGGCAAAATAGCCCCGCCCCCTGGAGGCCATGTTTTTTTACCAATCAACATGGCTTCAAGGAATCAGATAGAGGGTCACCCAAGGAACATTTCTACAAAATTATTTGAAAACGCCCTGACACTTTTTGAGAAGAAGATTTTTTAAGTTTTCACTATAGTCATATAACGCAAAAAGCCCCGCCCTCCAGGCGGCCATGTTTTTTGACCAATCAACATGGCATGAAGGAATCTAATAGAGGGTCATCCAAAGAACATTTCTACAAAATAATTTGAAAATTGGCCCGACTCTTTCGGAGGAGAAGATTTTTTAAGTTTTCACTTTAGCCATAACAGGCTAAATAGCACCCCTCCCCTGGTGGCCATGTTTTTGCGCCAATCAACATGGCTTAGAATGAATGTATATTGTTTTATGGCGCATCGACAGCTAAGGTCATTTAGCGCGCAATTAAATTTAAATATTCATGATCCCTGGGTAAACATACCAGTACTAGGCTAGAAAATGTGCCTTGCCCAAGGGCACTCCACCATGACCAATTGCCGCGACTGGGGATCGAACCAGGGACACCCTGTTTCGAAATCCCCGACGCTAACCACTCGACCACAGCGGATTCCTAACAACATGGCTTAGAGGAAAAATAATTGGAAAATCGGCCCGACACTTTCAGGAGAAGATTTTTTAAGTTTTCACGATAGCCATATAGGGCAAAATAGCCCAGCCCCCTGGCGGCCATTTTTTTTGACTAATCAATATGGCTTGAAGGAATCTGATAGAGGATCACCCAAATAACATTTCAACAAAATTATTTGAAAATCTGCCCGACACTTTTGGAGAAGGAAGATTTTTTAAGTTTTCACTATATAGTCATATAAGGCAAAATAGCCCCGTCCCCCTGGCGGCCATGTTTTTTGACCGATCAACATGGCTTCAAGGAATCTAATAGAGGGTCACCCAAAGATAATTTCTACAAAATAATTTCAAAATTTTCCAAACAGTTTGGGAGAATAAGAATTTTTGATTTTTTTTTTCGTTTCGTTGCCATGGAAACCAGAATTCTGCATGGATCCTAAAAATTTGAAGGAATTCTGATGGGACCATTGAGAGGATATTTCCTGTGAAGTTCCAGCCCAATTGACCCACTGGTTACTGAGAAAAAGAAATTGACAGACGACGGACAAAAGGTGATCACAATAACTCACCTTGAGCAAAGCTCAGGTGAGCTTAAAAAATGAAATATAGAGCTCACTTTAGTTGAATAGTTAGGTTCCAAACGTTTTTAATTCCTTGAACTTTTTAATTACACATGAATATATGAACTGCAACAATCAAAATTATACCAATATATGTTCTTTTTTATAGCAGATCATGTAAGTTTAACCCTTTCCTCCACAAGCTATGTTTAGACTAATCCAAAAGGAAAGGATCTGATGAAAAATATGAACATATAGGTAAAAGAAAAATGCCATTTTAGAATTGTATTGAGAACAGTGTATGAAATGAAGCAATCGCTAAAAGGCGCTTGTGTGGAGGAAAGGGTTAATTGTAGATATTTGACACATGAACTTATGTTTGTATGTTAATTTGGTAGTCTGGTTCCCTGCGTACTATATGACAAATACTACGTCAGGCACACCACAAACATGGCGGAGCCCAGTGTATCCGATAAGACAAATATAGCAATGAGTAACTCCTATACCCTGTAGGGCACACTTTTTAAAATTTAAACTTGCACTTATATTTGTGTATGTTAAAAGAAAATATCTTCATTTTGTCCCTCTTTCGTAGGTTTAAGATATAATTCCTCAATTTATTTACTTATCAAGTAGCTACATTTCGGATGGTGTTATGTATTACGGATACACATAAGAGTATATTCTGTTTCGAGATAGTATCTGTCAATGTATTAAGGGGTGGCTACGTAAAACATGGAATATAAATATCATTTGGTTTTATACCTTGAAGTGGCTTACTTGGGTATTTACAATTTGATATAATTTTGGTTTTTTTAGGTTATTTCTGATGCAATTACCAAATACAATCAGCTTTGTTCAACACATATACAAACACTTAAGACTCTGCAACAAGATACATTGAAAAAGTTATTTGCAGGTTACGATTGCCTCTGTTGCTTACCAACTGGATTAACTATTTGCATGCTAGCTGCAGATTTCGTTAACCGTTGGTGGTGTTTTCAAACAGTTTGGACACAGATCAGGCCAAGAAAACAAGGGGCCTGATCTGAGATCCAAACTGTTTGACACTCGGTTTCTATCTAAGCAAATATTTGGAACAGAAATATATTTTTCAAAAATGTTGCAGACGACAGTTTAGCAGACTTGCAAAGAGTTAAAATGAACTCTTACCCTCATACAAATCTACAGCAGACGACTGAACATATTTTGTAAAACAAATAAAAAATATCTATAATTGAATTTGAATGGGTAACATTATGACTAAAAGTGGAAAACATAGTGGCAAATGGATAAATCGTTTGTTTTAAGTAATTTCATCTTTTGTCACCATGTTTTCAAAAAGCTGTCTGCTGCAGAGGCGTCAGAAAGCGCATTTATGATTGAAAGGGTTAATAAACCATAAAAGTTAATGATATTCGGTGGTAACGATAACCGGATCTGTTGCAGACGACTTTGAACATATTTTGTAAAAAAAAACGAAAATCTCTATAATTGAATTTGAATGGACTAAAAGTGGAAAACATAGTGGCAAAAGGATAAATTGCTTGTTTTAAGTAATTTCTTCTTTTGTCATTATGTTTTCAAAAAGCTGTCTGCCGAAGAGGCGTCAGAAAGCGCCTATATGATTGAAAGGGTTAATAAACCATAACATGTAATGATATTCTTTGTTATTGATAACCTGACCTGTTGCAGACAGAATTGCCAACACTAACAATCTAAAGTTCATAAAATAACAGTGTTTTGTGTTTTTCAATCCATAATGTAAAATCATCGAAGTTAAGTTTTACCACAGGACTTTTCGGCTCTTTTTTAAATGAACTATGCCTTCCCGGAGTTTCAAGGAATGGTCTTTCTTGTCTCAAGTTTTTCATAATTTTCATTTCATCTTCAACAGACGAAAGCGTTTTATGCTTCTGAGCCCACTTGATTACTGCCGTTTCCTTGTCAAAGTTATTGGTTACCTCGTCCGTCCCGAAAAAAGCACCACTTCGCTTCAATCACCAAAGAATTGTCAGTGATATTGGAGCACATTGCACGCAAATGTCCCTTGAATAGTCGTACAAGATGTTCCATTTGTAAGTCTGCTGGTATAACTGTCTTACCAGTGTTTACAAAAAGACCATAACATGTTTCAGCTGCTTTCTGATCACTGAGAAGGGCTATTGATTGTGAATGAAGCTTTCATTTATTTGACTAAATAATATGTATTCTTGCAAAAAAATACAAATATGTTGCTTCTATACACTTTTCTTTTCATTTACTCCTATTTTTTAAACCTAGTTTTATGCCATGTGGTCAACATATAGGTTATGCGAAATTAAAGGTAAAGTTTATCCGAAATTACAAGGCATCCGAAATACGTCTACTTAACGAATGCATTAAATTCAACGGTTAGCATTAAAGGCAATAAAATATGAAGTTACCAATGACTTCTTTGTTATAATATTCACACGAAAAAACTACTGCTATGAAAGTGCCCAGCAGTAGGGCTGTCACGATACGCTTCAAGCGTACCACGATATATTGCAATACAGTGGAACCGTATTGCGATACGTACCACAATATATTGCTTTATTTATGGATTGATTGGATTCTATGATTATTTCAACTTGGAACCCTTTTTAACAATGTATTTTCATTTAAATAACACAAATAATAAATAACAGCACATGTAAAAGATGAAATCACTTGATTTTAGTGAAAAAATGAAAGAGATAAAGAAAACTTGAGAACTGTAGGAACTACTTTAACTTTCGTTTTCGAGACTGGGTGATGACGATTGACATGCTTGTTTAAATGTGTTGTACAACCACTGTATTTAACAGATGCATCGCACTAACACTAACACATAATGTCTGCATAACACTATACCTTCAATTAATTTATTGGAATGTTTTTCCCTTTTAAGCAAACAATGGCCACATACATCAGATTTTGCTTTTTATTTGGAATATCATACTCCATCTGTTCAATAGGCGCAGCCATTGTTGTATATGATCGTACTTGTTTCAATTTCCTTGATTTTTGGAATAATGTTCTTCAGAAGTTCCGACTCTCCATTTTGTAAGGTTGATGTGATTTAATTATGAAATATAACACCATAATATTATTAGTATTTGTTTAATGCCGTTTAGAGTTTATTCACTAAATATTCAGACAAGGATGTTCGATTATTCGTTATAAAATATTGACGTGTGAATCAAGTAGGTCCTACATGACAACCGATGAGTTCGTATTTTATAGTTTAGTTTTGGTTTTACACTTGTGCGCATTTATAGCCAGGACTGCCCAGGAGAGTTGCAAAAATAAAAACATGTATGATAAATTGATAATACTTTTATAGGAATTGAACTTTAATAGTTCTGATTCGAAGTTCGTTGAAATTCTAAATTTTAAGTTTTTGCGAAATACACTCGACCATAGTTAGCGAACGAACTCAGCCATTGTCACGCGCACTTGATATCAACTTATTATTTATCGTCTGATTGACACAACATTTGACACCGAAGCTTCATTTTATCGATTGAATAACGGAAATAATAACGGATGAACTGGAATGAAAATATCGCAAAATACCGGTACGTGTCTGTTGTATCGCGGTACGTATTGGTTGACAACTGTATTGGGATATACCGGTTTATCGGTATATTGTGACAGCCCTACCCAGCAGACAACATTGACTTTAACCGTAATACAATGGTCCTGTGGGAGCCGCCATTGTTCTAGTATGCCTGACCCGTAACATAGTGTAACATAGTGGTAGGGACAGGTAATCCAGACTAGTTAATTTGGGTGAACAACATTTTCTGTCAGGGAATACAATTGAACTCGGACTAATCCTAAACTTTAATAATACTACTTTTGTTAATGGTTTCAGCCTTGAAAACTACATATTTTAATTTATATTCATATTAATTAATTAGTAAGACTGTATTACGACGAGTCTTTATGAAATATATTTGGCAAAGCTTCGTCATAGCTCTATTAATTACATTAAAGATCCGTCATTTGCAGATTTAAACCGCTTTTGAAGATTCAATGTAACTTTGTTGTGGGCTCAAGATAACTGATAAGAGAAATACATTATAAAAAAATCTATTTTTCTCAACCAAACCTAATACCGGGGTAACTCATTATAATCATCATGGCCAGTACCTGGTTATAATTTAGTTATCATACCATCAAGTGTTATAAAGCAACCTGGCCTTTAACTTCTATATATAATATAACTGACAACGGGAGCTCTGTAAACTTGACACACAAGTTTTATTTCATCTAATCCTGTTTAATACTACTGTTTATATGCTCTAAATATAAAGTTGTATTTAACAGGGGTATATTTAAAAAAATTAACGCTTTCTGGTGCTTCTGCAGCAGACAGCTTTTTGAAAACAGTGACAAAACAAGAAATTGCAAAAAACATGCAATTTCTCTCTTTGCCACAATGTTTTCCACTTTTTGTCATATGTTACCCATTCAATTATAGAGAATTTCATTCGGCTCGGGTGATCGTAAACGTATACCTTATGTTTCTATCAAGTATCTACTCATGTATATCAGTGGAAAAATGAATACTGCATTATTACTGCATTATTTGACGTGGAAATGAATAACATGTCATTATAAACTCACAATATATATAATATCAGATTTAATTCAGTGTTTGATTAGAACTGTTTGTTTCGTTTTTAATGGGTTTAAAGACGCTTGCTTCGATAGTATCTCAGTCAATTTGCAATGCCCAGCTAATTACTGGCATAGGAAGACCAAAGAAGCCAACATGTTCCTTCAGTCACAAGCGGGCACATAGGTAGAACCACCCACCAACTATAAGTCAGCCGGAAGACTTCCCCATATTAAAATCTGAACCAACCCACAAACAGTGGTGAAAGGCTATGGGGTTGTGAGTAGAAGACTGTAACAGAGAGTGGCGAGGGGCTTAGGTAGTGGTTGTGAGTCGAGGACTGTAACAGACATTGGTTGGGGCTTATTAAGTGGTTGTGAGTCGAAAACTGTAACAGACATTGATGAGGGGCTTAGTAAGTGTTTGTGTGTTGAAGACTGTAACCAGTTTGCAATATATACCCTGATTAGAACTGATTTCTCACTCACGACTCATTTGAGGAAATTATTTCAAGTTTATCCATTTTATAAAGACAGAAACTGACACTTATTGCAACCCTGCAACAAATTGTCGTGTGCTCATAATCTCGTCTATTGCAACTATAAAGTCCATCCTATTACATTGACAATTTGCGAAACAATTGGAGTATAGTCAACCAGCTTGGATCTGGATCAGACACTGAGTAACTCGGTGATGATCTGGATCCAAGTTTTTTGCCAAAATACCCATCATTAATGTAGTTGTGACTTGCGAGATAAGGGTTAACTCTTTCCCTCATATAGACGCCTCTGCAGCCGACAGCTTTTTGAAAACAGTGACAAATAAAAAATTGCACAAAACGTGCAATTTCTCCTTTTGCCACAATGTTTTCCACTTTTAGTCATAGCTTATTCATTCAATTATAGAGATTTTCCACTTTTTGACAAAATTTGTTCAAAGTCGTCTGCTGCATAATTGTTGTAGGAGGGAAAGTACACACCAGAAATCATTCAACAATCTCTTTAATACTCACCAGGGCCTTTCGTTTCGTAGAGTTACTCTCCAACTCCTCCTCCAACTTCCAAAAGTCTTCAAAGGTGTGTACTGGAAGGTCAACACAGAACTGCCGTTCAATGTCCAATTCTTCACTTGATGAGCGTCCAAATTCCTCAATCCTAGTTAGTGATACGTCCTCACACAATTCAGATGTAGATGTCTTTGACTTGTTGGCCATTTTAACAACTGTATTCATCTGAAACACATGAGAAGGTGAACTGGCCGCCGTGATATGACTAAGAAATTGTTAAAAATGGCGTTAAATCCCAATCAATCAATTCAGTTATTGAGAATGCTGAAACCTATATTCGTGATCCAAAAGAGTCATACGGGTGATTAAAAGACAAGTAGAGCTCTAGCTATGGGTAGATTTATATATTAGTTATCTCAGAATAAACATAATTCTAACTTTTTAACGGTTAAAAAGAAGCTATTCTTCTTTCAAAGTTTCACACGCGCCAAACAGGGCGGGAATGCTAATTACTGGCTTCATACAGGGTGGCAATATTCCATTGATCGTTACACACATTTTGTAATTATCATAGTATGTATTGGCATGCACAGATATACTTGACGGCCTATATTACCTGCAATTCCAGACAAAACAGCTACAACACTTTTGATTCGGAATCATCCACTATCGTTTCATCCAATATGGCGGCAGCCTCGATTTCAGTTAAAGTACCCGGATGTAACGTGACAGTTTGATGACGTTTTACAGACGTCACTGCACGAATATGTGAATAAAACGCATCCATATATGATTCAGTAAAATTTTATTCTGAAGATGTTCTATTTAGACTCTGTGTAATAAGGAATTATTTTATTTCCCATTTTTAGAAATGTGGCAATTGAAAATTTCATATTTTATAGCTATCTATAGTGTAACAATTAAGCATGTTATTTGTTAAATTAAGTGTTTGATTATCAGTATGTTTTTTAAAATGTAGTGCAAATTAAACGTCTACTACATTTGTTTCAAAGTCTCCACTTATCTAAAATGTCCATATGGTTTTGGTTACCAATACGTACTAAAAACGCATGGCAGACGTTACCAATACGTATTAAAAACGTATGGCAGACGTCAACTGTATTTTTTCCAAAGTCTTCACTTAGTGTCCATATGGTTTTGGTTACCAATACGTATTAAAATTGCAAGGCAGACGTCAACCGTTTGTTTTTTCTTCAAAGGCTTCACTTAATGTGCACATGGTTTGGGTGAGTGTATACATATCAAAATCCCCATGGTTCAAAAATTGCATAGTACTCAAAATTCCCATGGCTAAAATGACAGGGTATTCAAATTCCCACGATGGGAAGTCAAACTCCCCATGACAAAAATAAAAGACTATTCAAAGGTGTTGAAGAGGAAAATGTATTCAATTAGAAAACCGGACGTGTCAATATGTTTTCTTTGTTGTCTGATGAAAACTTATGTATGTAGGAAAGGGAATATGCTAATATAAGCCAAGTGAAAGCCAAATGAAATAATGAGCAAATTTAATCATTTTAATTCATAAATATGCATTATTTAATTTAATTGTGCAGAAATTATAGATAATATGAAAAAGTTTAAAAACTGTTTTATCAAATAAATCATATACTGCAAGCACTAGCTGTTTTTATTCTATTTTAGCACATTTCCACATTAGCACAAGTCCACAAAATCACATGGCATTTCAAACACCGAGTTAATTTTATTCTTATCACATGTTGAATACGCGACAGAATTTCCGCAAGGAACTTGGCACCACTCACATACTGAACACATAGGTATTTTAGCCTTTGCTGATTTGCGTGTTTTGCCTTCTTAACACGTTTCATCGTCGGTTCACCAAGGTCACACCGAAGAATGTCAGCTGCCACCATAAATTATTGTATCTTTTCCAACGCATTTCACTACATTCCAAAGAGAAGGGTTGTTATGTCCCACCAGATGTTTAAATGAATAATTCACGAGTCGCACTGATTATTTGTGCAGTCCTGGTATTCAATGGTGGCACTGTGTACATTCCAAAGTACTAGGGGAATCTAGGCGATAAGCGCCGGAACCTCATATGCCCGCTTGCTGACATTACTGCACGAAATGAGCCGTTCACACAATTTGAGTCAAAGTACTCCACCAGGCACTGCAGTTGTTGAGGGGCTTGTTCGCGAAAGACCGCCATGCCATCTATCACGTCGTTGGATGGCAGAATTGCAAGATCATCAAGCTTTGCGCAGAATGTCCTAACCTCATCATCATTGTTAAAGTCAGACTGCAAACCCTCTGATTGAAATCTTCTCCAGCCTGCAGGCAGGTAGCCTCGGTTAGATGGTATAGAAGCATCCCTGTATATGAATGTTGTATGTGAAGACAGTTCTGACGGCATTTTGTATCGCTACCTCGTAGTCTGCCAGGATGCGCTCTGGGTTGGGTCTAATACCTCGCTGCAGACACACATCTAGTGGGGGAAGTCAGCATCTCTTCATATAGTCTGTTGCTTAGAGGGCATGCAAGAGTACGTAGACATCTAAGGCACAAAAGTAACTGAGGGACACACGAATCACGAACAGTTGTTGGAACTGAGAGGGGATTGTTGAATGTGTACCGTCCATGAACCAGCTTGCGCTTTCTAGAAAGCGGAGACTGTCACAGTGGCAAACATGAGGATACGGCTATCTGGCGACTCGTTGTCATATATGACATTGGTTAAAAAAAAACAGGGAATAGAACAGGAATGTCACGGATTGTGGATGGATTTATTGGTGCCGTACCCTTCGAAGCACGTCGCACAGTTTGCTTCAGAAGCCTGACAGGACCAGCAGCAACGTCATCTGCATTTGTTTCAAAGTCATCATTTAGTGTCCATATGGTTTTGGTTACCAATACGTATTAAAAACGCATGGCAGACGTCAATTGTTTATTTTTACAAAGTCTTCACTAAGTGTCCATATGGCTTTGCTAACCAATATGTCTTAAAAACGTATTGCAGACGTCAACCTTTCATTTTTTAAAGTTTTCACTTAGTGTCCATGTAGTTTTGTTACCAATACGTATTGCAGACGTCATCAGTATTTGTTTCAAAATCATCACTTAGTATTCACATGGTTTTGGTTACCAATACGTAATAAAAACGCATGGCAGACGTCAACTTTTTATTTTTTTCAAAGTCTTCACTTATTGTCAATATCTTGTTGGTTACCAATACGTTTAAAAAACGTATGGCAGACTTGTACATATTTTTTTTCTAAGTCTTCACTTAGTGTCCATATGGTGTTGGTTACCAATATGTATTAAAAACGCATAGCACACGTCAACTGTTTATTTCCTCAAAGTCTCCAACTAGTGTCAATATGGTTTTAGTTACCAATACGTATTAAAAATGTATGGCAGACGTCATCTGAATTCGTTTCAAAGTCATCACTAAGTGTCCATATGGTTTTGGTTACCAGAACGTATTAAAAACGTATGGCAGACGTCAACTGCTTATTTTTTCAAAGTCTTCATTTAGTGTCCATATGGTTTGGGTAACAAATACGTATTAAAATCGCATGGCAGACGTCCACTGTTTATTTTCTCAAAGTCTTAACTTAGTGTCCATATGGTTTTGGTTACCAATACGTATTAAAAACGTATTGCAGGCGTCATCTGTTTTTGTTTCTAAAGCTTCATTTTGTGTCCATATGGTTTTGGTTATCAATACGTCTTATAAACGTATGATAGACGTCTACTGATTTTTTTCAAACCCTTCACTTGGTGTCCATATGGTTTTGGTTACAAATACGTATTAAAAACGCGTGGCAGACGTCAACTGTTTATTTACTCAAAGACTTCACTTAGTGTCAATATGGTTTTGGTTACCAGTACGTATTAAAAACGTATAACAGACGTCAACTGTATTTTTTTCGAAGTCTTCATTTAGTGTCCATATGGTTTTGGTATCCATTACGTATTAAAAACGTATGGCAGACGTCTTTTGTAATTATTTGAAAGTCTTCACTTAGTGTCCATATGGTTTTGGTTACCAATACGTATTAAAACGTATTGCAGACGTCTACTATATGTCTTCACCTAGTGTCCATGTAGTTTTGGTTACCAATACGTATTAAAAACGTATTGCAGACGTATACTATATGTCTTTACTTTGTGTCCATTTGGTTTTTGTAACCAATACGTATTAAAATCGCATGGCAGACGTCGACTGTTTATTTTCTCAAAGTCTTAACTTAGTGTCCATATGGTTTTGGTTACCAATACGTATTCAAAACGTATTGCAGGCGTCATCTGTTTTTGTTTCTAAAGCTTCATTTTGTGTCCATATGGTTTTGGTTACCAATACGTCTTAAAAACGTATGATAGACGTCTACTGATTTTTTTCAAACCCTTCACTTGGTGTCCATATGGTTTTGGTTACAAATACGTATTAAAAACGCGTGGCAGACGTCAACTGTTTATTTACTCAAAGTCTTCACTTAGTGTCAATATGGTTTTGGTTACTAGTACGTATTAAAAACGTATGACAGACGTCAACTGTATTTTTTTCGAAGTCTTCACTTAGTGTCAATATGGTTTTGGTTACTAGTACGTATTAAAAACGTATGACAGACGTCAACTGTATTTTTTTCGAAGTCTTCATTTAGTGTCCATATGGTTTTGGTATCCATTACGTATTAAGAACGTATGGCAGACGTCTTCTGTAATTATTTGAAAGTCTTCACTTAGTGTTCATATGGTTTTGATTACCAATACGTATTAAAAACGTATGGTAGACGTCTACTGTATTGTTTTCAAAGTCTTCACTTAGTGTCCATCTGGTTTTGGTTACCAATACGTATTAAAAACGTATTGCAGACGTCTACTATATGTCTTCACTTAGTGTCCATGTAGTTTTGGTTACCAATACGTATTAAAAACGTATTGAAGACGTCTACTATATGTCTTAACTTTGTGTCCATTTCGTTTTTGTAACCAATACGTATTAAAAACGTATTGTAGACGTCTAGTATATGTCTTCACTTAGTGTCCATTTGGTTTTGGTTACCAAGACGTCTTAAAGCCGTTTGGCAGACGTCTTGCAGACGTCTATAGTGTTCCAATTTGCTCCGAAACGTATTAAGCACGTAGTACAAACGTCTTGCATACCAACACCCATAGGAGACGTTGCTGTCACCGAAACGAATGGTTCACTGGGTTATGCCATAATCATAGAGGTCATTCATAATACCATATTTCCAGGTAGTGTCATATGCACTTTCTAAGTCAAAGAAGACGGAGACAACGTGTTCCTTTTTAATGAATGCTAGTCTGATAAAAGTTTCAAAACGAATCAAATGATCCACTGTGCTTCTATGTTTTCGAAAACCAGACTGGAAAGTAGTAATAAGTTTGTTCTTTTCGAGAAACCAAACAAGTCTGTCGTTCACCATTCTTTCCATGGTTTTACATATACAGCTAGTTAAGGCTATAGGACGATAATTCCCAGGATTAGTTGTATCTTTACCAGGCTTGGGAATTGGAATAACGATGGCCTCTTTCCAAGATCTCGGGAGATTTCCCGTTCGCCAAACCTGATTATAGACGTCAAGTAAACAAGAAAGGGATCGGAAAGGTAAATGCTTAATCAGTTGATAGTGTATATCATCTGAACCCGCAGCGGTATCATGGCACTTCTTTAGAGCCGATTTTAATTATTTTAACGTAAAAACTTTATTGTAGGCCTCTTCATTTTTCGATTTAAAGTTAATTTTCCGTTTCTCCCTCTGCTGTTGAAATTTTTGAAACTTTGGAGAATAGTTTGAAGAGGACGACTTCTGTGCAAAGGAATCTGCCAACGTATCGGCAATATCCTTCTTTGAAGTAGCAACACCGTCTGAGGTGTTCAGATGATTCACACTAAGCGAACTGCTCTTTCCTTTTATTTTCCTTATCATGTCCTATGTCTTTTTGACAGATGATCTAGAATTTAATCTAGATACATACTGTCTCCAAGACGCACGTTTACTGTGCTTAATTGTTTTACGAGCTTTTGCTCTAGCTATTTTAAAGTATACATGATTTTGATGGGTTGGCCTCAGGTTAAACTGCCTTAAAGCAGATTTGCGTGTTCCTATAGCCTTTTTGCAATCCTCATCAAACCAAGGTTTGCGAGGGTGCTTTGGATTTGTCGAAGTTTGGGGAATTGCCTCTTTAGCAGCCTGATACATTAAAGATGTAAATAGTTGTGTAGGGTCATCACATTCCAAGAAAGCATCCGGATTAATGGAACGTTCACATCGCATCTGGAATAAATTCCAGTTCGCTTTGTGGAGCCTCCATCGTCTCGGACGCCCCTGGACAGATGGCCCAGTTTCAGTGATAATTATAGGGAAATGATCACTTCCATGAGGTCGTCTTCCACCTTCCACTTAAAGTCAACAAATATATCGGGACTACAAATAGAAAGATCAAGAGATGAGTAAGAACCAGTAGCAGGATGCAGATAGGTGTGAGATTTATTATTCAAAATACAAAGGTCATGTTTAAAAATAAAATCTTCTAATATTTGGCCTTTGTTATTGGTGTCACTACATCCCCACAACTTATTGTGTGAATTGAAGTCGCCAACTATCATAAAAGGTGTTGGAAGCTGACTGACAAGCTCAACGAGCTTGTCGGTATTAAGAGGCTGACTTGGCGGAAGATACAAAGAACATAGGGTAATTGTTTTGCTCAATGAAATTCTGACCGCAGTTGCCTGCAGAGTTGTAGTAAGTGAGACTAAGCTATGGGGAACAGAGTTGTTAACACATATTGCTACCCCACCACAAGCTCGAGCACTTGCATCGGAAGTTTTATGATAACATGAATGATATTTAAGAGAAAGACTATCATTATCTTTTAAAAATGTTTCTTGTAAGCATAAAGCTACTGGTTTCTTTTCATTAACTAGTTGAGACAATTCTTCAAAATTGGCTTTAAATCCACGACAGTTCCACTGGATTATGGAATTCATTTCGATACAGGTTCACAAATTTTGATTTCAGGTATCGCAGTATGCCAGGAATCAATGTTTTGATTCCAGTCATCTTTCGTATCCGACCATGGACTAGGATACCCAGTTTCCTGTGTCTCCATGTCTTCCAATGTCTGAAAACGATTAGTAATTTTAGGTTTAGAGTCACTAGCTCTATCTAATTGGACCTTAATTTTTCTAGTTTTTTGTTTCTCAAAGCCTTCAGAATCGGGCTTTGATTGTGATTTAGACTTAGGTTTGTTTTGTTGGTTTGGTTTAAGTGAAATAATTGAAGATTTATTCGTATCAGGAAATTTACTTGTATGTTTTGATTTTTTTTTTTTAACTTTAGAAGATTCCTTTCCTTTTGAAGAATCAATTTCCTTGGAAGAGGACTCAACTTCTCTAGGAGAAGACTCAATTTCTCCAGAAGAAGATGATCTAATTTCTTTAGAAGAAGACTCAATTTGTTTAGAAGAAGACTCATTTTCTATGAAGAAGATGCAGTATTGCTACAGGTGTCTTTGTTCATTGATGGTAATGAAGAAAGGATAGAAGTAGAGGGCTGTTCATTTGACATAATTGCTTTTAACTGTAAACTGATGTCAGGAAACTTTTGAGATAGAACCTTCAAAAGGCGATGGCATGTAGACCATTCTTGTGAGAGTGGCGGTGTATTGACAACAGGCCTGATAGTAGTTGGTCTAGTTTTAGATGCAAAACTGTTGTCACCATTAAATCTAGCTGCAATGTTTTGTTGTTGAGCAACAATCCTCCTGGCCTCCACAAAACTAACATTTTGTTTATACTTTACATTAAGTATTTCTTTCTGTGAAAGCCAAAAAGAACATTCCTTCGAACTTGCAGCATGATTCAGGCCACAGTTCGCACATTTAATAGTATTAGTACAGGCAGACAACTGGTGATCATTTCCAACAAAACTACACTTACTACAGACATAGGAACCATTACATTTACTCTCGTGGTGTCCAAACTTTTGACACCGATAACAGCGCAAGGGATTGGGTACGTAACAATCAACCTTGACTATTTGGTAACCAATTTTGATTTCTTTTGGTAAATTTGGCGTATCAAAAGTAAAAATGTAAGTGTTGGTCAATATTTCAGACCCATCTCTGAAGATCTTAATGCGCTTTACGTCTGTAACACCTTGATATTTTAAATTTTCAGTGATTTCTTCAGTTGTTTGACAATTTCCAAGTTCCCTGCATCTTATGACACCCTTTGATGAATTTAGGAAAGGGTGAGCATATATGTTGACAGGTACTTCGAAAAATACTTTTTTATTTAAGAGATTTTCAGATTGTGTTTTTGAGGAAATTTCAACAAGTAAAGTACCGTCTTTTAAACTTTTGACTGATTTTGGAGTTCCAAAAATAGCAGATAATTGCTTTTCAATCACAAATGGAGAGAGCGTTGTAATATTTTTGTTTTCATCTGTAGATTTTATAACTAAAAAACTAGGGAAAGTAGAACTATTAAAATGGTGACTTTCGTCACCGGAATCATCTGAAACATCAGATAAGGTACGCTTGGCTTTTTTTTGGGTGGCCATGTCAGCCTTGATAGATTCACCGGTGATGCCATTCACCCGCCACGGAGCCCAACAAGGGGACGTATTCCGGGGATACCCATCTCGGTCTACGCCAAAGTTACACCACCGGCATACTCGTCCAGAACAGACTCATAAATTGAGCTACTGATACTTCATGTGGTATCCGACCAAGCATGGACTACCATAATAAAGTGAACGATCCTCAATTAAACATCTCTTTTAGCCGATTGACCCTGAAGCCATTGCCTTCTGATACACCTTGTCTCAAATGTAAACGGGTACAAATATTTATGAAATAACATTTCGTAAAACGTTAATATAATGAAAAAGAAAATGTAACCAAATAAAGGGTATCAGGGCTAAACATGACCAGCCGATTGATCAGGGCGGGCCTTCCTGACCTCCCGTTTAACCCAACTCAAGGCCAAAGCAGTGTATTGTAGAATCGGAGTTTAAAATTGCCATACTCCGAGCTTACTCAACTACCAGGATCCCATCATCAGGCGACACGGGTTGCAGCTCACGGCAAACGAGCAGGCACAGTGGTGGATTTATACCACTCCGTAGTGCGACAGCTGGGCTATTTCTAACCCCCCGCCCAGCTGGGGGGTGTGAGAAGTAGTACTCTGGAATATGGACCCTTAAGAAAAAAACTTATCCTTAATCAAACTGAAACCTAATTGTAGTCAAGTTTGATTTAATTCAAGAAGGAACTTGATACCATTCAAAATTTAACCTTTTCTCACATGTAGACGTATTTTGACGCTTCAGCAGAGGACAATTTGTTAACATTGCGCAATATTTCAAATCTTTTTTAATAATAATTCTTTCTATCATTGAGGTTTTCGGTATTTTTTGCCAAAGATGTTGCCAAAGTTGTCTGCTGCAAGATTTGTTGTATGTGGAAAACGCTTAAAGCATATTATATGAAAATGCATTGAGTTGTGACAGATTATATTTGAGCTATGGAGTCAAGTATAAAAATTAACCATAGTGAAACTCAAACTTAAATAAGTCATTATTTCAATGATTTTAGACTAAGTTTTCTAGATGATAAATGTAATCAATCTGACTTATCATGATTATAGCAATTTAAATTGCATTGAGTTGCGTAAAAAGGTTTCTGAGATAAAAGGAAATATACGCCAACTTTAACTAAAGTCATAACCTTTTCCCACATACAGCAACACTGAAACAGACGACTAAGAATAATCTTGACAAAGAAATAATTGTTTCATTGGTATTTTAAGCCATTTTCAACATTATTTGAGTTATATCACAGTAACAGTTCAGTTAGTCATGATCCCTATGTACACAAACCAGAACTAGGCTAGGAAATGTACTTGCCCAAAGGGAACTCCACCATGACCAGAAACATGGAAAATGTGAGTAGAGTTGAAAACATTGTGGCAAAAGGAGAAACAGCTGAATTTGAACAAATTCTCCATTGGTCATAAAGTTTTCAAAAGTTGTCTGCTGCACATTCATCAATACCTGTCTGTATGTGGTAAATGGTTAAATTCTTAAACAGACAGAAAGACTAGCCAAACGGTATTTTTCCACATCAATTGTGTTGTGCAAAGAGAATACAAACAAATACCTTATTTACGAGGCCACCACTACAACCTGTATCAGCGTTTTGACATGTTGCGGTTGAAACACACCACTCACAGTTTACTTCGGTAGAAATTCTACACATTCCACATCTATATTTTAAAAAAAGATATACCTTCATTATAAAACTATATGAGCAGTACTCCAGGAAAACTATAATTAAAATACTGATTTCCATGAACTTAGCTAGAACATTATAAAAATCCATTTAAATGTTTGACCTTTGAGTTTAACGTGTAACCTTGACATTCAAGCACAAAATACCAAATGTGGTACAATGTTCTAACCAAACACGAGTAGAAATGTGCACATTTACCTAATTTCTCTCCATTTACATTTATATACAAAGATTCAAAAAGTTAGCACAAATACTTCAGGGCAATAACATATTCACGTATAACCCTAATTATCAAGCTTTGAGATTTATGTGTGGCTAAAATGTATAGCTACCTATTGCTGTTTATGTACATACTGGTTTTCCGGAGTTATCACATAATTCAGAATAATCCAAATAATTGACCTCTCTCCATGAGAGTAATCTTGATTTTTGACAGAACATTTGATGTTATCTATGTGTTACACTCTATGGGCATACTAAATTGATGGACTAATAAATAACTCAGACACTTTTGTGCATTAACCCAACTTTATAAACAAACACATTGACGAATAGAAGAGCAAACCTTTGATTGAACCAGCAGGAAATTTCTCCATTTGCCAGAATGCTTTCAACTTTATTTGATAATAAAACGTTCAGTTATATGCAAACAGTTTTGATGCAGTGTTGCAGATGAAAATATAACATACACAAATAATTTGGTGTGCAACAGGGTTAAAAGGACTAACAAGATTCATACATACTTATTGTATGTTTTGCATATATAAACTTGAATAGTAGTTTCAGCCAGAGGAAAGACATCAATAGTACCCATAAATGTGAGCTGCAATCTTATAAGCTTGTGTTCTGAAAAAGAACAACACAACATATCTTAAATTTTATTCAAGCAAATGTTATAATGAAATAATATGAAATAATTGGTTTGAGGAAAATATTTTTAAAACAAGAGGACCAAGCTTGTCCTATATTATTCACTTGATTTAATTGTGCTTTTACTCTTTACATAAAAGGAAAATAAGCTCCCACTGGTAGCCATGATTTATAAATATTTCGTTTTAGCCATATAAGGTAAGAAGGCATTGTGGCAAGGGTTTTCTATGGATCAACATGGCTTTAAAAATCTTTTAAATGGTCACCCAAGGAACGTTTTTAAAATTCTTACTAAAAACATTAAGTAAAAACAGCCCCGACCCTTTGCGGCCATGTTTTTTGACCATTCAACATGGCTTGAAGTAATTCGATAGAAGGGCATCAAAGGAACATTTCTGCAACATTATTTGAAAATCCGCTTACAAGCTTGTGATGCCATGGAAACCTGACTTCTGCATGGACTCTATAAATATGAAGGAATACATTTCTATAAAATAATTTGAAAATCGTTTTAGAGGAGAAATTTTTTAACAAGAGGACCATGATAGTTATATATTACTCACCTTTTTCAACAAAACTTAAATAGTTTCCAATGTACATATAAGGACATCAAGCCCATCCGCTGGTGGCCATGTTTATCAACAGATCGGAATAATTTGAACAATCTTAATAGTGGGTAACCCAAAGAACTTATGTACTTATGGATCAGAAGGATTTGAATGTTCACTATATACATACATATATGCAGCAGCAGCCAATGTTCTACATATAATTAAACTTTGAAAGAGAACCACCTATGGATTATTCCTGAGAAATTATTTTGAATTTAATTAAATAGTTTAGGAGGAGCAGTTATGTGTAGGAAATTGTGAACAGATGGACAGATAGACGACACAGATGATGACGTTGAGTGATCACAATAGCTCACTAGCACTTTGTGCTCAGGTCAGCTAATAAAGCCAGTATAAGGCTAAAAGCCCCGCACCCAGTGGCCATAGATTCACACAGGCAGCATGTCCAGCCCGCTCGAAAGGTTTTGAAAGCAGTTAATTAAGGCCATTTACAATACCAAAGTGTTATAAAATGTCAAAAGTACAAGAAACCAACATTTTGTTCATATTTTTGAAATAATATATTATTCTTAAGTTTAACATTAATAATTTTTAGCATGTTTTGTGTATAAAAGGTTAAGGCAAATTTAACATAGGAATAATATTACACCTGACACATGTATTAAAAGACACTACATGTACATATCCTCATTAATAAATCAATCCTTAAACTCAATATCGGAATGTGGACATTAATTATGTAGAGAAGTGTTGTCAGTACTGGACAAGAACATAGGAAACCATAGGAAAGTGAGTTTTTGTTGAGGTCTAATTGAGAAGTTTACCAAACAAATAAATGTAGCTGACACAGCATCCAACTTTAGAACGGTAATGACAAAAAACGTCTACAAGTGGGAAATGGTTGAAAATTGATTTCACATCTCATGGTGATCATGTGTGCCAGTAACTTGGGAATCCTATGCTGCATGGTTTCTCATTTTGACCTTTGACCTTTGACCTCTAAGTGTGACCTTGACCTTTAAGGTACAAGCCTGGTTCTTGTGCGTGACACTTCACCTCATCATGGTGAAAATGTGCTCAGTAATTTGGGAATCCTATGATGCATGGTTGAGATGTGGGCTGGACAAGGTACAGTCCTATCAAACAGTACTCATTTATATTTTTGACCTCCAAGTGTGACCTTGTCATTTGAGGTACAGGCCTTCGGTCGTGTGCACCACAGCAGCCTCAACATGGTGAACGTTGTGCCTACCGTCTTGGATATCCCATGATGCATGGTTAAGATGCAGGCCGGACAAGGTTCGGACAGACGGATGCACAGACTCACCGACACACACGCACACATGTGCATACACCTAACCGCCATTTTGGCAGCTATGTCGAGCTCATCGCAACGGGCTCTACATACATTATTTGAATATTGACCAGTTACATATGGGGAGAAGAAAAAGTGTCATTATATCCATATAAGGCAAAACGGTCCAGCCATCTGGTGTTTAAGGCCATTACAATTTGGACTCTCATAGAAAGACACCTAAGGAAGACTTCTACAAATGGCACATATAGTTAGTTCAAGAGTTCGAAATAGAAGGTGGTGTAAAAGTTTTCCAATAGTAGAACAACATAAATTATATAAGGTTCTGGTTGAGTTAGAGAGATGGGTTTGGGTTTTCAGTGGTATTCGAAGTTTCCCGTATTCGAAGTTTCCCATGTTCGACCTGTATATATTAGGAAAACAAGCCCTGATTTCAGGAGGCCAAGGTTTTCAAATCTGATCTAAATAATTTGAGCAATTTTGGAAGAGACTTTACCAAGGAATTTTTTTGCCAGATTGATTCAAATCAGGCCAGTACTTTAAGACATGGACATTTTTTAAGTTTTAACAATATACATATTTTTATATATTAATCAGGCTATATATGATACGTGGACATGATTTATTTTTTGAAGTTTGTATTATATACATATAGAGAAAATAACCTATACTATACATGTATATATGCATACAAGAAGACCATTATGGTACTATATCGCTCAATAAAACTGTAAAGTGGTCTTAATTAAACAAGCCACAACTAAAAAGTTTTCAATGCTTTAAATAAAACAAGCCCCACCCCCTAGCAGCCATGTTTTACAATGGATCCGAAAACTTTCAACAAGCTTGGTAGTGGGCCCAAGTAACATATGTTTTTTTTAAATCGGACCAGTTCTTTTGGACAAGAAGATGTTTAAAGTCTTAACAATACACATATAGGGAAAACAAGCTCCGCCCCCTGTTGGACATATTTTTCAATGGATCAGAATAATCTGAATAATCTTAACAGAAGGTAACGCAGAGAACATTTCAGCCAAATTATTTTTAAATCGGGCTAGTACTTTTGGACAAGAAGATTTTCAATGTTATCACGATATATACATATAATCAAAAGAAACCCCGCCTCCTGGTGGCCAAGTTGTTCAACGAATGGCAGTACTTTGACCAAGCTTGGTAGAGGGTTGCCCAAGGAACATTTTAGCCAAATCATCCTTAAATCGGGTCAGTTCTTTTGGAAAAGAAGATTTTTAAAGTTGGTGCAATGCACATATAAGAAAAACAGGCGCCATGTTTTTCAACGGATATGAATAATTTAAATAATCTTGGTAAAGGTTGCCCCAAGGAACATTCGTGCCAATTATTTTTAAATCAGATCAGTACTTTTAGACAAGAAGTTTGTAAAATGTTGGCAATTTTAACCTTTTCTGATTCCGCAGTATCCAATGTTCTGCATGGAATTTAATTCTTAGAACAACTTTGAAAGAGGTCCACCTCAGGAACATTCCTATTAAATTATTTTGAAAGCAATCCATTGGTTTAGGAGATGAAGTTCTGTGTAGGAAAATGTGAACAGACAGACGGACGGACGACAGAGGAAAAGTAATCACAATAGCTCATCTCGTACTTCAGGTAAGCTAATAAGGAAAACAAGCCATGCCCTAATTGGGCCATGTTTTTCAACGGATCAGATTAATCTGAACATTCTTGGATGAGAGACACCCAAGTAACATGGGTGCTAAATTATTTCAAAGTTTTCACTATACATATTTAGATATATAAAACAAGAGGTCAATGAGGGGCTGGTTCTTTGGTCATTTTCAATCCAGATCATGTATGTATGGTGAAGATCGGATAGTAAATGGAGGTTCTATTGTGTTCACAAGCTGTATTATGGCAATTTTGACAATTTCAAGGGCCATACTCCAGTCATGCAAGGGCACATCTGGCTGGTTTTCGAAAGGAACCGAACCTCATCAATATTTAACTACTATCTAAGCTTGGTGAAAATCAGATAGTAAATTTAGTCTATATTTTGTTCACAAGTTATATTATAGCAATTTTGACAATTTCAAGGCCCATAATCTAGTCTTGCATTGGCAGATCTGACTGGTCAGCCAACGGAACTATACTCTCGTGGATATCTAGCTACTGTATAAGTTTGATGGAGATACCATCAGGACTGAAGACTTTATCGCGTTCAGAAGCTGTATTATAGCAATTTTGACTACGTCAAGGGCCAAATTTCAGTCATGCAAGGGCACAGCTGGTTGGTTTTTGAAAGGAACAAAGCTCTTATAAATATTTAACTACCTTCATAGTTTGGTGCAGATCAGATAGTAAATGGGGCCTCTATTGTGTTAACAAGCTCTATTATAGCAATTTTGACAATTTCAAGGGCCATAATCCAGTCTTGCACGGGCGGATCTGGCTGGTTTGTAACAGGAACCGAGCTCTCATATATATCTAACTACTGTATAAGTTTGATTGAGATACAGATATAGCTGAAGACTATATCGCATTCACAAGCAATTGTTTACGGACGCACGCACGCACAAACGACGGACACCACGCCACGGCATAAGCTCTTTTGGCCTTTGGCCAGTAAAGCTATAAAACCAAGCCTCACCCTCTGGTGGCAATATTTTACAACATATTGAAATAATTTGAACAATCATTGTAGAGACAATGAACAATTGTGCCATCTTCCATTCAAATCAGGGTAGTACCTTTAAATAATAGTTTTTATTATATACATACAAGGAAAACAAGTCCCACACCTGATGGCAACTTCTTTTACAGATCCAAATAATTTAATCAATCTTGATGGAGGTTACTAAAGGAACAATTGTGCCAAATTACTCTCAAATCTGGCCACTAGTTTCTGACGTAAAGACTTTTGAAGTTTTCACTTTTTTTTCACTTTTCATTGCCATGACAACAACTGTTTTGCATTGAATTCAATTCTGTGAACAATTCTGAAAGGGGACCACTCAAAGAAGATCAATGTAACTTTTATCAAAATTGGAAAAGGGATTGAAGAGGAGATTTCATTTGCAAAGGGGCTGGCAGACATAGGTTAGTCATAATACCTTACCTTAAGCATGTTCTGTTTATGTAAACTTACAAGCAGGCCATGATAGCCCTGCCCTGGATGGCTCATCTGAGTTAGACCAACTACATACTCAAATTTGACTGAACACATGAACCATATTCAAACTTAAACTAAATATCATCAAAACACACATTCTGACAAAGTTTCAACATGCTCAAAGTAAAAATGCATCTTCAAGATTGTTAACAAGATTTTCCTTCAATTTGGCCTATTGAACTAGTTTTTGAATCGAATTGACCCATATTCAAAGTTGACCTAGATATCATCATGACAAGCATTCTGACAAAGTTTCAAGCTGCTCAAGCAAAAACTCTCAGGTTTGGCTTTTTAACTTATTTTTGACAGGGCATATAGACTATATTGTAACTTAGCCTTGATATAGTTCAAGAGACAGCAGGGTTTTATTTAACCGAGAAGGTTTTAAACGGTCTGTTGGTAGTTTCAGATACCCTAGTATGTGTAGTTTATGGAATGAGGAGTCTTAGTGGCCATCTCTATTCCGATTTTTTTTTATTTCTATGTTTCCGATGGTACCTTGAAATTTTACTGATTACAAAAATTGGGGGTAGGGGAAACCAAAAAGAGTGTCGCTCAGTCAATATCCAACAAAAAGTAACAAATTATAGCTTATATGAAATGTATACAACCCTCCTATCCAATGAATTCAGAGATGCAAACTTTAAATCTCTAATAAGGTCACAGGAGGTCAAAAGGTTTATTTTGTTTGCCGTTGCTTAAAATCTAGCATATTTTTACATCAAACTTCTCTCTAATGTTCATAAAATGTAGTTTATAAAGATTAGTATTACATGATTGTGTGCTTACATGGCTATAGAAGAGTAAAAACTTAGACTTAGCAAGTGGTTATAAGATAACATGCATACTGGCTTGTTTCCGTTATATTGCGGTTTCCTAGTTGTTGTTTTTTTTAATTTTTTAATGTGTCCACTATCTGGGGGTAGAGGAAATGTAATGGCATGTAACTTTCTTAGTTTTTATGATAGCTTGATAGTTTTAGTCTCAAATTAGGGGTATTAGTAAGGAGCATCTACGCTCTAGCAAGTCACTTAAACTTTTAATTAATCGAGTAATTAGATCGTCAGAGGTCAAAGGTCACATAGCTCACCCGTCGCCATCAATCGGTGAACAGATCTACGAGATGTTGTTTCGAATCATATATGGTTGCAGTAAAGTATCAATCATTGGAAGTATAAAGTATTAAATAACGGACTGCCTTATTCATTGAATTAATGAGGTCAAAATGTTTGATACTTGGCCAATACTTCATAGGCATATGATGAAAACGTTAGTCTGCATAAGTCCAAGTCATTTATAGTAATTTTGGGGTATGTTTAAGACTAATCCTCATAGTCTGAATCAGCAGATTCCGAGTCGAATGAGGCAATTAGTAGTTCATCATCTTCCTCTACATCTTGGGTGAAGGTTTCTGTGTCTAATGCTTGTGATATATTGTCTGGTATTTGTGTGCTCTTGAACCATTGGAGTGCAAGATGACCTTCTCTCATTTCCCATCCATGGTCTGTCGGATTCAGATCAAGCAAATATTGGTCCGTTGCCTTCTTCCACATGTACGATACATAGTTGGTTCTTCTGACCTTCTCTACAAGGACGTGAAGGCGGCAGTACACTGGAATCGGCACCTGTCAGCTTATCAAGTGGATTGGCCGTATTTGTTGGTGCGTACTTGTCACGAAAAATAGCAAAACGTACTGCTGAAATACTATTGGTCTTTGGTTTCCCGTATAAATCACAGACAAATGCTTCGAAATCTGAAATGTTTGTCACAGTTGGGGAGTCTCCTAGTTCTGCAAATAGTGCAATGTAAGACTTCTACATCAATTTCAGTGGTCGCACTTTTCCTTTCCGTAGGAACGCCGCCGTGTAGTCACACCCGATGAAAGAGTGTATGCCAGGGAGGGAAGAGCACAGATCAGGACCAAGTTCCTTTGATAAACCGGTAACATCCACAAAACGCCTAGTGTTATTGCCATCAACACCTGTAGTCAACACGTTTGCCTTGATGTTGCCTAGATGATAGAAAAAGTATGACTAAAACATCTTTGTCATTGCAGCGGATGACCACATCTGAGAAGTGAGCATGTGCTGCCACGTATGCAAGGTACAAAGCAAGCCTCGTATCTGCCTCCTCATGGTTACAATCCATATCTGATTATGGAACCATTTTCGCCAACACGGAAGCAATAGCAGACCCTTTCTTATCCCATGATAACAGTCTCGATACCCAATATTTCCGCATATGTGTCTCTTTTCCACTCTTCAGAGAGGAATAGAATGAATGACGTCTTGAATGCACTTGACCGAAGTAGTTTGCTGAAATATTTTGGCCTTCTCTGATCGGCGACGGTTACTCTCAAGTCGTATACTTCCCCTTTAGCCCGACATGCCCTTTCAATATCCTTGATGGAGCCCGTAGGATAGGTATCGCAGACGAAATGTATTTCACTACTTGTCTCTTTGCATAATCTCGTCAATAGCACCTTAGCGATTGCATCAAATGACTCGGTACAGTTCACAAGAGTTTGGAGTAGAAACATTGGATCCTGCATGTAAACATGTCCTGGTGGAGGTGGTCTGGTTTCAGTGTAACGGTCTTCTAAATTGTGCATCAGTTTCGACTTGTCTGTCTAGTTCATTGAAACGTCAATCTGTGCCAGTGTCAACGGTACAGGTGTGAGAGGGTATTGAAACACCTTCTGTAAGTCCACTTTACGTTTAGTTGCCAGAATCACCAGTTCACCAAAAAGGTCCCTCGTTCCTTTAACCTCGATAATCTTTGTGTCATTGGTATTTAACATTCTTTTAATAATGACAGAAGCGAACGTCTTGCACTTCAGCTTTGATATCGGCTTCTCAAAGCGGATAGGGTCTGCCAAGCATTCATATTTGAAAGCGTTGTAGCGTGATTCTCCTTGAGATAAACGAGTCAACACACCATCCTGGATATCTTCAGACATCACTTGGCCTGTGGAAATGCAGTACAACTTCGTATCTGCTACATCCTCATCGAAGGGACTCATGGTCTCGTTAACATCAGCTATCAGCATCTGAAGATCTAAGTTGTCTCTTTCTACACGGGTCCGTCTTGTGTCCTTTTGTATATCCTCTTCCTTTACTAGTCCAACTTTTGTCAACAAGTGACCAACTATTGAACGTTGTACTGTCCTTGTGATCATTCATCGTTTTCTTGCATATACTGACTGGTTAAACGCTGTAATTCCAGTAAGAAGGGACGCCGCATCAGCGTTAACGATTTGTTCGAGCGTAAGATCGACTCGGGTTCTTGAGAAACATTTATCAGTACGTCTAACTGAGAGTGCTCCATTCTGGAAATCTTCTCGTATGCCTGGATGGGTGCTGTCCATGTTGAGAAGGTTTAAGTGATATCTCGTCATCCACCTCGCATAGTTGGGTCTATTGGTAGCAAAGAATACTGGACACATTGTTTCAATACGTATGTATGAAGAGGTCAACTTCATTTGTTCTATATGACCTACTAAAAACTAAGTACAGCTCGATTAGTTCCACATACATTAGCTAAGATGTGGCTGTGCTCCCATGTGTACCTTATCTAGTCTTCTCACAGTATTCATCGTAACTTCTAACACAGTCTTTATGATCGGCTCTCTGCTCAATAGCTTATATAACACTTGGCATAAGATTGTCATGTAACTCACTTAGTGACTACAACAGGGCATCCGGAATGGAACTTTGCTCCTTGAGAAAGCGATCAGTGTGTAACAAGCGAAGTGCGAGTGGAAGCAATGGGTGGAGGCGCCTACATCTATTATAGTGTTTGACAGAGATGAAACCATTAACAGACCCTCCAGCCAGAACACCCGTGTCTTCAAGTATGTGCGGCCCACCAGACTCTGACAAAATATTGCCAATCACACCGAAAGACGATAGCTGTATATGGAAAGGGCCAAAACAGACGAAGAGATTGTCAAATCGTGGTGATTCTTCGTATTGAATCTGCATTGCTGGCTTTGTGACTGCCAAGTCATAATGCACGATTGCATATTTCTCATTGAACACCTCAGCTACCTTTTGAGAGATACGAAGTGTCTCCACTACAACATCCAATCTTGTGGGTGGCAGGCATATATTCTCCATGTAGCCGACACTTTGACAGAGTTTCAAGTGCTAGTGCAAAAGTCAGTCTTTAAGTGTTTAACAAGATTTTTCTAAAATTTGGTCTATTGACCTACCTTTTGACCGGCCATGACCAATATTCGAACCAAAACAAACATAACGTAAACAATTCTGCTTCCATAGTGTTAACAGAGTTTCCTTTAATTTGGCATTGTGACCTAGTTTTTGACCCAACGTGACCCATATTCGAACTTGGCAATTTTTCCAACCTGCTCAAGTAAACTAGAAGGCAATGATGGCACTGGATAACAGTCTGATTGATTAGTTGATTCAATTGTAATGCCAATCCCAGGAACTCAATTTCGGCGATCAGGTAAGCTAATACAAGAGACCCAATGACCAGTATAGATCCACTTACTACAATGTAAAATAATCCAACCAATGTTGTCTGTCATTGTCCATTTAATATTACTTGTGGAAACGGATATGTCTGTTTCAGATAAGAACATTTTCAACATCTATATGTTGACCCCGGGGTTGGAGCCAATTTTGAAACAAAAGGCAGAACTTAAACAATCTTGGTAGAGGACCACTAGACAATGCTACACAACAAATATCTAAGCTCTAGGCCCATTGGAGATTTTCAAAGTTTTTCCCTTTATATATATATTTATGAAAAACAGGTGAGCCCGGCATAGGCTTAATGTGAAATTACGAAATCTTGGTGGAGGACCACTGACAATATCTAAGCTTTATGCGTTTCATTTTCAGACAGAACGATTTTCAAAGATTTTCCCTATATATCTCTTTCTAAAACAGAAGACCCATGGAGCAGGGTCAAATTTGACCAAATGGGTATACTTTGATTAATCTTGGTAGAGCACCACTAGACAATACTACACACCAAATAGCTAATTTTTTTTTTTTTAAGTTTTTCCTTTTGTTTGCCTTGACAACCACAGTTCTTCATTTAATCAATTTATTTGAACAATTCTGAAAAAGCACCACCAAAAGAACATCCATGTGGAGTTTCATCAGCATTGGCTTAGTGGTTATGGAGGAGATATTGTTTAAATGTTTGTTGAGGATGCACATCACACAGTGGACAAAAAGCGATCACAATAGCTCACATAGCTCACTTTGAGCACTTTGTGCACAGGTGAGCTGAAAATGCAGTCTCTAGACCCATTAACCAAGTTTTTGAAAAGACATGAACTACATTCCAACTTAGCCTACATATCATCAAGATAATTATTCCAACAATGTTTAAACATTTTGAACGCTCAATTTGAAATGCTGCTTTCATAGTGTTAATAAGATTATTTTTCATTTTGACCTAGTGAGCTAGTTTTTTACCTCACATTACTGACCCAGTTTCTGATTTGCCAGGATTTGATGGAAATGTATATATACCGATAAATTGTCATGAAGATTTTGTGCAAATTGTTGCCTGTAGAATATTAACCCATTCTTCACCTTAAAATTGAGTTAGAGTACCCAGGTGAGGTAGAAGATGTATTTATCATTTTTTAGATTCACTATGCACAATATCAAATACTCACCAAGCAATCCAGGATCTTTGCAATAGAACATTCCATCTCTACCTGACACCTTTATGGGTGCTCCAAGCTGCACATTTCCATCAAAATATCTACATGTTAAGCTATTGGTAGTAACATTTGATGAAAGGTTGGTAGTATTTATATTTATGTCGACATTCTGAAGAAAACAATGACATATATGTAAATCTGTTTGGTATCTTTTGTTTCCTTACAAATATTACAAAACTATACCTAATAGCTGCTTAACCGTTTCCAAACTGCAGATACATTTTTACAAACATTGTGGCAAAAGGATAAAGTGTTCAATGATGAATAATTTTCTCCTTTTGCCACAATGTTTCCAACTTTATTGAATAATACAATTTCATAGATTCATAGATTTTCGATACTTTAGTCGTCTGCTATTAAAGGAAATCAAGACATCCTGTTCAACGAGACAAATTGATGTGATAATCCACTATTCAAAGGTTACTATTATCAACCCTAATTGACCTTGCTTTTGAGCAATTTTGCGAAATACAATCATAAAACAAGAGGGCCATGATGACCCTGGAATCGCTCACCTGAAGATTTTTTTAAGGTTTGGACTTCATGCATATACGACAAAACGGCCAAGTCCCCTGGTGACCATGTTTGTTTACCAATAAATATGGCTTGAAGGAATCTGATAGAGGCCAGCTAATGTACATTTCTACAAAATTATTCGTCCGTACACTTTCGGAGGAGAAGATTTTTAAAGTTTCCACTATAACCATATACGGCAAAACAGCCCCGCACCCTGGTGATGGCGCCATGGCTTTAAGGAATCTTCGTGCTCAGGTGAGCTAAAAATGTTTGAAAGTAGTCATTATCGATATATTATTCTAACATTTCTGTAAAATGGTGTTAAATGATAATGACCACATTATGGATAAATCTGCACAGCAAAAAGGTATTTTCCAATGAAATAGATACAGATTCACATGTTCCGAAACAACACTAATCAACAAGAGCATCGCTCGAGATAGAAATCCCTGTGCATGGCATATTTGTACAGATGAATTACAATTGGTGTGACCTTGAATTCCTATGCATGAGCTATAGATTTACTCATACAAAGTATAAGTATTTATCAAATACTTTTGAAAAATGATACATTTCACATATTAAGCAATTGTACCTTTGGTGACAATCTTTTCCTAAGTCGTCTGCTGCAAAGGAACCGTCTCTATTAGGGAAAGGGTTAAGCAGAAATGTGACTCCATACATAATTTGTTCCAGTCATATTGATTTGTTGAAAAAGGTAGTTGCCAGATGGCAGCAGAAAAGGGCTGTTACACATTTGCTTCTTTACCATAATATAGGTAATTGTTTTAGGACCTTAAGCATCTTGGCCCTCATATGTAAACCTCGTTCATTATTGATTTTATGAAAGTCTTTACTTTATTATTTTCTGTTCGTAATAATAGACGACATTAAAACGAATTCCGAACATTTTGTGATCATGCAGTGAATATAAAATTAACATTATTACTAATAAATCAGTTTTCATTGCCAAAGTATGCTCTTTTATATGTATTTACAATCATCTTACTGCTTTTTCGTAAATATATAGCACCTATAGATATATTATTGCACTTAAGTACAGTTCCACCTAAGAATCAGGCAAATTTGAAATGTGGTGCTACATGGGTTCTCTCCGATTTGAATTGTTTCTATTCTATTTTGTTACTTATATACATAAAAATGTAACTGCCAAGTATAAGGTGACAATTTAAAACAGTGTGTGAAAAAATAAGCTTTTTGTCTTTTTTAATCAAATCACAATTCCTTCTTTGTTTCATAGAAATATGACCCTTTTGATATACAAATAACATCTAACGGCAGCGAGGTTATAACTGCACTATACCATCTTTGGAATAAGGAGTGATTTATTTAATACTTTCTTTAAAAAGATTACTCTGACCCCTTGAAATATTTAAATTATATTGAATTTAAATAACGACAATTTTTCACCGAATGCGAATTCGGCAGTTTTCGGAAAACACCGGAATTGTACGTATAGGTGTTCGTGTAAAACCGTGTTCACGGAGTTAGCCGGTGTCGTTCGGATTTCTCCGTTATTCAAACATGGCGGCGCCCTTTATGAAGTGTGTTTACCAAGTGTCAACACTTATGATATTCAATTTCCAACTGAAAGATCGCACACAGTGGAGCAAACAGACGGAAAACATAATGCTGAACAACATACACGTTTATGATCTGACGGAAGCAGTCGAATGAGCAGTCCACTTTACTGACAGTTGCATTTTGCGGATGTGATGCCAGGAACAATTTTCTGTTTCTGTTTGTCAAGGATGAAAATCATATCAAAATGATGGTCTTTTTGATAACTCCTCTCGGAACAAAAGCATGTCATCGTCACTGCATCTTGTCAACTCTAGAACTGTGTGATTAGGAGTCGGAAAATACGGTTAGTATCAAAATGGTCATTTTTTTTCGTTCTGCACTGTTTCGGTAACTGACTTCAATTGGTGACCATTTCATTTTACCTAGAATACAACATTTTTTGAAAAATGTTTTAACCCCTTCTCTGAAACAGATAACTTCTGACACCT
The DNA here is from genome assembly GCA_031761405.1 of Serripes groenlandicus. Classification (NCBI taxonomy): domain Eukaryota; kingdom Metazoa; phylum Mollusca; class Bivalvia; order Cardiida; family Cardiidae; genus Serripes; species Serripes groenlandicus. The sequence goes on from JASEVX010000007.1 coordinate 7,911,720, forward strand.
TCTGCAGCAGACTGCTTTTGAAAAATTGTAAATAAATGATAAATAGCTCAAACAATCAAATTCTCCATTTATTGTCAAATTTTAATGTTATTGATCAGATTTCTGAGTGTTTCTTCAAAACATAATTACATAGTGCTAGAAGTTATCTTGTAATATCTCCATTTTAGCTTGCAGTGACAAATAATTACATAAATTTAAGATTTACAATCAAACGCCAAGCTGGAGATAGGTGTCACTAAACAGAGTCTGTATGAATGAAAAAATCATTTTGTTTACCATATTTTATTCTGTTTTTAAACAGAGCTAGTCTGGTAGAGTCCGATAGAGTCTCTGTATATTACTTTAACGAATACCACAGTGGTAATTTTGTTAATTCATACGAAATGAAATAAATAAGGCAGATACATGAAATATTTTTATTTATATGATGCAAAAACACTTTAACTCATTCCTTGCAATGAAAATACACGTCAACACTATGATTAAATGGTATATTTTATCACCAGACTCCGTCGGATTCTACCATACTCTACCAGATTAGTATATTCATACAAAAATGAACTAACATATGCAAATACATATTATATTTTATTTATATCATGCAATAATACTTGAATTCATTCATGTCTAACGAAAAAAACACAACAAAAGTATGATAGAGTGGGATATTTAATCTCCAGACTGTACCGGACTACCAGACTCTGTTTAGTGATACCCGCTCGAGATAAACTGTCCTGCAAAGGCCTGTTTTATAAAATTTGTTTTACATAATTTTTATAAACTTTGCAGGAAATGTGTGGCAAATTGGTGATGAGAAACCATATGAAATATACAACGCTTTCTTCAGGTAACATTATTTGAAATTTACCAGAGATGCAAATTTAACTTTAATAAATAACTTTTATTATACAAATAAGTCTATTTAGGGTACACAAACTGTTTTCCACTCTAAGGTTTAAATGGGTTTAAAACTTTAATGCTGACATCTCATTATTTCAGTTATAGCATGGCAATAGTACACTTATTTTGTGATATCAGGGTAGCAAACCAATACTAAGCCTTGCCAAAGAGCACTCTACAATGACTTTTGCAAGTGGGGATGCAACCTTGGATGATCTGTTCTCCAATCCCCAAAGATAACCACTTGGCAACATTGGATTCCTATTTTTATATTTTTGTTATTAAGTATGTTTCAACTTTCAAAGTCTTTCATACGTAATTGCTTTTTTCCTCATAGTGTTTCACTAATATGTCAGTATGTCAAATACAAATATATAAATATATTTGGTCAACCCATTCCCAGTTAAAGGTTACCTGCATCAGATGACTAACATCATCTAGCAAGAATAAGGAATTTCTCTGAAAATGAAAGCATAATATTTGGAAAGAGTTGAAATCATTGTGGAAAAAAGAGAAACTGCTCATCATGAAATATTGTTTGCAGATGTGTTAATATGCCTTTGCATGTAGTAAAGAGTAAAAAGAGACTTGATATAAAATGTAATATTTTTTTTATTATTTCTTTCAGCATTCTGGCCCAAATGAAGATTATGTTCTCTAGTAAGATGATTGAAGAGCAAATACAGGGAGTGTTTTATTCACTCTGAACTTTTACTGTTGAAGCTTGTCAAGTTAAAAACTGTTTGGGTACAAATTAGATTAAAAGTTAATTTTAATGACTGCTGGAAATAATAATGAAGACTTAGCCAGTTAAAAGTGATTTTCCATCTGCTAGCAAGATATCATACAGTTCTACATCTTGAAAATTGAAGTAAACATTTTATATAGGTTTGACAGCCTTGTCAGCAATGTAGAAATGTCCTGTTTGGAGCAATTCCCTCTTTTAAATTGATATTTTCAAAGTCTAAAACATCATCTGCTTGAAAATGTCAACATTAGTTGTGTTCATAGTGCTAATAGACCATCAGTTTAACCCTTTCCCTCATACGACAATTCTGCAGCAGACGACTTTAAACATATTTTATCTAAAATAGAAAATCTCTATAAATTAATTGGATAACATATGACTAAAAGTGGAAGACATTGTGGCAAAAGGAGAAATTGCGGATGTCACTATGCTTTCAAAAAGCTGCAGAGTCGTCAGAAAGCGTCTATATGAGGGAAACTGTTAACTAATTTCCTGAAATTATATCAGCACATTTAAAGACTGCAAAATCTGTTTTATTTCAAGTATATGCTCTGTGTAAAACTGCACTATAAATTGTAATAATATTTCACTATTGCATATGTTTATACATGTATATTGCAATTGGGCATATTCCCCTTTCCAAGTTATTAAACTGTTTAGCTGATATAATTTATTTAAAAGAGTCATCTTCTATGAACAAATCTTAGGACATAATGATAATATCAGAACATCTGTAAGCTTCATTGTGATAAACAATTGAATATATTGTGGGGAAAGAAGATGTTTTTAATTTTGAGCAATTTCTCTACCCAGTACATTTTATACCAGAATAGCCTGCTGTGCAGCATGTAAAAAAATGAACAATTACTAGTAACAGGTAATTTAAGGCTGAAGATCATGACGTGAACATTGGTATCAAATGTACCGGTAGTATTTATAAAAGTCTTTATTATGGTAAAATTGAAATTGCTTCCATTGATGGTTGTTAGCATAAAACATTATCTATCAATCTTTTAGTTATGAAACTGTTTTCTACATGTTGACATTGGCAATATTCCATGACCAGAGACATTTTTGATGATTGAATTTTGTTCTGTATGAACTAAATTAACAGATGAGGAAAATCGTGTTCATAATAAAAAGAGGTTAATGATAAAATAATTAAATTTCAAAATTGTACAAAGAAGGCATTTGAATATTAATTTACATTGTATATGTTTAAAAATTAAATTTTGTTCAAATGAAGAATTTTCTCCCTTAACCCTTTCCCTCATACGACAATTCTGCAGCAGACGACTTTAAATATATTTTGTCAAAAAATAGAAAATCTCCATAATTGAATGTATAACCTATGACAAAAAGTGGAAAACATTGTGGCAAAAAGAGAAATTGCACGTTTTGTGCAATATCTTCTTTTGTCACTATGTTTTCAAAAAGCCGTCTGCTGCAGAGGCGTCAGAAAGCGTCTATATGAGGGAAAGGGTTAATTCTTCTAGTCTTCGGAATCCGCTGTGGTCGAGTGGTCAGCGTCGGGGATTTCGAAACTGGTTGTCCCGGGTTCGATCCCCAGTCGCGGCACTACGGTCATGGTGGAGTCTAGTCTTCAGAGATGGTTTTAATGTTTTCTAAGAATTCAGATTTGTTTCTGGTTGTGTAGAAAATTAACGAAAAAATTTCAACAATAATCATGATTTAATGGATAATTTTAATTATGAAAATTCATGTTGAAAACAGTCTGAAATAGCAAGTTAACTTTATCAAATTGGAAATTACCTCCCTTTTTTGCATGAATTATTTCTGTTTAATAATAGGCATATTCTTTTTTAAAAACAATTGAATTTTGTTCTGTAGGATGTAATTTAATAGATAAAAATCGTCTTTTGCATGATCATGATTGGAATTTAATTGCAATTGATGTTAAAAATGTACACAAATGGCATTCTTGTTAAAGGTATATATCTCCCTTTTCATGCCGAGAACAAAATGAATGAATAGTTTCTGATTTTGCCACAATGTTTTCGAAAGTTGTCTGCTTATTTAGTTTCAATGAGGATATCATCCTTTTGAACAAAAATAAATTGTATAAAGGCATCAGGCAGTGAAATGTGCTAATGAATTTCATTCAAAAGAAGTTTACTGCATATCTATAGTATAGAATATGAATTATTATATGATAGCAATTACTGTGTTATCAAGTTTTGTTTTATACTAAAAGTTCTGTTGTAAATGGAAAAATAGCAATTTAATAACATTTAATTTAAGACTTCTCTACAGCAGATGAAATCGAAAACATTATGACAATCAATTTTCGTAATATTTCCAACTTTTTCCTTGAAAGTAATCACTATTCAATATAATGATTTTTAATAAAAATCTTTGTTGAAAATGAGCAGAAATTTGCAATTTTGTGAAATTTTAGTGATATCTCCCTTTTCAATGTGAAGTATTTCTGTTAAAACTAAAGAGCCAGGGTTGTGTTAAATTATATTTTTTTACTGTAGATTATGCATTATAAATGTATTAGATGTTGGTAAGCATTGTTTGATATCAAGTTTTTTTTAAGTGAAAACTTTGTCGGAAATGTGCAAACATCTCTATTTTGTCTATTTTAAGAGTTATCTCCCTTTTCAATGTAAAATATTTCTGTCAAACAAAAAAGCCAGAGTTGTTTTAAATTCTATTCTTGTTTTGTAGAATATGACTCATAAGATGGTAGTTATCAATATTCCATATCAAGCTGCCTTTATTTTGAACATTTATGTTGAAAATGGGCAAAGTGGCAGTTTTGAAGAAGTTTGGGCACATCTCGCTTTACAAAGTGAAAGAAACCAAACATAATCAAAAGGCAAATTCTTTTAAAAAATTACAATTTTGATGAGTAGGAATTGGCTTATAAGATGTTGGTAAGCATTGTTTAAATCAATATTGTTCTGAAGGAAGAATTTATGTTGAAAATTGGCAAAAACCTCTATTTTGTCTATTTTAAGAGTTATCTCCCTTTTCAATATGAAATATTTCTGTCAAACGAAAAGGTCAGAGTTGTTTTAAATTCGATTCTTGTTTTGTAGAATATGAATCATAAGATGGTAGTAATCAATTTTCCATATCAAGCTGCCAATATTGTGAACATTTATGTTGAAAATGAGCAAAAATGGCAATTTTGATAAAGTTTAGAGTTAGCTCCCTTTTTGACTGTCCCATTTTTCCGATTATGTATTGCATTTTTTTTTTTTTTTTCAATTTCAGCATATTAAAGGTGATTCTATCCACTGCCAGTATTAATTTAAACCTTTATTTATCTGAAATATGAAAAAAAAGGGATCAAAATATATCAAAATTTGCTTTTTACTGAAAGGAAAACGTTATTACCATTTTTGCTTCTTTTTCAATACTATTTATAAATACTATTTGCTTTAAGTTATTATGTAATTATGAAGGGTAAATGCTATCCTTTCCTGTCATACAGATTTTATTCATGTCATTTCTGTTGTTTATCTTATATTTGGATGCGAAACAGCCCCTTTTGGCCAAAAAATACCATTTTTTTGACACATTTTTGGTTGCCATGTGAACTGTCTTGCAAAAATGAATATGAGGTTGTTTTATTGGACACACAGCTAGTCTGTGTGACAAATTTAATCGAAATCCGTTGACCCCAATGTAGCACCGTTTGCCTGATTTTTATGTATGTAAGTACTATTAAATCATATATTCTCTATATGTAAAAGCAATTAAATAGATACATACATTTAAATATGTATAATTTAAAATCAATTGTATAAAAATATATGAACATTGATATCAGTACTCTTCTTCAAAAGTTGTATTCTTGATGGTCGAAAGATCTAAATGCACACACATTTTAGATAACTGTTCAAAGCAACAAGTGAAAAGAACAAACATTATTCGGAAGATCACAACAAATTTCATAGTTTAATCAAGGGCAATAACTCCATATTTAGAATACATTGGAGTTATCTAACCTAATAGAGTGATGGTCTCGAACACATGTGTGAAGTATGAAGTGATTTGAATGAAGGGTATTGAAGTTATAAAATGAAAATGCCAGCTTGCCCTTAAACATTAACCGGATGCCAACAACGGGATGAGTAGTAAAGCCCTCATTATTCTTCAAATAGTCGAGTTAAAAATAAAGCATTAACGTTAAGCTAAATGCACATGTTAAAACTAAAGGAGTCCAAACAAAAGAAAACCTTAAACTAATATTTTACAAATGTTTGACTCCCAAATCTGTTTGATATATTGAAGAACTATATTTGATATGTGAATGATCACAATTAAGAATGAAAGTAACATATATTTATGAATTTATCTCAAATTCTCAAAATTAACCATAACTCATGCTTTTTACCCGACAAAGAAGGTCACACTCAGCATCTTCAACAACCAAAGTGAAGAAGGATATTAGCTGTAATTATATTTCAAATATGAAAGCCCTATAAAGGAATACTAGAGAAAAAGTAAAAAAAAAAAATGAAAATTCCAACCTGCCCTAAAACTTTAACCACCCAAAATCATTTGTATACCCGAAAAAGAAGGTCACGCTCAGAATCTTCAGCATGCAATGAAATATTATGAAGAAATGTATTCGATATAATTATATTCCAAATATGAAAGCCATAGCAAACGTACTTTTTGAGTAAAAATCGTCTTGTTCTAAAACTTTTACCACTCAAAATTATGTTTTTTACCCCCAAGAAAGGTCAGACTCAGCTTATTCAGCATGCATTGTGAAGAAAGGTATAAGATGTAACTATATTCTAAATATGAAGCCGAAACACAAGTTGTTATTGAGAAAAAGTAACAAAATAAATGAAAATGCCAACTTGCCCTAAACCTTTAACCACCCAAAAGCATGTGTTTAACCCCGAAAGGAAGGTCACACTCAGCATCTTCAGCATACAATAACACAGTATGGACAAAGACATTAGATGTCATTTTATTCCAAATATAAAAACCCTAGCACAAGAACTTATTGAAAAAACCAAGCAAAAAAACCCAAGAGATGTTTGTCAAACATTATCCCCCCTACCCCTGAGCGCCATGTTGTAAGGGATATTTGGACAGTTTTTGACACGATAAACTCAAAATCAACAAGGGTCATCTACTGGCCACATCCAGCCTCCATGTCAAGTTTGAGGGCCATGGATGCAGGCAATCTTGAGTTATCACTCGCACAAGCTTTTCGCGTTCACGTCACCGTGACCTTGACCTTTGACCCGATGACCTCAAAATCAATAGGTCCAAGCATTGTTGAGTTATCACTCGGACAAGCTTTGGTCTACCGATTAACAGACATACCTACCGAGATACCGACCGACCGACTGACCGACATGTGCAAAGCAATATACCCCTCTTCGAAGTGGGCATAATAAAAAAAATGCCAACTTGCCCTCAAACTTTAACCAACCAAACTCATGTTTTTTTACCCCAAATTGAAGGTCACACTGTGAAGAAAGGTAAAAGATGTAACTATATTCCAAATATGAAAGCCTTAGCACAAGTATGCCAACTTGCCCTAAAACTTTAACCGGACGTCGACACGAACGCCGGGTCGAGTACTAAAGCTCTAATTATTCTTTGAATAGTCAAGCTAAAAATTACAAAAAAAAAACCTGCCAGTTAAGAAATGAAGTCTCCACAGCAATGACGTCTTGGGGACAAGAATGTTGGTACGAAGTAACCTCCATATGGGCAGATCACTATTTACCCTCAATGACCTTGTCGCAAGGGGGTAATAACCCAAATTGTTTAAATCTGCACAGTTTTGTGTGGCGAGAAAGTAATAACCAAATTGATTTAATCTTTACAGTTTTGTGTCGCAAGGAGGTAATAACCCAAATCAATTAAATCTGTACAGTTTTGTGTCGTGATGGGATGATAACCCAAATCGATTAAATCTGTACAGTTTTGTGTGGCGAGGCGGTAATAACCCAAATTGATTAAATCTTTACAGTTTTGTGTCTTGAGGGGGTAATAACACAAATCGATTAAATCTGTATAGTTTTGTGTCACGAGGGGGTAATAACTCAAATTAATTAAATCTTTACAGGTTTGTGTCGCGAGGGAGTAATAACCCAAATTTATTAAATCTTTACAGTTTTGTGTCGCGAGGGGGTATTAACCAAAATGTATTAAATATTTAGTTTTGTCTCGCAAGGGGGTAATAACCCAAATTGAATAAATCTTTACAGTTTTGTGTCGCGAGGGGGTACTAATCCAATTTGATTAAATCTTTACAGTTTCTGGTCACGAAGGGTTAATAACTCAAATTGATTAAATCCATACATTTTTGTGTCGCAAGGGTGTAATAATCCAAATTGATTAAAACTAAACAGTTTTTATGTTGCGAGGGGATAATAACCCGAATTGATAAAATATGTACAGTTTTGTGTCGCAAGGTGGAATTTACCCAATTTGATTAAAGCGTTACAGTTTTGTGTCGTGATGGGGTAATAGCCCAAATTGATTAAATATGTGAATTTTTGTGTCACGAGGTGATAATAACCTAAATTGATTAAATCTTAACAGTTTGTGTCTTGAAGGGGTAATAACCCAAATTGATTAAATCTTTACAGTTTTTATGTCACGAGGGGGTAATAACCAAAATTGATAAATTACGGACAGTTTTGTGTTGCGAGGGGGAAATTACCCAATTTGATTAAATCTTTACAGTTTTGTGTTGTGATGGGTTCATAACCCAAATGGATTAAATCTTTACAGTTTTGTGTCGTGATCGGGTAATAACCTAAATTGATTAAAGCGTTACAGTTTTGTGTCGTGATGGGGTAATAGCACAAATTGATAACATCTGTACAGTTTTGTGTCGCGAGGGGGTTATAGCCCAAATTGATTAAATATATGCATTTTTGTGTCGCGAGGGGGTAATAACCCAAATTCATTAAATCTGTACACGAGGGGTAATAACCCCAATTGATTATTAAATCTTAAAAGTTTGTGTCCCGAAGGGGTAATAAACCAAATTATTTAAAAATCTGTACAGTTTTGTGTTGCGAGGGAGTAATAACCCAAATTGATTAAATCTGTACAGTTTTGTGTTGCAAGGAGGTAATAACCCAAATTGATTAAATCTGTACAGTTTTGTGTTGCAAGGAGGTAATAACCCAAATTGATTAAATCTTTACAGTTTTGTGTTACGAGGGAGTAATAACCCAAATTGATTAAATCTGTACAGTTTTTTGTCGTGAGGGGGTAATAACCAAAATTGATTAAATCTTTACAGTTTTGTGTCACAAGGAGGTAATAACCCAAATTGATTAAATCTTTACAGTTTTGTGTTGCGAGGGGGTAATAACCCAAATTCAATAAATCTGTACACTTTTGTGTCCGAGGGAGTAAAAACACGAATTGATTAAATCCTTACAGTTTTGTGTCCCGAAGGGGTAATAACCCAAATTGATTAAATCTTTACAGTTTTGTGTCGCAAGGGGGTAATAACAGAAATTGATTAAATCTTTACAGTTTTGTGTCGTAAGGGGGTAATAACCCAAATTGATTAAATCCTTACAGTTTTGTGTCACGAGGGGGTTATAACCCAAATTGATTAAAACTTAACAGTTTTGTGTCGTGATGGGATAATAACCCAAATTGATTAAATCCGTACAGTTGTGTGTCCCGAGGGGGTAATAACCCAAATTGATTTAATCCTTACAGTTTTGTGTCACAAGGGGGTAATATGCCAAATTGATTAAAACTCTACAGTTTTGTGTTGCGACGGAGTAATAACCCCAAATTGATTAAAACTTAACAGTTTTGTGTCGTGATGGGATAATAACCCAAATTGATTAAATCCGTACAGTTGTGTGTCCCGAGGGGGTAATAACCCAAATTGATTTAATCCTTACAGTTTTGTGTCACAAGGGGGTAATAACCCAAATTGATTAAAACGCTACAGTTTTGTGTTGCGAGGGAGTAATAACCCCAAATTGATTAAATCTTTACAGTTTTATGTGGCGAGAGGGTAATAACCCAACTTGATTAAATATTTACAGTTTTGTGTCGCGAGGGTGTAATAACCCAAATTAATTAAATCTTTACAGTTTTGTTTGGCGAGGGAGTAATAACCCCAAATTGATTAAATCTTTACAGTTTTGTTTCGCGAGGGGGTAATAACCCAAATTGATTACATCTTTTCAGTTTAATGTGGCGAGGGGGTAATAACCCAAATTAATTGAATCTTTACAGTTTTGTGTCGCGAGGGGGTAATAACCCAAATTGATTACATCTTTACAGTTTTATGTGGCGAGGGGGTAATAACCCAAATTAATTAAATCTTTACAGTTTTGTGTCGCGAGGGGGTTATAACCCAAATTAATTTAATCTTTACAGTGTTGTGTCGCGAGGGGGTAATAACCCAAATTGATTAAATCTTAACAGTTTTGTGTCGCGAGGGAGTAATAACCCAAATTGATTAAATATTAACAGTTTTGTGTCGCGAGGTGGTAATAACCCAAATTGATTAAATCTTTACAGTTTTGCGTGGCGAGGGAGTAATAACCCAAATTTATTAAATCTTTACCATTTTGCGCTCGAGGGGATAATAACCCAAATTGATTAAATCTTTACAGTTTTGCGTGGCGAGGGAGTAATAACCCAAATTGATTAAATCTGTACCATTTTGTGTCTCGAGGGGATAATAACCCAAATTGATTAAATCTTTACAGTTTTGTGTCGCGAGTGGGGAATAACCCAAATTGATTAAATCTTTACAGTTTTGTGTCACGAAGGGGTAATAACCCAAATTGATTTAATCCATACAGTTTTGTTAGGCGAGGGGGAAATAACCCAAATTGCTAAAATCTGTACAGTTTTGTGTCAAAAGGGGTAATAACCTAAATTGATTAAATGTGTACAGTTTGGTGTCACGAGGGGGTAATAACCCAAATTGATTAAATCTTTACAGTTTTATTTCGCGAAGCGGTATAACCCAAATTAGTTAAATCTTTAAATTTTTGTGTTGCGAGTGGGTTATAACCAAAATTGATTAAATCTTTGCAGTTTTGTGTCGCGAGGGGGTAATAACCCAAATTAGTTAAATCTTTACATTTTTGTCTCGTGAGGGGGTAGTAACCCAAATTAATTAAAACTGTACATATTTGTGTCGCGAGGAGGTAATAACCCAAAGGATTTTTTCATATATAGTTTTCTTAAACTTCCACAAAAATATTGATAACCCATTATCATTGTTCCATGTACAATGGTTTTATCGTTTAATTTGTCCATGTGCAAAGGAATGGCTTTGAGATTATCTCAACTTAATCTATGGAGCAATTATACTTTTGTAAGACTCAATTCTTAGATGATCCTACGATATATGTATCGGATCAATTAACGATAAATATGCTGATACGTCTTGCACTTAATACAGGCCACATGTACAGTACGGTACTAGAAATATGTGCTGAGCTGGATATATTTCGAGGCCAGACACAGGATTTACATATATGGTGATAGGAACAGTTCAGATCACTATATAAGATGGGTTCAAAGCACGCACCAGATCAGCTTTGTGTGATCTGTTTCAGATGTAGTTTTGTTCGTCTATAAGCTATCATATTATCGATCGTCGTGGATCGATGTGTTCATGATATTAAGTTTAGGCGTATATCTTACATATTGATTTTTCTGTGAACTTATTACTATTTAGTTATATTTATAATTGGAAATGGACTATTGAATAAAGTGATGGAACCAAGGTATATTGACTATTCGATCTGTTACACTTTAAATAATGCTTGCAATAACAACACAGTCCAAGTTCGAACGCAAATCATTGCTTCAGCTAAATCTGTCAACATTTTACCAAACATGAAATTCAGTGTATTATTAAGTTTAATCAAAGTTAAAGGCGGATTATTGTGATCGCCCTTTGACCTGCCTCCGGCTTTTGTCATGCACCATGACAATGGGTCATGGACAGAAGTTGCAGTTGTACTATTTGCAACATCAGACAAATATTTGAATATATTCTAAATATATTTTAAAGAATGCATTAAATTAAACTGTCCCATCCCCCGACAGCCTTCTTTTCCCCCTATCAATTTCATTTTAACTCTTTAAGAAGAAGATCAACTGCGTAACAATCATGTGAAATTCGAAGATTGACAAATTGATATTACATATGTTATAAAGATTTATAGAAATATAAAGAGATGAAAAAAATCCTAATTCCATAGTGGGATGTTATCAGTTGCCCAGATGGTATAAAGTGATGGAAGATATGAGCCGTCCCGCGTTATAACCAACATTATGGACTCTATCTAGAGTATCGACCAGGATGAGTCTAAGCATGCCGCGTAGGCTAAACCGGACAGACACATTTCGCCTCCTGTGGATGTTCCGTTTCAAAAAGCATTACTCTATACCTCTATCTCCAAGATTAGCCTGCGCAGACTGCACAGGCTGATCTGGGTCAATTACGCAGATGCCATTATGTTGGTTTTCTCGCGGGACGGCTCATATTACATCACCACCTTTAATACAAATTTGCATAATCAAAGGGCCACAAACTCGGTTACTTTTATCATAATATAACATGAAATCAATTTTCATTGATCGTATAATTATGTGATATACTTAATAAATTTACCATTAAACGTTTAATGCAAAAATTCTAATACCTCGTGGTTTTACTTACTTATAACAAATACTTACAGTTGTTCGTCATTCGACCCTAAATAGACAAATTTGCATAATCAAAGGGCCATACACTCGATTACTTTTATCATAATATAACATGAAATAAATTTTCATTGATCATATAATTATGTGATATACTTAATACATTTACCATTAAACGCTTAATGCAAAAATTATAATACCTCGTGATTTAACCTACTTATAACAAATACTTACAGTTGTTCGTCATTCGACCTTAAATACCACTTGGGATTGAATTCCTGTTTAAAAAAGCAGTGGTAAATAATCCTCTTCATCTAATATACTCAATACTTACTCCTCTACTTTCCGAAGAAATGTACTTCGGAGAAGCTATCATGCTTACACATTCAAACAAAGATGAAAGCCAAGTTGTATGACACTCATCACGCTTTGTACTTCTGAAAAGGAGAAATTTACGAAAATAAAAAGATCGTTTATTGTTGCATATAGGCCATACACACCTTCATGACAAATCTAACTCAAGGTCACCATAATCTATATGACAAGTATTTGGTGCATGTGAATTACGCCTTTGGACACATTGTAAACCGCCACTAAATGTAAACTTTATACCAAACCCCATGTTTTGGCTATCAAAATACAACATCCATGGAGCTCTCGATACAGGGAGCATTTCATATTATATTATATTATTTATTTGTTCAAGTACTCAAATGAATTGCCTCAGTGAGGTAGTTCTCTTGAGTATAACATCATAGAAGTTAAATTGATAAACAAGAGAGCCATAATTGCCCTGAATCACTCACCTGAATTATGCAATGTGATTTGTCATGCCAACCACACAGTCAACCACATTAACTCATTGTGTGGTCAGGTAAGCTAATACAAGAGGCCCAAGAGGGTCAGTATCGCTCCACTGCCATTAGGCACAAATTAAATCTCCAAACAGCGCCGACCCCTAGTGGCCATATTTTTTAACAATCACCGTAGCTTGAAGGAATCTCGTAAATTGTCACACAAGGAACATTTCTGCAATTTCTTTTCAAAATCGGCCAAATAGTTTGGGAGGAGAAGATGTTTAAATTGTTCACTAAAGCCAATAGAAGGCTAACATCCCTGCCCCCCCCCCCGACCACTCCCACTGGCAGCCATATTTTAAGACCAATCAACATGGCTTGCTGAAATATGATAGAGAGTCACCCAAGGAACATTTCTATCAAATTATTGGAAAATTAACCAGATCATTTCGTCGGAGAAGATTTTTCAAGTTTTCACTATGACATATAAGGCAAAAATGCCCTTCCCCTGGTGTTCATGTTTTTCAACCAATCAAAAAGGCTTAATGTGATCTGATAGCAAGTCACCCAAGGAACATTTCAAAAATTCTTGAAGTCGGCCTGACACTTTCGGAGGAGAAGATGTTTTAAGGTTTTACTATAGCCATATAAGGCAAAATAGTATCGAAGCTGGCGGCCATAGTCTTTGACTAATCAACATGGATTGAAGGAATCTAATAGAGGGTCACCCTAGAAACATTTCTACAAATTTATTTGAAAATCGGCCTGACAATATCAGAGGAGAAGATAGTTTTTACTATAGCCATATAAGGCAAAATAGCCCCGCCCTGTAGCGGCCATGTTTTTCAACCAATCAACATGGCTTGAAATAATCTGATAGAGGGTCAACCTAGGAACATATCTACAAAAGTATTTTAAAATCAGACTGACACTCTCTCGAGGAGAAGATTCTTTTTAAGTTTTCACTATGGCCATATAAGGCGCAATGGCACCGACCCCTGGCGGCCATGTTGTTTGAACTATCAAATGGCTTGAAGGAATCTGATAGAGGGTTATCCAATGAACATTTCAACAAAAGATTTAGGTCCGTGAAGTTAGATAGATTGACAAGTTACGAATTGACGAGTGACGAACTGTGACATTTTTTCTAAAAACTTTATTTCTTTCTTTAAGATATTAAATTCAAATTAGGCCCTATTTCATGTTTCATGGCGATCAGTGAATCAGAAGAGGTTCGTCAAGTTCTTCAATTCGTCAACCCGTCAATTTAGTTGACGAATTGATGAAACAATTATTTTTGTCTTTTAGATAATGTATCTGTACGTATAGAGTGCAAATTAGGCCCTATTTTAATAGCGATCAGTCATTCAGCAGAGCTTTGACAAGTTCGTCAATTCGTCAATTTAGTAGACGAAAAAAACATTTTCCTAAACCTTTATTTATTTCCTTTTGATAATGCATCTGGACGTATTGAATGGAGCCTAATTTGCATCCAGATACATTATCTAAAAGACAGAAATAAAGGTTTTAGAAAAATATTTGTTCGTCAATTCGTCAACAAAATTGACGAGATGACGAACTTGACGAAGCTCTTGTGATTGACTGATCGCCATGAAACATGAACTAGTGCCTAATTTGCATTTAATACGTCCAGTTACATATAATTATCATAAAGAAAAAAATAAAGTGTTTAGAAAAATGTCACAGTTCGTCACTCGTCAATTTGTCACTCGTCAACCTAACTTCACGAACCTAAGAAAATGTCACAGTTCGTTACTCGTCAATTCGTCACTCGTCAACGTAACTTCACGGACCTAAAAAGATGTCACAGTTCGTTAATTACTCGTCAATTAGTCACTCGTCAACCTAACTTCACGGACCTAAATATTTCTAAAATCGACCAACCAGTTCGGGAGATGTTTTAAATTTGTTTTCTTTTGGTTGCCATTGACACCATAATTCTGGATTGATCCAAAAAAAATAAGGAATGCTAGTGAGGTCATTAAGAGGATGCTTCTGTGAAGTTTCATTTCAATTGACACACTGGTTACTGAGAAAAAGATGTTGGCGGATGACGGATGACGGACAAAAGACGATCACAATATCTCACCTTGAGCACTTCGTTCTTAAGTGAGCTAAAAGATAGGTTAACTTCCCTATATTATCATCTTTATCTCTGCAGGTATATTATCCTTTTCCATGCTGAATTGTTGTTGTTTAAGTAAGACTTATCAACCTCTGCATATGAAAAACTTCATAGTCAGTTTTAGGAATAGCAAGATATTTTTTTTTGTGGAGTGAGGTACACAATAAGAGCCTCACACTTTACAAAATCGGTTCCAGCAGACAAATCATTGTAAATGTCCATTTTCATTTTCATTTCAATAGCTTGAAAATTTAAATTTTTCAAATAAAATATAATAATGATCAAATTGCATATTTGCATGGTCTGTTTTTATCATAACTGTTACCCAGAGGCTTCCAGGATGATTGTATTTTGTTCTTACCAAGAAAGGATTCAGATCTGCCGTCAACTCTGCACAGTCTGTTTTGGATCTTCGCTGTTCAAAAGTATTGAGCTAAGTTTTTTTGTGAATTGGCTATTATAATGTAGACCAAGTGAACCAGTGATACTAGTACAAATACATGTAGATAGATCAATTAAACTCCTTCACAGATTGAACAGACATTTCCCTGCTTCCATCTAGTCATATGAGTATCCAATTGCATCTAGATGGCAGTTACCAATGACCAATAAAAGATGTTAGAAGTCAGTCTGTTTGTAAAGTGTGGTCATTTTAAAACCTTGAAGGTGATTTAAAGTATGACAGGGCGCATATAAATCTTTGGAGATTTGGAAGAAAGATTGACCTATTTTACACAGGACTTTGTTTTACAGCAAATGCTGTTATTCAAAATTGTTTGCACTTAGTTTTTGTAAGATTGATGGATTAATTATTCTAGATTACAGGTAAATAATCATTTATCTGTAGAGTATCTAATGATTTTGTATTTGCTATCAAAATGTTAGAGGAAGTAAATCCATAAATGGGCTGGAATATAAAGAAGCTGAATTTCTCCTATGGTAAGCGATTGTTTCAAATCCTATAGTTGATATAAGATTGAAAGTAATGGAATTAACAGGATTTCCGTTCAATTTGATTTACTGACCTTGCTTTTGACCCAACATGACCCATATTCGAACTTGTCTTTGATTTTATCAAGATGATCATTCTTACAACATGCTAAAGTAAAAAATAAAGCTTCCAAAGTGTAAACAAGACTTAGGGCTGAGGGTGTCTCGCCCTTCTAGGATATTTGACCTAGTGACCTAGTGTTTGACCTACCCTATTACCCAATTTTAAACTTGAATAAAAAATGAGATTTCACAAGGTTATTCTAACATTTGACCTAGTGATCAAGTTTTTGACCCCTCGTGACCTATTTGTGGATTTGACCTAGATTTGATGAAAACAAATCTAGTGGTAAAATTTCGTGAAGATTGAATGAAGAAAAGACTTCTAGAGTGTTCAGAAGATTATTCCAAATTAAGGCATATTAGGACCTTGAAAACCAGGGGTTGCTAAGATATAACCAAGGCTAAGTTTTGAGATTAGGTTACCATACAAAGTTCAAGTTCTGCCAAAATATGACATTGACCTTTATAATTTTGACCCTGAATGATGTTCCATGACCCAACAATACAATTGACATAGTTTCAGAAAAATTCAAGGTAAAGTTTTGAGATTTAGTTACCTAACAACAAATATGAGCTTGACCTTGAAAATGTTGACATTGAATGATGACCCATGACCAAACAATACATACGACAAATTTTAAGAACAATTCCAGAAGAGGTTGCAGAGATATAACCAAGGCTAAGTGTTGAGGTCGAGTTGCCTAACTAAGTTCAAGTTCTGCCAGAATATGAACTTGACCTCAAAAGTGTTGACGTTGCAAAGTTAAAAAGGTCAAGGTCATATTTAAGCAGAACTTGAACTTTGTATGGTAACCTAACCTCAAAACTTAGCGTTGGTTATACCATGACCACATACTACATCTGACACAGTTTCAGAAAAATTTCATCAGGGGTTGCTGAGGTATAACCAAGGTTAAGTTTTGAGGTTAAATTACCTAACCAAGTTCAATTTCTGCCAAAATATGATCTTGACCTCGGAAATTTTGACGTTGAATGATGTATCATGACCATACAATACAACTGACAGAATTTCAGAAAAAGTCCAGCAGGGTTTGCAGAGATATAGTGATTTGTAAAAGTGGCCGCCGCCGTCATCGTAAAAGTGACGGCTATATCTCACTTCACTATCGTGGGCGAGTCAAACATATGTTCAATCAATTTTGCATAGTGACCCAGTTTTGACAGAACATATCCTATATTTTAACTTAGCCTAGATATCCTCAAGACAAGTTTCAAAATGCTCAAGTAAGAAATGATGCGTTCAGAGTCTTTTAAAACAAGACCGTACTTCAATTTGGCCTAGTGACCTAGTGTTTAACCAAACCTGACCTATATTTTCACTTATCCTAGATACTATCTAAAACTAACATTCTGACCAAGTTCCCAGCTGCTGAAGAAAAAAGTGGACTCTAGAGTGTTAAAGAGATTTTGCTTTAATAAAGCCTAGTGACCTAGTTCTTTTCTAGACATGAAATATATTTCATCTTAGTTTCGATATTACCAAGATGATTATTCTGACAAAGTTTCAACATGCTCAAATTAAAAATGCAGCCATCGGAGTGGTAACAAGATTTTCCATCAATTTGACCTTATGACCTATTTTTAAACCTCACACGGCCCTTTATCGAAATTGGCTACATGTAATGGAGATTTACGTTCTAATAAACTTTCATGAAAATAGGATGTAAAATAAACGCAGTTCTTTGTAAAAGATTTTGTTTGGAATACTGGTGTAAGAAAGCCAGGAATCACATGATTAGTTCAACTGGCTGATTGTTTCCAAATCTTCAATTGATGAGAAATAAGCTTACCTGTGTTCACCTACACACCAACCACAAGAAGGGTTTTTGGCAGCCATTGTTTCCTTACAGGTTTTGTAAGTTGAGCACTCTGTGTTTTTAACTCTAAATACCTGTAAAATAAATCAACCTTTTTCCACATGCAGACACAATTTGAAACATATGCAGCAGATGACTTTTGGCAATGTTCTAATTACAGGACATATTTATCATAATGACACAAAGTTTTCCACACTTTTCAATAATTTTACTGTCATTTATATCGATTTTCTATGCATTTGCATAGAAGTTTTGAGTAAACATCTAAGAAACAAAAGGTATAAGATGATCGATACTGCTCCACTTTCAAAAGACATACTATCTGGTAGCCTTGCTTATTTACAAATTAAAATAAAATGAAGGAATCTGGAGTCAACAAAGGAAAATTGAAATTGGGCCAGTGGTTTTTCTGGAGACCATTTTTATAGTGCAATATTGTTATAAATGAATAAGAAGAAAACCCACTGGTGACCATGTTTTTTGACGAATGAAAATGAGAAGAATGAATTTAGCAGAAGGTCAGTCAAGGAAAATTCCTGAAAAATAATATCAAAATCTGGTAAGTGGTATATTTTTTATGTTGCAGGAACATCAGTTAAGGACAGATTAAAAAGATTTAAGAAAGTACATACTTTGAAATTTCATCACAATTGGCCCTGACAGTTGAACAGGAGCTAAAATAACTACACTTGAAAAATTAGAAGTAAAGTTATTGATAAAGTAGAAACATTATAGATATAAGAACAATTGATTCATGTTCTGCTATTGTAATTCTAGTTAACTATTGAAATCTTGCAATATTCTGACTTAACTTTCTTTTCAATAAAGGATCGAATTTCACTTGATAATAAAACTGTTTCATGAAATAACAAGAGGCCCAGAGGGCCTGTATCGCTCACCTGGATATTTGAGCAATCTTAGGAAAATGTTCTAAAGAATTTCACATCTGGAGTTTTCTATGGTGAAGAATGCTCCACACTAAATTATCTAGATAACTTAATTTGTACTGAAAATGGAGTTAAATGCGTTTTCTCTGGTTTACTTTTCTGGACCCATGACCTTAAGAAGGGTTACTCCTTGCATGTATATGTTAGATTGGTTTTGCACTTGAATTATCCAGACCGAATTTGGTTCAGATATTTAACCCATTTTCAAGGAGTTTATGCAAAATTGAGTCTCTTGTGTGCAAGGATGCTACAGACCAATATCATCCATTTGAGGAAACTTCATAGCACTATATCCAAGGTACTTACTGGCCAAATATAATTACTCTGGGCATCCTGTTTATATAGAAGAAGTTATTTAAAGATTTTTATATATTTGACCACTGTGGCCTTGAAAGTAGGTCAAGGTCTTTTATTGGAGGAAAGTATATAACATTTCATGCTAGGTATCTACTGGCAAAATCTCATCATTCTGGGCTCCTGATTATTCAGAATAAGTTGTTTAAAGGTTTTTATATATTTGACCATTGTGACCTTTAAAGTAGATCAATGTCATTTATTGGAGAAAATTATATAGCATTTCATGCCAGGTATCTACTCGCAAAATATCATCACTCTGTACTTCCTGGTTATTCAGAAGAAGTTGTTAAAGGTTTTATATATTTGACCCTTATGACCTGGAAAGTAGATCAAGGTCATATTTTCGAAGAAACTATTTAGCATTTCATGCCAGGTATCTACTGGCAAAATATTATCGCTCTGAGCCTCCTGGTTATTCAAAAGAAGTTGTTTAAAAGTTTTCATATAATTGACCCTTGTGACCTTGAACGTAGGTCAAGGTCATTTATTGGAAGAAACTATATAACATTTCATGCTAGGTATCTATTAGCAATATATCATCACTCTGGGCCTCCTGGTTATTCAGAAGTTATTTAAATGTTTTCATATATTTGACACGTGTGACCTTGAATATAGATCAAGGTCATTTATTGGAGGAAACTATATAGCATTTCATGCTTAGTATCTACTAGCAGAATATCATCATTTTGTGCCTCCTGGTTATTCAGAAGAAGTTGTTTAAAGGTTTTCATATATTTGACCTTGTAGCCTTTAAAATAGATCAAGGTCATTTATTGGAGGAAACTATATAACATTTCATGCCAGGCATTTACTGACAAAATATCATCACTCTGGGCCTCCTTGTTATTCAGAAAAAGTTATTTAAAGGTTTTCATATAGTTGATCCTTGTGACCTTGAAAGTAAGTCAAGGTTGGTTATATATTTTGAAAAAACTATGTTGTATTTCATTTCAGGTATCTACTGGCCGAGTATCATTACTCTGGGCCTCCTGGTTATTCAGAAGAAGTTGTTTAAATGTTTTCATATACTTGACCCTTGTGACCTTGAAAGAAGGTCAAGGTCATTTATTTTAGGAATCTATATAGAATTTTATCCTAGTTATCTTCTGGCCAAATAGCATCAATCTGGGCCCACTGTTTATTCAGATGAAGTTATTTAAAGATTTTTATATATTTGACCACTGTGGCCTTGAAAGTAGGTCATATATAGCATTTCATGTCTGGTATCTACTGCCAGAATATTATCATTCTGGACCTCCTGGTTATTCAGAAGAAATTGTTTAAAGGTTTTCATATATTTGACCCTTGTGAAATTGAAAGTATGTCAAGGTTATTTATTTGAGGAAACTATATAGTATTTTATTCCAGGTATCTACTGGCCAAATAGTGTCACGCTGGGCCTCCCGGTTATTCAGAAGAAGTTGTTTAAAGGTTTTCATATATTTAGCCCTTGTGACCAAGGTTATGTTTTGAGGTTAAGTTACCTAACCAAGTTTAAGTTCTGCCAACATATGACCTTGACCTCGATAATTTGACATTGAATGATGCTGCATGACCCAACAATACATTTGACATAGTATCAGAAAAGTTCAAGCAGAGGTTGCCGAGATATAACCAAGGTAAAAGTTTTGAGGTTAAGTTACCTACCAACGTTCAAGTTCTGCCAAATTATGACCTTGACCTTGACATTTTGACATTGAATGATGTCCCATGACCAAACAATACATCTGACATAGTTTCAGAAAAATTCCATCAGGGGTTACTGAGATATAACCAAGGTTAAAGTTTAAGGTAAAGTTACCTAACCAAGTTCAAGTTCTGCAAAAATATAAGCTTGACCTTGAAAATGTTGACGTTGAATGATGTCCCATGACCAAACAATACATCTGACATAGTTTAAGAACAATTCCAGTAGGTTCAAGTTCTGCCACAATATGACCTTGACATCGAACGTTTTGACGTTGCATGATGTCCCATGACCATACAATACATCTGACACAGAGGAAAACTATGTTGTATTTCATGTCAGGTATCTACAGGCCGAGTATCATTACTCTGGGCCTCCTTGTTATTCAGAAGAAGTTGTTTTAATGTTTTCATATATTTGAACCTTGTGACCTTAAACGAAGGTCAAGGTCATTTTTTTTAGGAATCTATATATAATTTATCCCAGTTATCTTCTGGCCAAATATCATCAATCTAGGCCTCCTGTTTATTCAGATGAAGTTATTTCAAGATTTTTATATATTTGACCACTGTGGCCTTGAAAGTAGGTCATGTCTAGTATCTACTGGCAGAATATTATCATTCTGGGCCTCCTGGTTATTCAGAAGAAATTGTTTAAAGGTTTTCATATATTTGACCCTTGTGACATTGAAAGTAGGTCAAGGTTATTTATTTGAGAAAACTATATAGTATTTCATTCCAGGTATCTACTGGCCAAATAGTATCACGCTGGGCCTCCCGATTATTCAGAAAAAGTTGTTTAAAGGTTTTCATATATTTGACCATTGTGACCTTGAGAGCAAGTCAATGTAACTTATTTGAGGAAACTGTATAGCACTCTATCCCAGTTACTTCCTGGCCAAAAAGCATGACCTTAGGACCTCCAGTTCTTAAAAAGAAGTCAGTCAAATAAAAAAGTTGACAGACGGAGACGGATGGACGGACGGACGCCAGACATTACACTATAACATAAGCCCCACAGACACTTCGTGCCAGGTGAGCTAATAAGAATATATCATATGACCTTTTAGCACCACAAAATCATTTGAAATATTTATAACTCTTCTTTTCAAATAGAATTAGTACAACTTACATGACAGTCAACCCTTTCGCACTGCATCTGCAGCAGAAGTCTTTGGAAAACATTGTGGCAAAATGAGAAATGGGTCATAATAAGCCATTTCTACTTTTGTCACAATGTTTTAATTTCCATTCAATATTTATACTTTGATTTATTTTTTCCATTGTATTGCCTGTATGATATACCCTTTCCCACATACACCAAATCAGTAGCAGACAAATTTGATAACATATAGGCAAACTTATGGATAATCGCTATATTGTTAGTTATTAGAGTGGTTTTAAGTTGGCAAAAGGTGAAATTGCTCATTTATTTTAAACTTTGTCTGCTTCAGATGCATCAGTATCTGTCTGTAAGTAGAGGTTGGTAAGTACGTTCACAGTATGTAAAGTTTCTGAGATAACTACATGTATACAGACCTTCCTGTTTGTAAGAACATAGGTATAGTTCTCTATTTCATCAATACCAAGGACAGGATGACCTTTGTCTATTTCAAAACCTTTTTCATACTCAAAAACTGTCAAATTAGCAAGTAAAGTAATCTGAAAGTATATAAAACACACTTGTCACTTCAATCAAATTACAATATTTTCCAAACTCATCTGAAGCAGATGTATTGGACTCGAATAAGTCCCTAAAATTAAGCATACCTTTTAATTATTTTCACTATACTTGACTAAAACAAAAGGTCCAACTCAACACCAAAAAGAAAACATGAACAAGAGAGCCACAAGGCCCTGTATCACACCATTTAACCCCCTTTCAAACATACAACATATCTGCAGTAAAAGACTTTGAAAACATATATTGCAGTTTAAGAAAATCTTTACAAATGAAAGTATATTTGTTGAATAGAGCTGGAAACAGTGTTGTGAAAGGAGATATTGATCATTATGTACAATTTCTCCTTTTGTTAATGTTTTAAAAGGTTTTCTGCTGCATATGCATCAAAATGTGTCTGTAAGTGGAAAAGAGTTAAGACAGGATCAACAAACAGGAAAATTCCTTACAATAGTTTTCAAGTTATGCTTTGGACAAGGAAAATTGCAACGGACCGACCCCTTCAAACTTTGTTTTTCGATGGTATAATAAGAGATCAAGTTATTAAGAAATTCAAGTCACACCATTTAAGATGAAAACTACATGTACTTGAAAAAGGTAGGTGGCTGACATTGTAGCAGGTGAGAGAAATTGGTAGATCAATTGAGTGTCTGAAAAACAGGCTGTTGATATCAAACAGTCGGCAAAACCCATTGAACTCCAGAATAAAGTGAATAAATTGAACCAGAAACCAAAGAAAACTTTTAACAAGAGTGCCAAGATGGCCCTAAATTGGTTACCTGAGTGATAGTAAATCAGTAGCAAATCTTTAACTGCAAATATCTGGGAAAATTAGACCAGGAAATAGTAGAATGGCTTATCAGTAAAGGTCATTTGTATTTTGAACTCTAACAAGAACTTTAATAAGAATAGAAATATAAAATTTTGACATTTTGCGCATTTCCTGATGCCTCCTTGCTGCCCTTTTTTTCAACGAAATCAATATAGCTCAGAACATTTCTACCAAATTATCTTGCAATCAAACAAGCAGATTATGGAGGAAAGGATTTTAAAGTTTGGGTATTTTTCTCCATGTCTTATGAGCAACCAAAGTTCTACACAGAATGTATGTCTTTGAATAATTTTGAATGTGAACATTGGTCCAGTGGAATGGTAGGAGTTGTCATTTCTAGCTAAAAGTTCAATTTACCCCTTTTGTGATGACGCCTGGTTGCTATGATTTTGTAACCAATCAAAACAGCCTGAACAAATTAAGTAGAGGATCACTTAAGTAAGATTCCTATTAAATTTTATTAAAATCAGACAAGCACTTTTAAACATTTCCAAATTTTGTCATTTTGACCCTTTTCTGATGCCACCTGACTGCCATGTTTTTCAACCAATCAGTATGGCTTGAACAATTTTGGAAAGAGGGACATTTCTGATAAAGTATGTTGGAATCAGATTCAGGGAGAAAGATTCTTAAATTTGGACATTTTTCCATCTTTCTTATGCCGCAGCAACCAACGTTCTAGAATTGAATTTAAATCTTTGAACAAGTTTGAAAGAAGACTATCAAAGAAACATTCCTGTAAAGTTTAGTTGAAATTAGTCCCGTGGTTTAGGAGAAGACGATATTTAAAGCTAAAATTTACTAATTACATTGAGCCTTCGGCTCAGGTGATCTAAAAACAGATACATTAATATCAGATACCTCTAATGAAGTGCTATAGTTGTGGTTGTGAAGGACACACATATATGAACTGTATAGCCATTGGTTACCAATGCAGATACTATAAGGTTATGAACCATTTCGAGCTATGATGCAAAAAGAGTTCCAGAGGGAAACATAATGTCAGAACTCTTGAAACTGATGGAGACGAAATATGCTTTCATAATAAGGTCATGTAAGAATGGATGAAACGACAACAGTGTAAGTGTTAACATTGGTATAAGTTGGATAGGTTCCAAGCCATGATTGATTTTGGGGCTAGCTGTAATGTAACAGACAGAAGCGCTTGGAATTTCTGAAGGAAGCAGGAATCAAAAGTACCTCAGAAAATGAATCAAATCCTGTGTACGCTTAGGAAGCCGTCACGCGTTACCTATCGCAGGTTTTTTTTACACTATCGTTTGAACATGGTGACAAACATACGAAAGCGGAATTGATAGTGATTGAAGGAGAAGGACAAAATCTTCTAGGCCAGGAAACAGCTACATAATTGGATTGGCTCATGTTGGTCCTATTTTCATATAATACCCTGAGAGTTTCAATGGGTTAGGCAAACTGAAAAAACTTTCAATTAATCATTCCAATAGATAACAAATTCATCCTGTGGCTCAACCGTTTAGAAGATAAATTTAGTGTAAGAGACCCTTTGGAGAAGAAACTGGTAGAACTCGAGGAACTGGATATAATAGAATAAACGGAAGGGCCAAGCTTGTGGATAACACCGGTTGTTTTTATCCCTTAGGGAAGCGATAACAAGGACATAATACTTTGTGTAGATATGATAAAATGGGCATATCATCAGTTTGAATTGCATCCAGAGTCTAGAGATATCACAATTGTTGTTACTCATATAGGTTTGTTCAGATACCAATACATAATTTGTGTGTTTAGTTGTGCGCCAGAGATGTATCAGAAAGTGTTGAGCTCTATTTTGCAAGATTGTAAGGGTGTTCAGAATATCATGGATGATGTTGTAATCTATGGAAAGAATGTGAATGAACATGATGAGAGATTGCACAGAGCGATCAGTAAATTGGGAGATTGTGGTTTTACTCTTAATCAAGATAAATGTCAATTTAGAATGAATAAAGTTGTATTTATGGGTCATGTTTTGTCAACCAAAGGTATTGGGCTTACAGAAGTCCCCGTAAAAGCTATTCTTGAGGCTGAAGATCAAAACCTTCTGCTTACATAGAACACTGGGTATTGCGTCTGCAACAGTATACATACACAGTGCCATACATTTAAGGTTCAGATATTATCGCAGATATATTATCACATCTGCTATCAAAAATGCTAGAAGCAGAGAGTTTGTCTAAATTTCTTTTAGAGAATTATGTTAATGTTATTGTGAAAGAAGCTATGACTATAGAGAAAATCGAACTTGAGTCTAAGAATGATATTGATTTAGCTGAAATAAGCACGCAGTATAAGGGAAAGAGTACTGGAGCATGAGGGTCATCCTGTGATAGTAGGGATGAAGCAATGTATACGGGGTGAAGTATGGTGGCCTAATATTGACCAAAGTATTGAGAAATTGTGTAAGGCATCCTACGGATGTCAACTTGTTGGAGCGCAAAGTCGACCAGAGCTCATGATTCGTTCAGAATTACCTATATTACTATGGCAACATTTAGGTGAAGATTTACCATCTGGTGAAACACATATTGTAGTCGTTGATTATAAGTACTCAACATTCAGTCACTGGATATAGTCTGTTTAAATTAATGTATGGTAGAGAGATGACGACTAAGATACATAGCTTAGATAATTGCGAGTATAAATCAAGCATTTTAGATATTGTTGTAAGGGACAGAGACTTAGAAATGAAGGAAATGGGATATATATTTTGATAAGAAAAGACAAGCACAAAAGTCAAATGTAAATGAAGGACATAAAGTGTTTTTGAGACAAGAGAAAGAAAACAAATTAAGCACTCCCTATAGTTAAAGTCTGTATATAGTTACAAGCAAATGGGGAAACACGAGTTACTGTGCAATCTGAAAATGGGGTTATAAGAGAAATATAACTCATTTTAAGAAATGTGTGCAGAGAAATTTCCAAGAGAATTAGTCTACATATCTAGATTCAGAAGATCATAAGTCTCTTTAAACAGTGTAGGAGATACATCTGGTCTGGATATTGAGTCCGAACAAAGTGCTTTCCATACTGATGCAGAAAACAAACCAAGAAGGTCTGGTTATTTGAAAACTCAACCTGTGAAGCTGAAAGATTATGTATTGACTGGTTAATTAAGAATTTCAGATGTTTTCATTTCATCTTTCTCTTTTAAAGGAAGGAGGGATTTTGGGTATAATATGTTAAGACTCGGAAGGTCCTGGTATTTAGATACCGGGTTATAGAGATTTGTTGATGTAATTGTATATCCGGTTTTGTACAGGGGCTGAATAAACGTGGGTTCTTAAGAAGCGATACTTTTGATGTTATCCATTGAATCGAAGTAATATAAGTATATAGATACATCACAGTAACCGTAGGAACATTTTCTGCCAAATTGTCTTCCGATTGTTTTTAGATATGTTACCTTACCCATTTTGATGATTGATGGCATCTATATCAATTCAACTTAAGAAACAATTTTGCCCTCTGGCAACCATATTTTAACTATTTATAGGGCCAGAAGGAATGACTTAGAGCGACGCCCATGTAAAAAAAAATCAAAATTATTTGAAAATCAACCTAACAATTTATAAGTGAATATTTTTTGAAACTCTCTTGGTTTCCTTGGCAACCAAAATTATGCAATGATCCAAAGGGTTTGAAGGACATTGGGAGGATGGCCCAGTGGTTTCAGAGTAGACGTCATTTGAAGCAACATGTTAACACACGGATGGACCTTGTCTGGCTATCAGCCAGAGGAAACTAAAAATAAAACCTAGAGTGATACCTTATTCATGGACCCTTTATCTGTTCCAAGAAATATGTCAGGATAAAGACGGTATCGTTCCACACCTTTAACTGTTTTTATCGTTATACTGGTATCCTCTATCCTGTAGGCTGTGGTTGGTTGTAGCGTATTAGTACCAATCACTTTAGTTCCTTTGCCTTGATCTTTAGGACAAATGTAGTCATCTTTTTCTTTTTGATATGTCTGTAATGAATATTAATTAAACATCTAATTTAGAACATAGCTTGACATCTATAGATTTTTTCACCATGTTTAGGTAACAGCGTTATGCTAAGCGTAATATAACAACCTGTTTTACGTATCTTAGTCCTTTCAAACTTATACATACACATATTAACATATCAATAAACTTCTTCTGGTCAAACATAAACTAGATGGCCATATGTTTATGAATCCGTATATGATTGGAGAAACTAGATCAAGAACTATCACTGAAATTGACTTAATACCTTCTCAAATTGTTTTAAAGGAAAACCATGGATGTCAAAGTTCAAAGAAAGATGTTAAATTCTAGAATACTGAAGAAGTAGCCTGTTTTATGTTTTTATTGTTTTGTCTCTCGTATAATTCGTATGTATGTAATACTCTCCGTTAACGGAGGGATTAATTAACTACTACTACTACTACTCTATACGACCGAGGGAAACGTTTGTAAAATAGATAATTGAATAGAGGACAAGTAATGGATCAATGAAATTTGGCCGGTGGTCAAGGAGATATCGTTTAAAAGATGTGTTTTCTGTTTTTAGCTCTGCAAGCCATCTCAAAGCAGAGCAGCAAGGTTTTTACTGCGTTTTTAGAGGTAAAGTTTAGGAACAATTACGTAAACATATATTGAAATCAAGCAAGTGATTTACGTGGAGATGTCGTTTAAAGTATTGTCTATGTTTTAGCTCTGGTGGGGCCATCTTATGCACGGAATCGGAACGGTATGAACAATTTTGTTGGGACAGTTTCAGATGCTATTTAACGATATTTCTATGCTGGCTCTATATCTGAAATATTGTGCAACGGAGTAAAACTTGTTAAACATCTTCGTGGAAGGTTACTTTTAAATTGGTTTAGGAGAAGCTTCAACTTAATGATGTTTAAATGTTAACGTCTGGTATCCATCTTTGGTATCGATACAGAACCATAATATCACAGTCGGTAGAGTGTTACTCAAGGAACATTTGTGTGGATTTGAATTAATTAAACCAGCTCGTAAAGATGTAGTTTAAAGCTTGTCTATTTCAAAATCTAGGACACAACTTGTGCTGTGCAGAAGTGAGTCACTTAAAGAATATTCCTGTCAGTATATTTGGGCCAGGGATTTCGGTAAAAGAATTGTCTTTATTTAAGAGCAGAATGCTACAACTTCGGTAGACATCCACTCAAGGAACATTTATATGAATATACTTCGAAATGTAAACAGTAGTTTAGAAAGAGGTGCCGATTTAATATTTCTCTATTTCTAGCATTGCCTGCTATTTAGTGCAGCGAGGCGGAACTTCGGTAGAGGACCATGAAATGAACCTTTCTAAATGGCTTTCATTTTTTTAGCTCTGGCGGCCATCATGTGGAATAGATTTTAACGGATTGAACAATCTATGTAGATGACCACGTTATGAGTATGACATTATTTGAGCAGTCCAGAAAATCCACATTGTCGACTTTCGTAAAGCGTTGACCCGGATAAGCCAAAAATGTGTCGGCCTGGATTAGCATGCGGGGACTGCGCAGGCTGATCTGGGTCGACGCATTACGTAGTTTCCATAATGTTGGGTTTCTAGTGGAACGGCTCATTTTTAAATTTGAGCATTTGGGTTAAGAAAAGAAGTTCGAAGGCGATTATGAATGGACGGACACATCGACATAAAATATAAATAACGACGAAAGGCGAGTTATCACAATAGTTCAACCTAAGCCAAGCCAACCCACCAAGCGTTAACCGTTTTAATTAGCCCTGTCAAATCCCCCATGTAATACTCACTGACTGCGGCAGACATTGTGGTAGTTCTATATCAAGGTAGGCAGACTCTCTTTCAATAGAACCTGTCGCATTACATGTAATGAAGTCTTCTTTAGCTTTCAATATTGCAGCATTCACCGTATCTATGGTGTAAACACATATTGCACTGCCTGCTTGTGGGTTGTCTGGATGATCTCCTTTTGCAAAAGCAGCCACAAGAGTTCCATTTTCCTTTAGTAATTCAGCATCCTGTAGTAAATTAAAATCACCACCATCTACATAACAGGACATAGATATGTCAGTGTATGATTTTATCGGTTCTTCTGTCAGACGATTTTCAATTGTTTCATTTACACACATACGAGCAAGCTTTGATATATATCTGACAGAATCAGTTTTTAATTTCTGATTTGTTAAAAGGTAAATAAAGCCTTCATGCTCAAACACTTTTTTAAAATACACAAGATAGTTTTCATTAATATTCTCTTTCAGATCGACAAATTCTGAAGTATTAAAACTTTTTTTAATATATCTCCTTGACACTAGATGTTTGTATGTATTTTCTGTTGTTTTAATACCAGGTCCATAAGTAACGCCGAGAAATAAATCTTCTCCATGAACTAATCCAACAGCTGGTCTATCACTATCAGAGGATACTACTAAGTAATGTCCATCATCACTAGTAGTTGAACTGTTGTAAATGAATCGGGTTCCATTCCAAACCTGACAAATTCCGTCGTTACCAGTTCCACACAATACAAGCATGTCCCCAAACACAGCTAGAACCTTGTTAATATTGACACAGTTATCACCTGCACAAGTACTAAAGTTCTTCAATTGATTTAGACTGGCATCAAGGGTGTGAACGAAACCATTTTCAGCCACATAAATGGTATTAGTGCCCTTCACTACCATGTTTGTGAACTTGTCCCCATTTCTGTTTGTGGGGAACCTTCCAAGAATGCCGGTGATGTGTTGCGAGCACACTAGTATCGTCACTAGCAATGAGACCCAGGAGTTCATCTTGAACGTCGATTATTTCGTTTGTAGATACTTTCAAACCATCACGAACATGAACTCCTAAAATACAATTAGAACAGAGTGTTAATAGTTGAACTTATCCTAAACGACTCACGCTGATTTGTTACGATTAGTATTTATTACTTAATACAGTCTAGTCCGGTGCAGTACTACGTCTCAATAAACACCTGATTTAAAAGTAAACTGTGCAAAGCAGCCAACCTGTTTTAAAAAGCAAGCTTTCAAGTTTTCATTCTATTTAATAGCAAGCTATCTGGACTAATTACCTGCTTTAGACAGGTTGGACTGCTTCAAAGTGCGCAGTTTAACCGTTATAGAGATTGCATTAAACAGGCAGTTTTGACGGTCTGGGGGTCATACGTTTCATGTGCCATTCTCCTTTAGGTGTGGTTCGAGTTCCACACCTAGCAGTTATCAATTGACGCATAATGTAGTTTTAATTCACTTTGTTCTATCAAGATGTATACTGTGAAAAACAAATCGTCAATTTCATTAGCCAGGCAAAATTTCTCTCATTTCTTTCTCATGGCCACTTATTTCTTCAACGTTTTACCTATTTCGAGTCATTTGATGGCGAAGTACTTTTTCATTTTATTTTAGATTTGTTTTAAATATTCTCACAGGTCTTAGA
Organism: Serripes groenlandicus; assembly: GCA_031761405.1. Lineage (NCBI taxonomy): Eukaryota > Metazoa > Mollusca > Bivalvia > Cardiida > Cardiidae > Serripes > Serripes groenlandicus. The sequence continues at coordinate 7,942,798 of JASEVX010000007.1, forward strand.
AATGGGTGCAACTTGAGCTCTGTAGCAAAGCTTTATATAACCATATACAGTGTGATCGAGACTGAGAGGTTGCACTGTAGTTACAGAGATGCGATGTTGCACGCACAGCTTTACGTAACCTTATACAGTGTGATACAGACTGAGAGGTTGCACTGTAGTTACAGAGGTGCGATGTTGCACGCAAAGCTTTACGTAACCTTATACAGTGTGATACAGACTGAGAGGTTGCACTGTAGTTACAGAGGTGCGATGTTGCACGTAAAGCTTTACGTAACCTTATACAGTGTGATACAGACTAGGAGGGTGCACTGTAGTTGAAGAGATGCGATGTTGTACGCACAGCTTTACGTAACCTTATACAGTGCCATATAGACCGAGAGGTTCCACTGTAGTTACAGAGGTGCGATGTTGCACGCAGAGCATTACATAACCTTATACAGTCTGATAGAGACTGAGAGGTTGCACTGTAGTAACGGAGGTGCGATGTTGCACGCAAAGCTTAACGTAACCTTATACAGTGTGATACAGACTGAGAGGTTGCCCTGTAATTACAGAGGTACGATGTTGCACGCAGAGCATTACTTAACCTTATACAGTGTGATAGATACTGAGTGATTGCACTGTAGTAACGGAGGTGCGATGTTGCAAGCAAAGCCTACATAACCTTATACAGTGTGATACATACTGACAGGTTGCACTGTAGTTACAGATATGCAATGTTGCAAGCAGAGCTTTACGTAACCTAATACAGTGTGATACATACTGAGAGGTTGCACTGTAGTTACAGAGATGCGATGTTGCACGCAGAGCTTTACGTAACCTAATACAGTTTGATACAGACAGAGTGGTTGCACTGTAGTTACAGAGATGCGATGTTGCACGCAGAGCCTTACGTAACCTTATACAGTGTGATACATAATGATAAGTTGCACTGTAATTACAGAGATGCGATGCTGCACGCAAAGCTTTACATAACCTTATACAGTGTGAAACATACTGACAGGTTGCACTGTAGTTACAGATGTGTGATGTTGCACGCAGAGCTTTACGTAACCTAATACAGTGTGATAGAGACTGAGAGGTTGCACTGTAGTAACGGAGGTGCGATGTTACAAGCAAAGCTTTACATAACCTTATACAGTGTGATCGAGACTGATAGGTTGCACTGTAGTTACAGATATGCGATGTTGCAAGCAAAGCTTTACGTAACCTTATAAAGTGTGATACATACAGAGAAGTTGCACTGTATTTACAGAGGTACGATGTTGCAAGCAAAGATGTTGCACTGTAGTTACAGAGATGCGATGTTGCAAGCAAAGTTTTACGTAACCTTATAAAATATGATACAGACTGAGAGGTTGCACTGTAGTTACAGAGATGCGATGTTGCACGCAGAGCTTTACGTAACCTAATACAGTATGATACATACTGAGAAGTTGCACTGTAGTTACAGAGATGCGATGTTGCACGTAAAGCATTACGTTACCGTATACAGTGTGATACAGACACGTCCGCCTGAGCCAGCATGAATAGAATTTTGGCTTTATTGGTTTACAATCTTTGAGATAAAAATCTACACTATACTTAATCAATAGAAACTTAAAATGACGGTTATGTTTCACATTAATATTGTATATATTTATCGGTGACACTGTTATTTGAAGCCGGGTAAATATGAAACCATACTTGGATAAGGAAAATTGTCCGTGCTATTTTTCGAATTTGGGAATAATTCTACTTTCCTGTCACTAATTGGCAATTAGTGCTGATTCAGATCGTACTGCGCGCATAAACAACATATGAGTTTGATCTACATATATAAAACAATGCATTAATGTTGTTTCTGTTTTGTGTTTTACCTTGAAGCCTTTGATGTTTTAAAACAATGAAGAGCACATATACATTGCTCAAACAAGTAATTCCACCTTTTACCCATATTATTTGTCAATTTCTGTTTCAAAATGAAACTTCCATTGTTCAAGATGATTCATTTCATTCTTAACATGATTTCAAAGCAGGCGACTTAAATTGTCAGACTAGGTAAACGATTCATTTGACAGTATAGAGACTCGGCGATTTCCGTTCGAGTTCGGTATTCAATTGCAGTATAAAGACTCGGCGATTTCCGTTCCAGTTCGGTTATTCAATGACAGTATACAGACTCGGCGATTTACGATCCAGTTCGGTATTCAATGACAGTATACAGACTCGGCGATTTCCGTTCTAGTCCTGTGTTCAATTACAGTAAACCGAATCGATTTTTTTCCGTTCGATGTCGTTATTTACAGTATACAGACTTGACGAGTTTATTTTGGCTGTTACTGACAAGCATACGACCAATACCGATCTAAAACGACCTCAAACGGAAATCGCCGAGCCAAATAGGGATCCTTTACATTATATACATGTTGTCTAACATTAAGAGATGGATTGAATCAGATATTTGACCTGATACTATATTGTCATAAGCTCTTCAAATAGATGTGAAAAATGGTGTGAAATAAAATATGTCAATTTTCTGAGCAAAACTGTTTACTAAACTTTACTTTGACATAAGTGTCAAAACATATTTCATGTGGGCTGATATTAACGTCAATGAGACATTGTATGAATGTGTAATCAGTGTATATAGAAAGCACCGTGATGTTGTTATGATCAGAGTGTCGATTTCGAGAGCGGGACACGTATATGCTTGCGTTTAGTGATGCTGTTAGGTAGCTTCTTTGATTCGTGGATTGCCTACCTTTGGCAACTATATATGAACGCATAAAAGGGTTCGCAAAATGACATTATGCCGAATAGCGAGTGTAAATTAAACCACTCTAGACATAACAGTGCTTGCCAAATGGCTTTATGCCGAATGACGAGGCTAAAAAACCCACATCAGACATAACAGGGCTCGCGGAATGGCTTTGTGCCGAATGGCGAGGCTAAATCAAACCACATCAGACATGAAAGGGCTCGCGAAATGGCCTTATGCCGAATAACGCGGCTAAATCAAACCACATCAGACAACAGGGCTTGCCAAATGGCTGACGCCGAATAGCGAGGGTAAATAAAACCACATCAGACATGACAGGGCTCGCCTAATCGTTTAAAGCCGAATGGCGAGGGTTAATAAAACCACATCAGACATGACAGGGCTCGCCAAATTGTTTAAAGCCGAATGGTGAGGGTAAACAAAAACACTTCAGACATGACAGGGCTCGCCAAATCTTTTAAAGCCGAATGGCGAGGGTTAATAAAAGGACATCAGACATGACAGGGCTCGCCAAATCGTTTAAAGCCGCATGGCGAGGGTTAATAAAACGACATCAGACATGACAGGGCTCGCCAAATCGTTTAAAGCCGAATTGCGAGGGTAAGTAAAACCACATCCGACTTAACAGATCTTCTAGTTAAGATCGGTCCAAATCAAATAAGTTTATTTTATTGCAGTGACGTTATGCCTTTGGGATTAATTGATTGAGTGCTGCCAGATTAAACTTACTAATAATAAGACACAAAAAGCTCAAAATAGAGCTTTTAAAAAAATACTCTAGACACAACAGTGCTTGCCAAATGGCTTTATGCCGAATGACGAGGCTAAATAAAACCACATCAGACATAACAGGGCTCGCGGAATGGCTTTGTGCCGAATGGCGAGGCTAAATCAAACCACATCAGACATGACAGGGCTCGCGAAATTGCTTTATGCCGAATAACGCGGCTAAATCAAACAACATCAGACAACAGGGCTTGCCAAATGGCTGACGCTGAATATCGAGGGTAAATAAAACCACATCAGACATGACAGGGCTCGCCAAATCGTTTAAAGCCGAATGGCGAGGGTTAATAAAACCACATCAGACATGACAGGGCTCGCCAAATCGTTTAAAGCCGAATGGCGATGATAAACAAAAGCACTTCAGACATGACAGGGCTCGCCAAATCGTCTAAAGCCGAATGGCGAGGGTTAATAAAACCACATCAGACATGACAGGGCTCGCCAAATCGTTTAAAGCCGAATGGCGAGGGTAAGTAAAACCACATCAGACTTAACAGATCTTCTAGTTAAGATCGGTCCAAATCAAATACGTTTATTTTATTGCAGTGACGTTATGCCTTTGAGATTAATGACTGATTGAGTGCTGCCTGATTAAACTTACTAATAATAAGACACAAAAAGCTCAAAATAGAGCTTTTAAAAAAATAGTAATGCAATACCGTAAAAACATCTTTCGAACTAATTACTTTAAAAAACATAGTGTGTTTAATGCCAAACACAATACGTAGGGCGAGTTCAGATGGGCTTCTCTAGGATAGAGAACTGACGTCATGTCTAAATATAAATTCAGAAAAACATGCGCACTAATGCTTTCCATCTGAACGGTGTTTCCTTGTCTTAGTAGTAAACCATTCGGAACTCTCGGGTAATTCCGTAATCCTTCATCATCCATTGATGAAGTATTCATCACCGAGATATTCCGAATGAGTAGTAAACATCGTTGGTCGCCATTTTGAAATGCTAGTAACCCCAGGCTTGATGTGGGTTACTCAAATTCGGGATAAAAGGTCAAAATGACGTCACTAAGGTTAAAAGTATCACCGTTCAAATGGATTCCGAGTGCACTCGGGCTGTTCTCGGATCCCATATGAACTCGCCCGTAGTGTGTCGTCGAGATGTGAAAGAAAAACACAGATTAAATCATATTAATATCACTGACTTACCGTGTATCTTACTCCCCGTTATGCCGTTTTGAAGAATGTTTTAACGAATCTATACCACTGATACACAACTATATAAAGATAATTTATTCTAACTTCCTAGTTGAAACATTTATCAAGATTTACAAATAATACACACCTTCATAAAACTTATTTAAGCTAACTTCCTGATCGAAACAAAAGGAACCATGTCGGGTTTCAAAAATGTGTCCACTTGTTTGAAAGCGGTGTAACTGTCGCTTACCTCTTTCTTACTCTATAACAAGTATATTCACTCTATAAAAAATAATTTATGCTAACTTCCTAGTTGAAACATTTATCAACGGGCACCGACTAAAGGTATAACACAGGAGAAACCATATCGGGTTACTAGTATATCAGTAAAATGCAAAATGTGTGTTTCACTTGATTATTGTGTATCATACATGGTCTTAAATTTTGAACTTAACCCTTTCCCATGTACACCAAATCTGCAGCAGACGAATTCGAAATTACAGTGACGAAAACCTAAAAAATCTCAATAAAATCTCAATTGTTAAATAAAGTTGAAAACATTGAGACAAAAGGAGAAATTGCTCATCATCTTTCTAACTCTTTCTCACATCCAACAAATATGCAGCAGACGACTTTGAAAACACTGTGACAAAAACATGAAAACTCTCCTTAAAAGGTAGCTTAATTGTTAAATAAGGTTGAAAACAATGTTTCAAAAGTCGTCTGCTGCTGTTACATTTTAATTAATTTGAATAAATGTATTTATCCCAGGTTCCTCTTAACTGTTACTCTCGTCGTTTATCTAGCTTAAACACATCTTCGAGACGGTCATACTGTTTACTGAGTACATTCTATCGTAGCATTGGACAGTTTATGGCCTTTTTTAAAACGAATTGTTGGCCTGGTCATAGTAGTAATACCATAAGTTCGGAGTTGGCAGCCTGCCAATAGCTGTTAACACCCAACATTGCATTTTAGGGTGAGACTGCGCGAGAAAAATAGTTCATCATGGATACAACAAAACTGCATTTAAATGGTTAAGATCTCCCAAGAAATGATCATTATAATGTTGTTGGAACATCAGTAAAGAACTTAAGGCATGAGTACGCCAATATAAGTTCTGCCTGATTTTACCATTATTGTTTCGCATTTTACATTTTTTCTTTAATAATCTGCAATAACGGTTTCAATAATATATTTTACCAAACAAAAAAATAGGTTTGCGAATATTCCCGGATAATTGCAAAGAAAAATAAATGGTTAACATACACTCCATGTATAAATCGAGTGCTGGAGGAATAAATGGGGTGGTGTATCACGCTTATCTTACCGACCAGTCAACTATTGACGACTTGTTTAAGGAAGTTAAGGGTTCATCGCAGTGACAAATGTCAGTTGAAGAACATGTTGGGGTCAGTGGTAGAATTTCACAAATGGTGAAAACAAGAGTTCAGCTGACATAACATATATAGGTGTAAGAAACAAATTTTGTCTACTTTGCCGAAGAGCTGAAAATAAAGGAGAAACACCTTCACAGCACACATGCTTCAAAAATTGGAACGAAAGCTCTCAAGCGATGGAGGCTGATATAATCTTGAAGGGGTTTTTGGAAGCAGAATCTGACTATGGATTAAGGTAGACTAAAATAATTGCAGATGGTGATAGCTCTGTTTTTCCCACATTACAAGAAAATGTACCCATCTGGGGAAAGGACATTAAGAAATTGGAGTGTGCAAACTACACTTGTAAATGTTTGAGGACCAATTTAGAGAAACTGATATGTGAAAAACCTCAATACAAAGGTAAAGGGAAATTAACAAAAATAAACAGAATTATCTTGACAACGGCCATAAGATGTGCTATAAAAATGCGTTCAGTGACAAATGATAGTAAGCAGCTGAAAAAAGACATAATAAATTCAATTTACCATATCTTGGGTTTCCATTCTAGATGCATTGATTTCTGTAAAAAAAGATCTTCAGATTCTTCCAAAGATATTGATCCGGAAATTGAAGAAAATACAAATGAACAATTGTTTGACCAGATATTTTCAGACCAGAGCAACTTTTGGAAAATCCCTTCTGACACAGAATTAGAAATGGCTAGAGTACCTTGCAAAAATCAAGTTCCCCTTGGTGAAATAAAAGACATTATTCAAGATGTGCAAATCCTTTTGAATATACTTGCTAATAAATGTGAACGTTTAATTGGTAATTTTACCACAAATTTGGCCGAAAGTTGGATGGCAAGTAGATACAAGTTTGATGGTGGAAAAGTTGTGAATCGCTGTGGTCGTGGTTCCTGGGAAACAAGGTGTTTTGGAGGTGTGCTGCGTAAAAATTTGGGAAGTACTTGGTCCCCCATGACATTCCAAACAGTAACTTCTATGCAGGCAGGAAAGGATTTTCACCAAGGAGCCAAACGTCAATTTCAAAAGTTAACAAGTTGCCGAAAATATAAGGAGAAACCTATCAGCAAAATGTTTCGAAGAAAGCGTAAGGTCCAGGATGTTAGTGTCAGTTCCTCAACAAAAGCCAAGAGAAGCTATGGAGGTGAGCTTGATGACTCTGGTGATGTAGATAGTGAACAGCTAAAAACATTATGTGATACCTTTGTAATTACTAACTTTTCAAAAAGTAACGAAGAAATAGACAAAATACAAGAAAGTACTAAAGATCAAAGTCTGTCGGAAACATGGAAAATTGAAAGAAGAAAACGATTGACCAGTTCATCATTTGGAAAAAAAATTAAAAGAAAGATCAATAATAAGTCAACAGCTATTGTTAAAGATATCATATACTCAAATTTTAAAGGAAATATGTATACCATCAAAGGACTATCAGAAGAAAAAAACACAATTATAGAATATAAAAATATAAAAGGAAATATGGAATGTATAAAACAGGATTTAAAATATGTGAAACCACCCAGTTTTTAGGTGCTTCAACAGATGGAATTGTCATTGAAAAAGATAAAAATAAAACAAACAAAGGATTATTAGAAATCAAAAACTTTTTGCAAACAAACTGTCACCTTATAAAAGACGCTGTTAACAAAGTTCCACAGTTTTGTTTGGAAAATGTAAGCAACAAGCTGCGTTTGAAAAGAAACCATCCTATTTATTTCCAAATACAAGGTCAACTGAACATTTTTAAAACCGAATGGTGTGACTTTGGGCTCAGAAGAACCAAACTTAATGATATATTCATTGAAATAATTTTGATAGACGAACACTTATGGAATACTATAATGTTACCGAAATTGCAGTCATTTTATAAAAAGTTTTTATTACCAGAACTCGCATACCCAAGATATGGAACCTACTCAGGAATTAGAGAACCAGCTATTCCCTGGGTAAAATTATTGTAAACTTATGAATCTTGATTACTTTACCATGATTTAATTTATATCGTAATTGTAGAATTACTGTTTGTTTCTTTTACTGTGGTTTTACGGCGCTTTCAACATTATTTCAGTTATATCAAGGCGACAGTTCACTTATTCATGATCGCTGGGTAAAGAAACCAGTACTAGCCTAGAAAATGTGCGTTGGCCAAGGGCACTCCACCATGACTGATAAATGAATAAATAGTTCCCTCATACAGAAAATATGCAGCACACGACTTTGAAAACAAAATGATTTGTATCTTTTCCCACGATACATGTAGTTATAGAATTGTGTGACTGTCTGCTACAAGAACACAATACTGTTCATTGAATTAAAGTGTGTATACCACTGTATCATTTATAAGAACATAGTTATTTACATCATCATATTATTTTTTAAACTTTGTTGTAAAATAATACATTTTTATATTTTCAGTTTATTACCCAGTCTGCAACGACGACTGTGAGCAATAAAAGAGACCAAACTATACTGGATTCTCGACCCAAACCACATACAGTACACATTGACCCATCATTTTCCCCCATTCCCTCAACCAGTCAGGTACAATACAATTTCATCAATTTTTAAACATAATATTATAGACAATACTTCATTACTTTTATTAACCCTTTCCCTCATACGACAAATCTGCAGCAGGCTACTTTGAACATATTTTTTCAACAAATAGAAAATCTTTATAATTGAATGCATAACCTATAACTAAAGGTGGAAAACATTGGGGCAAAAACAGAAATTGGTACTTTTGAGCAATTTCTGTTGTCACTTTCTTTTCAAAAATAATTACTTTCATTTTAGGCAGCAAAACCTTATTCCCGGACAAGAAGAAGTAAATATGTGAAGTTTTTGGGAAGAGAAATATTACATGAGTGGATACTCGATGAAAAGAACAGTAAAACAAAGTGGTATCATGGAATAGTAACCGATGTTGTGAAAGGTAGGGCAGTAATATTTTTAAACAGAACAAGGAGAAATAGGTTTGAACGATGCATCCACTATCACCAGAAATAGTAATATCATGTATAGACAATGAATTACCTTCTTTCAGGTACTTAGGAACGACTTCCAAACATACAGAAATTCTATGTGTCTTCCTATAAAACCTATTTTGTTTTGACCATTTTATACTCATGTGGGAAAGACCTAAGTCAAATTTAACTGAAAATGCATTCATTTACTATTCAGAAAATATATGTGTATGATGTATGATGTTTACTAGGTAGAGATGGCCATCCAGGTTGTGAATACAACATATTTTATAAAGATGATGATACATCATATGAGATAGATCATTTACAGGATGACTACTTGAAAGGCTCTGTGAAATTCAAAGATTTGTAACAAGGTATGTAAATGTTTTTAAATACATATAATGTTTATATTTCCTTGTGGTTAATTAAACACGTGTAGGCAATTTTCCTTTTCATTTATTTGACTGAAGGGCGAGACAGGCGAAAATCAATTATCTTTGAATTTGATGGAAATTCTTTCATCTATTGGTAAAAAATTGGTGTAATGGGGCTTGGTATAACCCTATGTTAGTGTTCAACCTACATGCAATGTAGCTTTGTTTAATATTAGCTTGATCATGTATTGACTGATGCAATGATGGTGGGTGGGGTGCCGTTTTCAATATTGGTTGACCTGGAAAGGAAATGTGAACTCTCGAATTATCGTTTCAGTGACAATTATATTCCCTCGCTGAGCACTATAATTTACTTTTAAGGCACCCCATCCCCTGTTCGTGGTCTATGTTTTGTTGTTGTTATTGGTGGCTTACTGCCTCGATTTGTGATCTAGCTGGAAAGGCTTACATCATTGTAGCGAAAAGGAATTACGGTTTATCGATTATTTGCATGATACAGTGTATGTTTCTGTGTTGTTGAATCCTACATACACAAATCCTAGAGGGTCTGGCTACATAGGAGAAATTGGCTCAGTGCCAGATTGCTAGGTCATTTTTATGGTTAAACAAGGACGTATTTAGCATAACACTGGAAAAGTAGCCCTGTACACTTTTTATTTGTTGCTTAGATCTTTACACATTTGAATATTTTGTTTTGAATTGTTACTTAGATTGTTGACAGCATGATATATTGACGCTCACCGATAAGTGCATTGCATTGAATTTTTATATTGGAAAAAGGAGTTGTGGATATAAGTCTGAATTGGTATGACATGTTCTGCATCACAGCAACATTGGGGAAATATTTGTTTATTGTTGTTCTCTTCATGATTTTCATGTTTATATATTGATGGCTGCCCAAGAGTAATTGACTCGGCACCAGGTTGTTTGTACTTCATTGACAGCGATATTGGCGCAATATTTGTTTATTATTGTTTTTGCTTCAATTTTTATAAAAAAGATATATTGCTGGCTGCCCAAGAGTATTGACTCGGCACCAGATTGTTTGTAATTGACCGACATCGAAATTGGCGAAATATATTCTTATTGTTATCCGCTTTATTAAATTAATTTTATAACCCATTGGGTATATTGCTGGCTGCCCTAGAGAAATTAGCTTGACACTGGATTGTCTGTTAACATTTATTTATTTTAGTTAAAGCCTAAATGTCAAGTATTGACCCAAGTTATATATCTATTTCTTCTGAAAAACAATTGCTAAAGTGCCCAAACACTTTTTCAGAAATATTGTTTTGTTTCGCTGATTATGCCTAAGGCAAGACGAAAAACTAATAGGCGTCATGAGGCTGCAGTCGTGGATGACCAGGCACCAGAGGTTCCACCAACGCTGGTGACGGATGCGCCTACCGCTCTGTCCGATTCGCAGCTGAACATGATGGTTGAGAAGGTAGCTGAAAAGTTGTTGCCCTTGCTGCCACCTAGGATTGAACCAGAACCAAAAGATTCAGGTGAGGTCCAGGTGGGGCTAGTTAGTAATGGAATTTCTAGCCAAGTTTCCCTAGGATTGAAACAAAAAATTTGTAACAGGGAGTATGTAAACTTATCAATTCTGTTAACGCCTGAAAATAGCGTGGGACAAGTGCTCACGTTAGACTCAAATGGAAGCATCAATCTTATGCCAAAAACCATAAGACGTATATCTAGTATAGAGGCATGGACGGATGCTTTCATAGTGTATATGGACGTTTACTGCCAAGTGCACAGTGATCAGTATGCCGACATGCTCAAATACCTCCATACTGTGAGATTTGGGGCCAAGCAATATACTGTAAATGGCTGGATATCTTATGATGAGCAGTTCAGGCTAAAAATGTCTCAGACCTTAGAAATGTCGTGGGCAGTGGTCGATCAGGAATTGTGGATGCTGTTTATGTGTCGACCTAAGCCACAAGTGGCTAATGAACAAGTTAAGTTTAAGTGCTATGATTTCAATTACAAGGGTATCTGTCAAAGATCGGTTTGCACATTTGCACACAAGTGCATTAAATGTGGTGGGAGTCATTCTTTTAAAGTATGTACAAGTACTGGTAGTAATAATAACATGAGGTCTACTTTTAGGTTTGCAGCCCCTGGGGGAATTGTTCCATCTCGACCAAGACCCTCAACAGCGCAAAGGCCTTTCATGCTGCACCACTGATTTGCTTTCTATTGCTCCAACCCCAATTAGGGTTGGCCCTTTGTTAAAATATTTGAAAGAATATCCTGTTTCTGAGGATGCATTGATCTTGGCTGAAGGGTTTACAAAGGGTTTTCTTTTACATTTTGATGGTCCTAGAATGAGTAATGAATGTGAAAATCTTTTGTCAGTGAAACAGAACCCAGATATTGCTCTTGAAAAAGTAATGAAGGAGGTGTCTTTGGGTAGAATTGCAGGTCCATTCAAGACTTGTCCTTTTGGTAATCTTAAGTGTTCCCCAATAGGGCTTGTTCCTAAAAAAGATGGAACTTGGAGATTAATTCACCATTTATCATACCCAACAGGATCTAGTGTAAATGACTATATTGATCAAGATTTATGTTCTGTCAATTATACTTCAATGGATGAGGTAATTAATTCCATTGTTTATCTTGGAAATAAATGTTTAATGGGTAAAATGGATATTAAAAGTGCATTTCGGCTTTTGCCAGTACATATTGATGATTTCTGCTTGCTCGGTTTTCGTTTACAAGGTTATTACTTTGTAGATAAAATGCTGCCTATGGGCTGCGCTATCTCTTGTGCTCTTTGGGAGAAATTTGCAACATTTCTGGAATGGCTTTTTAAGTACCTACATCCAGCTAGCTATTTGCATCACTATCTGGATGATTTCATATTTTTAGGTAAATCTCGGTCCACTTTATGTGTTCAGACTATGTCAAACTTTGAAAAGATGTGTGCATCAATAGGGGTCCCTTTAGCAGAAGGTAAAACTGTAGGACCAACTTTAATACTTGTCTTTCTTGGTCTAGAATTGAATTCAATACTTTTTCAAATTCAAGTGCCTGAGGATAAACTTCACAAATTGAAGTCCAGTCTCGTTTCTCTTCTTCAAAAGAAAAAGGTTACTCTTAAAGAATTGCAGTCCCTTGTTGGACTTCTCAATTTTTGTACTCGGGCCATTCCTGTTGCTCGGGCTTTTAACAGGCGTTTCTATGATGCGATGTGTGGCTTATTTAAGCCGTTTCACCATGTTAGAGTAACTTTGCCTATGAAGGAAGATATTTGTTTATGGCTTTCTTTTTTGAAAAACTTTAATGGTTACTGCAGCTTTCCTGAGTTGGATTGGTCAGATAATGAAACTCTTGAGCTATACACAGATAGTGCTGGTTCACCAAATTTAGGTTGTACTGCTGTATTTGGTAGTAGCTGGGTATTTTACCCTTGGCCAGTGAACTGGAGAGGGTCTAATATGTTTGATGACATAACTTTCTTAGAATTGGTGCCTATCCTCTTAGCCTTTTGTGTTTGGTCTGAATGTTTACAGAAAAAGAAAATATTTTTGTATGTTGATAATCAGTCCCTGGTAAGCATCCTTAACAAGAAATCTTCAAAGTCTAAGCTTGTTATGCAGCTTTTACGTCCGTTAATACTGATATGCATGCGCTTCAGTATTCAGTATAAGGCAGTGCATGTTGAGGCTATTTCCAATGTTAAAGCTGACTCTCTTTCTCGTCGTCAGTGGCAGCGTTTCAGAGAGGTAGCTCCAGAAGCCAGTACAGCAGGGGAGCCAATTCCGGATATGTTTCACCACTGGCTATTCAATCTCAAGTCGATCTCTTAATTAGTAATAGTATTGCGGTGAATACTAAAGCTTCATATGAATCGGCTCTTAAGCTTTTCTCTGAATTCAGGTTAATTAATGATAATGCAGATATTTGGCCACCGCCTCTGGGGGTTGTCATCGATTTCATTGCATTTATGTCATTAAAGGGTATGTCTCCAAGTACTGCTAGGTGTTACATATCGGGTATTGCATTTGCTTGTAAAGTAAAGGATTTATCAGACCCAACAGGTAATTTCATCATTTCTAAAATGTTGAATGGGTTTAAAAAAATGCATAGAAGAGTTGATACAAGGCTACAAATAACTCATGAATTGCTTGAGCGAATTTTGCGAACCTTACCAACAGTTTGCTACACTAGCTATGAAGCAGAGCTTTTTAGTGCAGTTTTCTCTTTGGCATTTTTTGGGTTCTTTCGAGTTGGAGAACTTGTTATTTCAAGTTTAAATAATGAAGACCATGCTCTTCGAGTCAATGATCTACATTTAGAAAAAGGAAATTCAGCCATAAAAGTGTTTCTAAGGTCTTCAAAAACTGATCAGCAAGGTCATGGAGTCGTTTTAATTATACCAAACACAGGAAAAGTGACTTGCCCTGTTAGACATATGTTACTTTATTTAAAAATGAGAAAATCATTGAATTGCATTTATCTTTTTTGTCATTTAAATAGCCTACCAGTTACACGTTATCAGTTTGCAGCTGTATTAAAGAAATCACTTAATATGTTGGGGTTGCAAAACGCTAACTACAAATGTCATTCCTTTCGGATTGGAGCAGCTACAACTGCTTCAAGAAATGGGTTATCCGATGAAAAGATTCAATCCTACGGCAGATGGAAATCTTGTGCATTTAAATCATACATCAGAATTCCGTCTGACGTCCTTACATTGAGTCAGTGAATTTGATTTCACAACCTTCAGCCTCGGAGTTCAGTGATCTCATGACTGACCGAGGTATTAAGTCTTTTTCAGATGCCCATAAGCTGATATGGATTATTGGGTCATCAATTATAAAACGAGCCTTTTGTTATGCAAGGAGCTGTGGTGAAAACGGTTCGCAGCTTGGCATGGCAGGACAAGTGGAAATATTTTGGCAGGGTAGAAGTGGACTGGTATGGAATAAGTGTATTCCTTTAATCAGGCATCTATTAACAGTGCAAGAATCGCCAGATTTGCTAGTCATTCACTGTGGTGGAAATGATATTGGTCAAAAAACAACTGCTGCACTCTTACATTTAATTAAACAAGATTTGTTGAAACTTTCAGTTATTCTCCCACAGGCAACTATGGTGTGGTCGCAAATTCTTCCAAGACTTCATTGGAGGGGAGAACAAAATCATAAAGCTTTGGAAAGGTCTAGAAAAAGGGTAAACAATGGTATAGCATCCTTTATTCTTAATAAGGGAGGCAAGTATTTACGTTACCCTGACATAGTTGAGACTGACCACCTCCTTTTTTGTGATGGGGTGCATTTGTCGGCAACAGGTCATGAAATGTTTTTAAAGACGTTAAAAAAAGGGTTAGATCAGTTCCTTTTTTCTGATAATAAGGTATTTCCAGACAGTGGGAAATCTGGCCATCTTTCATAAAACAATGTTGTGTTTTGCTGGTGGCGGTATGGCTTCGCCATGTGGCGGGGAATACCTCCACCAGTAGTTGTTGTCATTCTGTATTATTGTGTGAAGTAATTGGACTTTAAATAAGCAGTGTGGGTCTCTGTCACCAGGGCTCATCTGTTGTTTACATGTTATAAGCTTTTGGGAAGCTGTGGCCAGATTCCGCCAACAACTAAGAAGAAATGTATTGTTTTGAATTTACATTGTCAAATATTTTATTAAATGTGTGTAATTCTAAATTATCTGCAGTTGTCCTCTGTAATAAGTTTTGAACATTAAGGGTCAAAACCGTTTACAGGGACTGTGAAGAACCGAGAACCTGTCTTGTTCCCTTCAGTGCTATTCATTGTCGTTCATTTATGATATTATTCCTTGTGGTTAATTAAACACGTGTAGGCAATTTTCCTTTTCATTTTGAAGCAAGTAGACATTTGTTTTTCATAAACTTCTAAAACATTGTTCATTGATGTATTGATTATATGGATTTATGTATATTTTCAGATATATTTGAGTGTAGTGTGTGTTTGGGTGTACATACGGGGAGTGGGTGTTTTGGTAAGATATTAATTTATACACAAGGTATTTTAATCATTTTATTGCATTATTAGACAAACATGTATTCACCTATAATTCAGTAGAGAAATTATTCCTAACCAATTTGTATTCATTGAAAAAAATGAAATTATTATTTTCACATGTGTCCCACCCACTTATGGGTGCGATGAACCCTTAAGCGATTCAAATGTCCACACCATTCGTTGGATAGCGATCACATTTGTGGTGACAAGTTGCGAGTTCGAAGAAAGAATTTCAACTATTGGCCTCGTGAAGTCCGACTGAAGATCATCAATGGCGAAGAAAATGCTTACAGGAATGTGTCTTATGTCTGCACATAGAGATTTGGATATCAACCTTTATGTTTTCAAAATCTTCTGCTGCAGATTTATATTGTTTTCAAAAGAATATTTATGAATTCAAAAAAAATGTAGCCCAACCTAGTACACTCAGCTACTTTAAAAACGCACCACTTTTAAAAATTCCAGTGGTGCGTTTTTAAAGTAGTTGAGTGTATCACTAAAACCCCAGTCACAATAACCTTGTGATAGGCTTGCGAGTAGTTTACGGCGGATTTCTAGGCATTTTCGGCCGGAACCCTTTAGGACTCCTCGCGGGCATCAACTTACTTTAAACTCGGACATAAAACCTCATCGCAAACTGATCGCACATTAATCGGTTGATACCTGGCCGATGTCCGTTGGGGAATTACACATATCGGGCGAGCGTCGGACCAAATTCGCCGCTCACAGCCCGGCCAGAAATCGGGCAGACATTGATCGGGGACAGGCCGGCGTCAGGCCGATCACCCACTGTGGCTCGCAGGTTATAAAAGCCGGCTCATCGTATCTTTCATCAGATTAACCAGTCGCGCTCTTCACAGAAGGTAACAATTTAACACACAGTTTATCATAAAAGTGTCAGAGTAACAGTACTACAAGATGCACTAGAACAGAAGGGAGAACTGAAGGAGAATGTGAGGGCAGTACCCACAATAGAGGGAGAGTGGCAGTAAAGTGAATAAGTCTCCTCTTCAGCCACCAATGCACCTATAACTAAGTTGTAGCGGTAGCGTGCAAACGCCAACCTCTCCCGCAGGTACAGGTGACAGCAAGCGCTGTTGAGGTATCAACGGCATTCTCGTAAAAATGTTTGTCTTAATGATATCTAAGTCAAGTTCAAATATGGGTCGTATTTGGTCAGAAACTAGGTCACTATACCGAATTGTAGGGAAATCTTGTTAACACTCTGGAGGCTGCATTTTAACTTGGACATATTGAAACTGTATCAGAATGTTTGTGTTGATGGTATGTAGGCCACGTTTGAATATTGGTCACGTCCGTTCAAAAACTAGGTGACTAGACCAAATTGAATGAAAATCTTCTCAACACTGTAGAAGCCACATTTTTTAAAATTTGGTCAGAATGATTTTCTTAATGATCTCTAGGCCAAGTTCGAATATGGGTCATGCCGGTTTAAAAATAAGGTCACTAGTCCAAATTGAAGGAAAATTTGTTAATACTCAGAAGCCGCATTTTCTGCTTAAACAACTTGAAACTTTGTCAGTATGTTTGTTTTGATGATATCTAGTCAATGTTCGAAAATGGGTCATATCAGGTAAACAAAAAAAGGTCACTAGGTCAAATGAAGGAAATTCATGATAACACTCTAGAGGTTGCATTTTAAATCTTTGCCAGAATAATTGTATTGATGAGTTTTGCATTGTTCAAACACTTTATCCCAGTCTAGTACATGGTTCAGAGAATGATTTCTACTTGATTGGTGTTGATTTAACATTGACATATTTCTCAATATAATAAGCCAGAATGTTCAAAATATTCGGCCTAAACCTGCTGTCAAATTTTCATTTGATTATTGTATACTTGTGAGCTCTTGTACTCAGTTGTGCGATAAAGTGCCAACAATGTCCTCCTGTTTTATAATTATCAGTTTCATAATAATTTCAACTTCTTAACAATAAATACATAAACATAAGCTGCAATTGTTGTGTCCTTTTTGCGTTAGCACTTCATTGCTTTGATTAATTTTCTTGGCGATATGCAACTGAATTCCCTGTTATATAGCGGCATCAAGTATATTCCTAACACATGTGAATACAATGCAGTTCTAACGACTTTCGGTCATTTCGTTTTTCTCCACCAGCAATCTATCTGTCTTTGTATATTTCAAATTGATCCTCTACGTTTTGCAGGGCTCTATGCCATAAATTAACAAGACTAATTTCGATGCAAAGCATCAAAGACGCCGCGCATGATTTTGAAGCATGACTTAAAGGAAGCAGATGCAGTTCAGTACATGTAAATAACGTGTAAACAGACATGATGTACACATTTCGAAAAAGAAGGCCAAATGTTCCTTTATTTTAAACAATAAGACCAAGATGTGCCTACATTGCTCACCTGGCAACCATAGCCTATGATAAAAGACCTATGATACCAAGAGAAGAAAGGGTCAGTTTTGACGTAGGGATAGACATTTTATATGCTGCGATCTATGTGATATTCAGCATTAGTCGTTAAATGTCAAGTTTAGTCCTAAAACCATATGGTTTACAGTTTGCTTAACATTATGTGTCAAAAAAGCTGAAGTTTCTTAAATCTTTACCAATAAACGTTTTAACATATAATGCCTCTGGTTATAAGTTAAGTATGACACATGCTTTGGAAGGAGAGCCTGAAGTCTATTCTCCTTCCAGTTTAGCAGAAGTATGATAACAAAGACGGGAGTATATTAACAAAAAATACGAAGTTATTTTAAAAAGTTTAAATATAATTTTATATTCATGTATTAAAATATTTTATGTGAGCTTTTAACCACTATCCTTTTAATATTTAGCAGATGTAGCGAAGTATTAGAGTTCCTTGTTCGAATATGCCAATGGGATTAAATACCCGAGTCTAACGGTCGAAATGTCCTATAACCTTTGTACTCGAGAGTTAACTCCCTTCTTAAATTCTATTCTAAAAATAGTCGATTGTATAAGCAAATTAAAGAAATTATCAAAATTGAGCATTTATGAAATTAAAAGAAAAAGTTCACATGTATAGTCAACATATAGCAAGAATACAATGGACAGAATAAACAAACTGTATGGGGAGGAACGTTTTAAGTTTAGAAATTCAACAGATTTTTATAAATAGGCATAAACGATCCCCGAATTTCAGGGCCGTAAACCAAACAATTAAAAAGGCTTAAACTACGAGCTCGTCAGGGTCGTAAATCAAACTATTAAAAAAAGCGTAGCCTAGGAAGTTGGGGAAAAGTTATTAGATACAAATTAAATGTGTCTAAAGATTTGAAATAACGATTGAAGACATACATATTTTGCATCTTTTTGTTTCTTAAATCAGTTAATACAATTTATTGATTCATAAAGGTTTCTTTTTTCAAACATATTATAGAGGTTTTCTTAACAATAATGATGTTGGTTGCTCCATTTTCGATTACGTCACCTCATGGTTCAAACATAATTGAATGTGCTGATTGATAACAACTGCCTTAGATTTGAATCATTGAAGCAGAACTTACAGTGTTAAGTGGAATTCCGAAGTCAACAACAACCCCATGTATGTTTCTTATAACTCCTGACACGAAGTATTCGACATCAAAACCGGTTATTCTTGGAACAAACATTCTAGATTTTAGTAAAAGTACCAGATCATTGGCCGAAATTCTGCCACCGACTTCGTCAAAAAAGATGAAAACAGATAAGCAATGGCTTTGGACAAAAAGAGAACAGAACAATTTCGAAAAACTTAAGACATTATTACAAATCCACCAATTTTGACATATCCAGATTTTTCAAACCATTAAAGTTGCATACGGATGCATCAGGAAATGGCTTAGGAGCAGTCCTTTATTGAGATGATTGTAAAATAAAAAGTCATTTCATATGCCAGCAGAGCATTAACCAAGTCAGAGAAGAATTACTGTACCTATAAATTAGAATTGTTGGCATTGAAGTTGGTAATAACAGATAATTTCCAGATTAATCGGTCATAAGACATTTCACAGTCTTAACAGATAACAACCCACTGACATATATTCCGACAACAGCCAGACTTGACGCAACAGGTCAAAGATGGGCATCAGCTCTTGGTGAATATGATTTTGAAATAAGATACGGAGCTGGATTAATCAATATAGATGCAGATGCTATATCTATATATCCCCATCACAAAGTACAGTCAGAATCAAATGAGAGATTTTATAAAATGCACGAGAAACTAGTGGAAGAATCGTCACTGCAGAGGATCACTATCTATTGGGTAGGTTTTTACTGTTCCCTGAGTGGGAGAATCGTCACTGTAGAGGATCACTTTCTATGGAGTATGTTTTGAATGTTCCCTGAGTGGGATAATCTTCACTGTAAAGGATCACTATCTATGGGGTAGGTTTTTACTGTTCTCTGATTGCGAGAATCATCACTGTAGGGAATCACTTTATATGGAGTAGGTTTTTAATGTTCCCTGAGTGGGAAGCATTTAGTCATCAAGTTGTCTGTCCTTTATTATTTCTCAGGCAAGTTTTCTATGGTCAACATCAGTGTTGATTATACTTAAGGTTAAAGTTTTAAGTGTTTACATCTTACATCTTTGCAAGTACAGGTCCAGTGTGGATGCAACTGCGCATCCTGATAAACCACTGTACTGGGACCTTGCCCATGTAGGGGACTAAGTACCTTTTAGGGCCAATGATACCAGGTGTCATACACTTGGGATTAAAATCTCTATAATTGTTGGTGTTATTACTGAAAAAAGTTGAAAACATTGTGGCAAAAGAAGAACTTGCATATTTTGAGCAATTTCTCCTTTTGGCACGATGTTTTAAAAAGACGTCTGTTGCAAATGCGTAAAAATGCGTCTTTAGGTGGGAAACGGTTAATGGGGTTTTGTGTTTCATTCTTATATCTTTGCAATATATATATGAAACCTAATATAACGAGGAACTGTTATACATGTAGACTATTTTACTATGCTTTACTTTTATTTGTATTGGAAATCATCTGCAACCTACAAGAAGCCTTTACTTGGAAATACACGAACCCTTGTGATTTTGATGTTATCTGTTAAGGAAGAAAGCAGTTCATTTGAACTACATTATGCAATGAAGGGTCTAGTTGCATCTCTGAGCAGTGAATACCTAGTCTATGCAGAGCTCTCACTGTCTGTCTACTGGTAATGTAGCTGGGTTCGCTCACTGTCTACCTACTGGTAATTCAGTAATTCAGCTGTGTCCAATTCCACCAACCTAATAGAGCCTATATTTACTATCCGATCATCACCAAACTTAGATAGTAGTTATGAGAGCTCGGTTCCTTTTGAAAATGACCAAAGAACCATTCCAGTAGGGCATAAGCCCTCATGGGCCTCTTGTTTTTTAATGTTAAAATCATTCGGCACCGGTTTTGTTAACGTTTATTGTAGGCAGATGTATTAAGATAGTAATATGATTTTAACCATAGTGTTCTCTTCCCATGGGTGTTCTTTGAGCACAGGTTGGAATGTACATGTAATTGGTCTGAAGAAGAGTACCAGCCGCGGTGCCCTTCATGAAGACTTCATCGATACCGTAGTTTATGTGCTGACTTGGCACATATACCAATATTAGAATTGCATACAAAATGTACTACTTATCGTTTTAATCACTTGTTCCATGGTGGTTTTATATGCGTTGTTATAACTTTTGAGACGAGAAAATGTGTTAAAAAGTTATTTCGTATTTTTGATATTTCGGTACTGGTACAATCTTTATAATTGTTACAAGACAGTAGGCCAAAGAACAACCTGTTGAGAAACAATGTCAATTTAGTCGATTTCGCATAGCATTCAAGAACTATCGAACATACCTATACCTATTGCATCATCATGTTGTGTGTTTTAATGTTCACTTCTGC
Organism: Serripes groenlandicus; assembly: GCA_031761405.1. Taxonomy (NCBI): domain Eukaryota; kingdom Metazoa; phylum Mollusca; class Bivalvia; order Cardiida; family Cardiidae; genus Serripes; species Serripes groenlandicus. The sequence continues at coordinate 7,964,179 of JASEVX010000007.1, forward strand.
ATATTTTTGGAGTTCTTGCCTTGGCCCGTCTGTATTTGACGCAAAAACAGCTGTTCCTGGATTAAATCAAATCACACATATACTCAACCGACTCTCTAAACAGATCCTTGCGTCAATTTAACCTTTATGTCATCATATGTTAAAACTAATACAGGCGAAACAATTCATGCATGACAAAATGATAATATTGTTAAAGATTCTAAAGACATAGCACTACTATGTGCATCTACATTTATAATCCCAATACTAATTGTTTGAGTTGTGGTTTGTTTATATATTTATTTATTCATTTCACACGACTGTTATTTGTTGTATGTTCTTATATTCGCTGGCTATATAATAGTTTAGTTTAAAATAGATAAGCTATGCCATGATTACAACAGTAATACATAATGTACGTACCTCTTATGATCAGAAGAGCCATGACCACAGATACCGATACATCTATCAACAGGACAACGCCATCTGTGTTTTTATCCTCAGACGATTTATTATATATTACATATCCGATGTTTTTCTTGAAATTGCAAAACGAAACTTAAAGAAAGTTTAAAATAGTATCACAATTGCAATAGTGCTCATGATAAGCCGTTGTGATCACCATGTGTTTGTCGTTTGTCTTGCAACCAAACTGCATAAGAATACTCCTGTATTGATCCTTTTTGGAATTTGATATAAGAAATAGAGTTAATGTAAAACTCTGCTTACTTGCGGTATCAGCATGATGGTAAATCGACTAAACATTTAAACATTTAAATGTTTCTGATATAAATGTGCTGGTCTAATTTCAAGATACTATTGCAGTAATGTTGTCTAGGTGACCCTTTGTAAAAGCCATATTGATTGGTTTAAAATATGGTCACCGGGCGGCAACAGAAACTGGTTAAAACGAATTATTTTACTTTGTAAGAGCTTGATTGATTTTATGAAAATGTGGCAAAATTGTTCAATTAGTTTGACCTCTACAGACTTGGTTCAGGTCAAATGTATTGGTTGAAAACATGGTAACAACGTGGCATAAGAAAGGGGTGCTTATATCACGGACTTTAACTTTCTTCTCTTAACCCGTTCTCTGATTTCAATATCATTTGACAGAATTTTCTTCGGTAACATTCTCCACATCTTGTTGAAGTCATATTGATTGGTTGAAAAACATGGCATAACATGTTTCAAAATGACAAAACTTGAAAAGTGTTTTCCTTGTAAACGTGTTGTCTGTCTGATAACAAGACAATGTTGCAAGCATATTGCTTATTGGAGCCTCTACATACATTGTTAAAACCATAGTAATTGGTTTAAATATATGACAATCAGACAGCATCACAAGAATGTAGTTTTTCTCCCAAGGTGCACGATATATAGGGTCACATGACCTTCTTCTTTCTACTTCAAAACATGTAAAAAATATTCAAGTACTACAATTTTAGTATCTGTACTTGTATAGTTTAAAGCCGTTTTGAACATTATTTAAGTTATATCACTGCGACAAATTCACCAAACGTGCTTTCTCGAATCTATTCTCCATCAAACCTTATTTTTATGTAACCGGCTACCATCCAAATAGGCTGTTTAACACGTCATAAAGAATTCCCTCAATTATCACCAAAATCGAATCACGTTATGGCACGAACTCTCGGCCCATAGATTAATATTCATCTGACTGAACGATCGCCTATCAAGAGAATTAGTGATGACATGATAAAGCATTCAATTACATGTACTTACAAGTTTGTATTGTTTGTCCAGGTGATGTAAAAGGTTAATAAAAGGTCAAATTATTGATCGTTAAGTGTATTTTTTCACATTTTCCTGATTGACCAATAGATATGGTATAGTCATCTGGGTCTGCTACTAGATTTATATACTGGCCCTGAAAGTTATTCGATATCATATTCGTTATCTGCACAGTCCGCGCAGACTGATCCGGGCCGACAAATTCTATCTCAGAGGGGTAGATGTATAGGGTATAGAGACACAGGAGGCGAAAAGTCATGCGTGGCATACTTAGGCTGATCCGATTTGATACTTTACGCAGAGTCCACAGTGTTGGATTTCTTGCGGGACGGCTCATATAACTAAACACATATATATGAGGTAGTCCATGGAAAAAGCTACACTTTGGCATTTCTGATGGGTGTATGTCCTGATATGTTTGTACATCTTCTGCATCTTATCCGAATCTTAATATTTTGAAATGTCTTTAAAAAACTTATGAAAATAATATGAGAACAGTGTAGATCTTGATCAGACTGCGTGGATACAAGGCAGATCTTGGTCATTACTTGTCACGAAATTTAGCTTATTCCTTTTCGCACGGACTGGCTTAAATATGAAAATTCATTTAAAGTTTCCCGTTTAAAAGATGTAACAACACCGCCGATTTGCGTCCATGGTTTTTATCCGTTGAAAATATCTGAAAGGATATTTCTACACATACTTTGAAAATCGGTCATATCGTTTCGTAGGATTTGTTTTGCTTTTGGAACCCATAAACTATACATACACATGGATCCTAAAGTTATGAGGGAATCTAGGAGAAGGCATTGAAAGAACGCTATCTATGAAGTTAATTACGTTTGGCACAGTCGTTACATTGGAAAAATAGTTTACAGCGATACCTTAAGACAGGTACGCACGTACGAACGACGAAATTCTCAATGACATAAGCTTTCAGCCAGCGTTTGCACTTTAGGAAAGAGAAATACTAAAAAGCTGTAAAGTATTATATAGGACTGCTATCTAAACTAATACCGAACAACTGTTCTATAATAAGTCGATGTAAGCTAAAACATATGATGAATGATTTGAAAAGAAATGAAAACTTCTTACGTTTATCGAAAGTTTTGTGTTGCTATGGTCAACCTCTAGCACGGAATTGATCCCTCCAATTGTATCTATAGATGGGTTCCTGAAGTACTGGACTGGGAACGCCTTAACGTAACCGTCGTAGTTAATGAACCCGTAAGCTGATATGCTGCCACTCTCTGTAGAAGGATCTCCATTAGGACGATATTTAGCTTCATGCTAGCGCATAGCACTTTATTCGATTGTCAGTTTTTATTTTATGCAAACATGGGTCAAATCCGGCTGACGAGGAAGTTACAAACCTTAGCTTTATATAATATAATATGCATTTTCTAATAGCGTGTTTTCACAGCCGAGCACATTCAGTTGTAGCATTAAACTATTAGTATGTTTAGTTTACACCAACAGGCAGTCGGTGCGTCTCTTAAGATTGGATTCTGTAGCACAATATAAGATTACGGCACAGTATTCTATCTTTGGACGTATTAAGGACTTACAGAGAAGAAGGGGCGAATTTTTGTCTGATACGAAAAACTTGTGCACCCTTAGCATTCTCATTAAATTTAAGTCCTTTAGGCATTTAGTGACCAGTTCATCTATGTGTTACTGTAAATGAAACCTCTCATCAATAGTCAAGCCTAGACATGTTACAGTCTTCTTAAATTCTTGATTTTTGTTTTCCAAGAGATACGTCCACTTGGTGCTTATCTGAATGTCCGAAAAGTATTCCTACTATTTTAGTCTGACTCATTTTAAAGCCCCGTTGTTGGGACCAGCGCCGTATGGAGTCAATCCCTTTTTGTGCCTTTTTTGTAAGTGTTGATTGTTGCCTCCGCATAGCCAACTGCCTGAGTTGTCGGCAAATTGACTGATAACCAACCCTGTCCCCTCCGAGAGAGTGAAGTCTGAGTTAAGGGCGGAGAGTCTATGAAAACTTGGTGTTCTATTTCGAAATTATTTTGATAGGTCAAAACTGGTGGGTCAATATTCAACTTGCTTGAGACTTTTGCATAGTGTGTGACAAGGGAATGTGCCTTGTCACGGGGGTAGTCGAAACTCATGCTGTTGTTTAATACAGGGATTGGTGTAAATGATGTTTATTTAATTCTGCGAATCTTATCACAACTTACCTGGAGTTTTTCGGTTTGGGTTTACTATGCATGATTCGCAGTTTTACAGTCTAAAATAACTTGTTTGCACTGGGCTGATGCTTCTTTTAGATTTTTTAAGTTGCAAATTGCATATTTTCTCTACTTAACTTCATTTTCACACGATTGGTTCCACCACGGTACATGTCTTCTGTTGTTTTTAATTGGTTTGGAAGCCGGGATTGTGTCCCTTGACAATTTGAGTATCATGCAAAATATATGCACATATCATTAATTGTTCAAGTCAAATAATAAATTAATTGAAAATTTAATTAAATGTAAGTATCATGCAAAATATATGCACACATAATAAGACAAAATATGATTAAATGTATTGAATTTGCTCAATTTCATGTTGTCCACGTGTAAAGTCCTACAAAAAAGTGTTAACTTGAAATAGAACTGTTGCTTTTCGTCCGGCTATCAGGGAAACCAATGTTGCTTTGGATCCCGTCACTTTGTATTTAATTACCTTTTAATTGAGAACATGATATAATCAATTTGAATGGATTTATGTTTACTCCATAGTCAAACTAAGCAGGTATCCTACTATTTTTAGAATGAGTTTGTCTTATTTCGTATTTGTCTTATTCATTCAATGTTAAAGTATCAATTTGATCACGAGCAGAAAGGTTATAGTCAGGTCTGGTTTAACATGTTCGCAACGCGATCCAACTCGCGCACAGCAGGTTAAGGCTTAACGTTTGAAGCTTATGTAGTTATTTTGTTGTACACAACTGTTTAAAAGTGTGGTTTTCAACTTTTCATATACTGATCTCATTTTAGGACGATGGTTTAAACTAAGAAATAAATTATTATGTGAATTTATTCCTATATATCAGTGTTCGTAAGATCGCCTTTTTTTATAATGGATATGCATATTACCAGTTTATTTGCTGTTTTTCTCTCTTGAATATGAATATGTATATGCTGGTGTTATATAATGTATTAGGTCAGATGAATTTATACGATTCTATACATGATACAGTTTCATCTACAAATGTTTGTATAATATATGTGTGTGTTTTATATGTCAAATTTATGTGGATTGTGTGTCACTAGATTACGATTGAAACCGGGTGTGTTGGGTTCGATCCCTAGTCGCGGCACTACGGTCATGGTTGAGCCTAGTAATGGTTTGTTTGCACAGCGATCATAAATAAGTAAACTGTCGCCGTGATATAACTGAAATAATGTTGAAAGCGGCGTTAAACCCCAATACAACAAACAAACAAAACACTAAATTACGAACTTCATTATTCTAACCATATACTGATTAAACCTAGTGTACTGGCTCGTTGTCCAACACGTTATTCCCTAGGCGTTTATTGATTTACGATTCTTTTCACAGCGTTTGATTAATTATCGCCAAATCACGGAACCTTACGGAGATTAACGAATATATTGCTTCCGTGGGCAGATAGGATTATCCATATTTATTGATTTAACTGATGATCGAAATTCTTGGGTGTCAATTTTTTAAGAACCCCATATTTGATTATGCGCGTTAAAATCCCCAGTTAACACAAAGTCCATCTCATGTATATGTTTATATAGATGGCCTAAAGAGTCAAGGTCGCATCCCCTTGGGTATAAGTTAAATAGTGTGAATGGAAATCTGCGACTTCTCCGGATGGATAACGACTTTTGTAGTAAGAACTCCGACTTGTCAATACAGCCCGAGTAGGCTGACATCCGACCGTTCTGGTTAATATGCTATTACAAACTACAGCAAATGAGTCCTATACTTTATTTACGGAATATGTACTATACATGACAACTGGATTACACACATGTTATACAAAACACAATTAATTGAACCCTGCCACACGATCTCGAACTGTTGGAAATACGGGAACCAGTAAAGACTATTGATGGAATCTGTACACGATTGGTCAACGCCCGACTAACCCTTTTCTAACTACAACAAATCTGCAGCAGAGTACTTTGAAAACACCTTGGAAAAACTAAATGAATGACAAATAATTATTGAATAGAGTTGAAAACATTGTGGAAGAAGGATAAACTGCTCATGATGTCACAACGATTATGTTTGCCTTTAGCTCCTATTTAGTATTCTCCCCTGTCTTATCAGAATGCATAGGTCAACAGAAACGTCTTAAAACATATTGTGGATGTTATATGTTAGAAAAACAGATGAGCTTATAAAATGTAAATTGAAGGATTGATATGCAAATAAACTTAACTTCAGCTGGATATGGGATAAGATTAAGAATAGTCGGGTTGACTTTTCCCCGCTGTCGGACGTCATTTTACACATAGAGAAACAGTGAAACTTTTGCCCGCTGTCGGACGTCATTTTACACATGGAGAAACAGTGAGACTTTTACCCGCTGTCGGACTTCATTTTACACATGGAAAAACAGTGGTACTTTTACCCGCTGTCGGACGTCATTTTACACATGGAGAAACAGTGAGACTTTTACACGCTGTCGGACGTCATTTTACACATGGAGAAACAGTGGTACTTTTACCCGCTGTCGGACGTCATTTTACACATGGAGAAACAGTGGTACTTTTACCCGCTGTCGGACTTCATTTTACACATGGAGAAACAGTGAGACTTTTGCCCGTTGTCGGACGTCATTTTACACATGGAAAAACAGTGAGACTTTTCCCCACTGTCGGACGTAATTGTAAACAGGGAGAATCAGTGAGTATTTTCCCCTTTGCATCAATGTTTTCAACTACATGGAAGAAGGGTTAAAAACTACAGAAGCTTAACTAGACGAAATTTGACTGTGGGAGGTTTGAATTTGTTCACACCTGCAGATGTATATTGAAAACATTGTGGCAAGAGGAGAAATTACTCTTTCGCCTTTTTGTTAACTATATTCAATAAGTAAGTACACTCTCATTTACAGAGATCCTCCACATTATCAAAGTCGTCTACTGAAAATATGTTACATGTGGAAAAAGGTTGAAGAAACTTCTGACCAGCATTGTGCATTGCTATTTGATGACACTGATGCTCAGACAGCATTCCATCTACATTTCCCATCTCTGGTAATACACTAAGGTTGGGTTTTCCTGAAGTACAGCTTGTACACCGTCTACATACTTACAACAAAACTATATCAGACGACTTTGAAAGAAAACTTTTCCGTCAAAATATGTAAAATCTTTGAAAATGCAACATTTGTTATATAAAAGAGTTGACATTTTCTGGAAAAAGGTGAAAAGGATAATAATAGTAATTTTAAACTACAATTTCAACAGTAATCTGCTGCCTCTTTATATCTTTACAAGGCACTGTTTAGCCTGATGTGGCATATTTACATCATTGTTATATATACATGTTTATAAAGTATTGATTATATCTTTCATTTACATGTCATTAAATGAACATTTATCCTTTTGCTGTAAGTAATATATATGTATCAAAAAATGTATTAAACTGTACATGTTTACAACAATATACTTAGAAAATATAAAAATAATGAAAATATTTACAGCAAATAAACTCATAATCAAGCTTTTAAAGCATTTTAGTATAAATCTTTCTCAAAGAGAAAACTGGCAGCATTGATAAATACTTTGACTTGTTTACCTGATATGATTCTTTTCAATTTGTCTGCTTTAACGTTTTCCCACACGTAAACGCATTCTGATGCCTATTAAGCATATAATTTTTGAATTCAGTGGCAAACGAACAACTTTTCCTTATGCCATAATGATTTCAACAGTTTACCTGCTATAATAATTTTTAAATTTGTCTTCTGTTAACCCTTCACACATACAATAATTCTGCAACAGACACTAGTTGTCTGCTGCAGAGGTTTCAAGAAGCTTCTGTTTGTGGGAAAGGGTTAAAGTATGCAAGGAAACAATGTCATTTCTGAATAATTGCAAGTTAAACTCTGATACACAGTTTATAATTGCTATGGGATAAGAAGAATTACTTGTTTGAGGCAATTTCCTTCTTTCTTTTTTTTTCAATACTTTCAAAGATACGCTGTATTAGGGAAAGACTAATATTATATTGCTGTACAATTGTCTCAAGAACAAACAGAGCAATTTCTTCTTTTCGCACAATATTTAAGATTTTATACTAAAATTGTACTTCCAATTCTTGCAGTAAATACGTAATTATTCATCTGATTTTTATCAAGTCGATCATTCCAAAAACACATCAGATAAGTATGATTAGTACATCTTTTACCTTATATTTATTCTAAGCAATCGATTCTAAAATACAGTATCAGATGAAAGCAACTACTTCTTCTCCCACAGGTTGTTTTCCCAAAGAAACAGATTCTGGAAAAAATATCATATCACATGAATGCTATTAATTGTAAAGCGGTTGTAATTTTATTCTGTATTGAAATCGAGAGATATAATATTTTACATAAGTCATTGGGTATCAAGAAATAACTTTCCACAGAGTCCTCTAGTTTTAATCTTAATACAATTCTAGTGATGAATACCTGAGTATTTGTATAAATGAAATAATTTTGTATCAATTAACACATTCAACATGATTATGTTAAACTTAATTCCTAAGTTATTCATGTCACAAAAGATTGATCCGAACTTTGGACTGGAGAGTAATGAATTAAGTAGTCAAAGATTTGTTTTCCAATCCAAAATCATCCACTTGTATGTGCATGTATTTTTATGTACATATTGCATCAAATATCAATCAAATATTATTTTAACCCTTTCCCACCTGTAGACGCATTTTGATGCATCTGCAGCAGACTACTTTTGGAAACAGGGTGACAAAAGACTAAATTGCTCACAATGAGCAATTCCTCCTTTTGTAACACTGTTTTCAAGTCTTTTTCACTAGTTTTACTTTTATTTATAGACATGTTTTATATTTTTGCCTAGACATTGTCGAAGTCGTCTGCTGCAGATTTGTTGTGCCGGGTATGTGGAAAAGGGTTAACTAAATGTTGGTCAAATAGAAAATGTCCATACTGATTAATAGAAAATGTCCATACTGATTAATAGAAAATGTCCATACTGATTAATAGAAAATGTCCATACTGATTAATAGAAAATGTCCATACTGATTAATAGAAAATGTCCGTACTGATTAACTTTTCTGATTACACTATTGAAAAATGATCCATAACTTTTCCTTCAAAATATATTTTTTCTGCTTCATTTTGAAACTTCAAATATGTACAGGTACCCCTTTCCCACTTGCAGACACATTTTGACGCATCTGCAGCAGATGACCTTTGAAACAAGAATTACGCGTAATTAAATGTCTCCCTGTCCCCCGCTTTGAATTCCAATGCAAGTGTAAAAGACAAAAAGTAAAAAAAAAAAAATGTAATGTTGAGCTAAACACAGTTGAAAAAATGACAAATGACAAAAAGTCCAAAAGTACAAAAATTTACAAAACGAAATCTAAATGTATATCCCAAAAAACAATTTGATACTTTGAAAAACATTATTCATTAAATGTGTGTGCACAATTTATAGTCAATCTAACAAACAAAAGAAGAAAATAGGTAACACTCATAGGCTACATACATTGTCATGAAGAGTATAAGATGTAACTATGACTGAAGTTTGAAAACCCTAGCACTTGTACTTATTGAGGAAAATTAAAAAAAAGGAAAAAAAAAAAAAGTTTGACCCAAAAACCTGTTTCATATGTTGAAGTACTTTATTTAAGAAATGTGTGTGCTCAATCAATCTAACGAAAAATGAAGATTCTATGTCCAATACTCAAAATCCACCCCCCCCCCCCCCACCCAAAAAAAAATAAAGGTCACAAATTCGCATCTCAGCATAAAATGTGAAGAAGGGTAATAGTTGTAACTTTATTCCAGATATGAATACCAGTACTTATTTAATGTTTGACAAATGACAAAAAGTCCAAAAGTACAAAAATTTACAAAACGAAATCTAAATGTATATCCCAAAAAACAATTTGATACTTTGAAAAACATTATTCATTAAATGTGTGTGCACAATTTATAGTCAATCTAACAAAAAAAAGAAGAAAATAGGTAACACTCATAGGCTACATACATTGTCATGAAGAGTATAAGATGTAACTATGACTGAAGTTTGAAAACCCTAGCACTTGTACTTATTGAGGAAAATTAAAAAAAAGGAAAAAAAAAAAAAAGTTTGACCCAAAAACCTGTTTCATATGTTGAAGTACTTTATTTAAGAAATGTGTGTGCTCAATCAATCTAACGAAAAATGAAGATTCTATGTCCAATACTCAAAATCCACCCCCCCCCCCCCCCCCCCCCACCCAAAAAAAAATAAAGGTCACAAATTCGCATCTCAGCATAAAATGTGAAGAAGGGTAATAGTTGTAACTTTATTCCAGATATGAATACCAGTACTTATTTAATGTTTGACGCCGCCGTCCCCAGAAAAGCAACACTTGAGTCTCGCTTTAGCTACTTCGTCGCAGAGAGACAAAAACAGCACATTGGGACAAAAGGCTAATTTACACTTACATTTGTAGAGAATTTTCATATTTTAACCTAGATATTTTCAAATTCATCTGCTGCAGATTTATAATATGTGGGAAAGGGTCGAACAAAGATTCTAGAGAACATAATCTTACTAAATATAAGAAAAACAAAACAATAATCATTACTATATTGCAATCAGTCACACATTACTTCATGAATACAATCTGCAGCCGACCACTTTGAAAATGCCTAGACAAAAATATGGTAAATCTTCATTGATGAAATTATTGAATAAACTTATAACCATTGTGACAAAAGAAGCAATTTCTCAATTTTGCAACAATGATTTCAAGTCATCTGCTATACATGCGTCAAAATGATTCTACAAGAAGTGAAGGATTCAAAAATAAAAGGCTGTGTCTGCACTGCTTGCTTTAACTGAACAGTATAAAATCTGTACTTAATGAAATTTTCTTACATTTAACATAAAAATAAGTGCCCTTAAAACCAAGTCCTTTCAAAAAATCCTTAAAAATATATGAATTCCTCACCGAGTGTGGTTAAACCATATAAACGCACCCACAGCAGACGACATGTAAAAAGCATTGTTGCATGTGGAAAAATTGATGAAAATAAGTAATTACTCCTTTTGCCAAAATGTTTTCAAATCACTTTGATGATTATACTATCATTTGCAGAGTAACACCATATAATTGCGCATGTGATGTCATAGACGTCAGATGCAGATATGTGGAAAAGGGTTAAGTAAAATATCAAAAAGCTTTAACGGTCGGCATTAAAAAGGTTGACAATATACACTTCTCCTTTTGATATCGAAGCTGCTCATTAAGTTTCATTGAATTACAGCTGGTATTTTTTCTTACAAATAGCCTGGATATGATAACCCATTCCCACTTCCAGACATATTTTGATATATCTGCAGCAGACAACTTCCAAAACATAGTGGCAAAAGGGAAAAAGGTTCTGATGAACTCTTTCTCCATTTCCCACAATGTTGTCAACTCTATGCAATAATTCATCCTTCATCTATACAGTATTATTACATTTGTCAACAGATACTTTCAAAGTCGTCTCCTATAGGTTTGTTGTATGTGGGTCAGGGATAACTGGATGGCCTTATTTCAAGCAGGCAAACAGACAAACAGACAACACAGCTTTTATTTGTGTCTCTAAATTATATACGGAGACTAATTATCCTGCTCCACAACCTGTCACATGTGGTTAATCCACTATTATTATGCGTTCAATCTGTTCTAAAATATGTAAATACCCTTTCCATGGTGAATCGACTGTCAGTATGCGTTCAATCTGTTTTAAAATATGTAAATACCCTTTCCCAACTGCGAATACCTTTTGACAAATCTGGAGCAGACAACTTTTGAAAAAATTGGGGCAATAATGAAATTTCTAATTTATTTTTGTCACAATGATTTCAACTCTTTTTATGAACTATACTTTCAATAATCGAGGTCTTTCCAAATTTCTAACTTGTTGTTTTCAAAGTTATCTGCTGTGAATTTGTTGTCTGGGGAAAGGGTGAAACCATGTTTCAGAAAAAATAACCTCAATGCATTGGTATAAATGTGAACTTATATCAGAAAAACCAACCTCAATACATTGGTATAAATGTAAACTTAGATCAGAAAAAACAACCTCAATACATTGATAAATGTAAACTTAGATCAGAAAAACCAGCCTCAATGCATTGGTATACATGTAAACTTAGATCAGAAAAAACAACCTCAATACATTGGTATAAATGTAAACTTAGATCAGAAAAACCAACCTCAATGCATTGGTATAAATGTGAACTTAGATCAGAAAATCCAACCTCAATACATTGGTATAAATGTAGACTTAGATCAGAAAAATCAACCTCAATACATTGGTATAAATGTGAACATAGATCAGAAAATCCAACCTCAATACATTGGTATAAATGTAACTAAGATCAGATTACATAACCTCATTAGAGTCTACAATTTCTAGAAGGAAGTTTCGGATGGATTCTGATCACACTGTATAGAAATGCTGGCTGGTTAACTTTTCCCCACAAACAACAAATCTGCAGCAGACGACCTTGAACATATGTTGGCAACATGTGAAAAATCTTCTTGAATGCGAAATTAATTATCAAATAAAGTTGAAAACATTGCGGAAAACGAAAAATTGCTCATTACGAGCAACTTCTTTTATTGACACAATGTTTTGTAAAAGTCGTCTGCTACAAAAGCATCAGAAAGCATCGGTATTTTGGAAAGGATTAGAATCTTCAGTTGTTGCCAATGTACTGAATTTGGTTTAGCTGTTGTGTGTATATTTATATTCTTTTCATCATTATGCACCTCAAACAAAACTGCTTTGTGCAATAAATTTCTGTTTAAATTAAATATATCTTAACCCTTTCTCCACGTTTAGACGCTTTTTGACGCCTCTGCAGCAGACGACTTTTGAAAACAGTGTGCCAAAAGGATAAATTGCTAAAAAAAAATCAGTTGTAAAACCTTCATTTATACAGATTTTTTGTTTTTCAAGTCGTCTGCTGCATAATTGTTGTATGTTGAAAAAGGTTTATTAAGTTGCTGTATTTTAAAATTAACTATCTTTTTTAAATGCTTAGACAATATTCAATATTTCATTTCTTTTTCATACGTGACATATTGATTAATTTACACACTTACTATTCACTAATATTCATTTTATTTTAATGTATATTTCTTTCATGAAATAATTGGTGCATTCAGAACTATTAAAATCATTTTCAAAAATAATATGTTCTAAATATAAATACATTGTTCAAGTTTGCTAGGATGGTTCTTCTTGGCAAAGTACAGTTTCCTACTAAAAATGGAACCTTTTTCCACACACATCAAATTTGAAGCAGACGACTTTGAAATAATCTATCTAAAACATGGTAACTCTCTGTAAATGAAATAACAATTATTTAATGAAATTGGAAACATTGTGGCAAAAGGAGAAATTACTCATGATTAGTAATTTATCCTTTTGCCACAATGTTTTCAAACATCATCTGCTGCAGTGACATCAGAAAACATCTGTATGTTGGAAAGGGTTAATTGTTCAAACTCCTGGAAAGAAAGAGACTTATATAGCTGGCTTGGTATATATTTAGTCAGTTTGCATAAAATTGTTCAAGTTAGTAAGTTTCCTGTCCAGATGTAGAGATTTGGCTTCATCATTATTTTCCAGGTCTTCCATAATCTGAAATTCAACAAAAATAAAGAGTTTCCAAAATAATCCAATTATGAGAATAAAACTGTAAGGCAAATACCTAACGTCAATTACTGCATGACTTTGAAGCAAAACTGTAAGGCAAATACCTAACATCAATTGCAGCATGACTTTGATGTGACCTGTCTTCAAACCTGTAAATTGTATTGGAAACTTAAAAATAGTTGCTGTAAATTTTGAGTAAAAGGAATGATACTATTTTAGCATCTGAATTGTTTGTATTTTGTTTTCGGCGCTTTAAACAATTTTCCAGAAATATTACAGTATTTCCTGAGTTTGTTACCTTTTCGACTGGTCTATCCTGATACTAGAGATTTAGTTGTACTGCTAACCCAACCAAGGGGGGAGCAATAACTACAAATTTTAAATGATATGGTATGACCTGATCGGGGATCAAACCCACACCCGAAGCAGACCATACTTTACCATTACACGAAACAAGCCTTGTATTCTGTTATTATTATTTACTTCACTAGTTATGTCTTCCAGAAGCATGCGTTGAGGAAGAAGTGCAAAGAACTTGCTTAATAATTGATATACAATAAATAAGTAATACTAACGAAAGTACAGTTAGTAATACACTGTAGTTCTGATAAACAGGAGTGTTCGAAGGGACACATGTGTTGTGAGTAGAAATGTCAGTATGCAAAGGCGAAAGTGTAACTGAGAGATAGACGGACAATAGAGAAATGAACCGTATGTATGCTCAATGCAAATTGATGGACAATAGAGAAGTGAACCGTATGTATGCTCACTGCAAATTGATGGACAATAGAGAAGTGAACTGTATGTATGCTCACTGCAAATTGATGGACAATAGAGAAGTGAACTGTATGTATGCTCACTGCAAACGGTTGGACAAAAGAGAAGTGAACCGTATGTATGCTCACTTCAAATGGATGGAATATAGAGAAGTGAAGTGTATGTATGCTCACTGCAAATTGATGGACAATAGAGAAGTGAACTGTATGTATACTCACTGCAAATTGATGGACAATAGAGAAGTGAACTGTATGTTTGCTCACTGCAAATTGATGGACAATAGAGAAGTGAATTGTATGTATGCTCACTGCAAATTGATGTACAATAGAGAAGTGAACTGTATGTATGCTCACTGCAAATTGATGGACAATAGAGAAGTGAACTGTATGTTTGCTCACTGCAAATTGATGGACAATAGAGAAGTGAACTGTATGTATGCTCACTGCAAATTGATGTACAATAGAGAAGTGAACTGTATGTCTGCTCACAGCAAATTGATTGACAATAGAGAAGTGAACTGTATGTATGCTCAATGCAAATTGATGGACAATAGAGAAGTGAACTGTATGTTTGCTCACTGCAAATTGATGGACAATAGAGAAGTGAACTGTATGTATGCTCACTGCAAATTGATGTACAATAGTGAAGTGAACTGTATGTATGCTCACTGCAAATTGATGGACAATAGAGAAGTGAACTGTATGTATGCTCACAGCAAATTGATGGACAATAGAGAAGTGAACTGTATGTATGCTCACTGCAAATTGATGGACAATAGAGAAGTGAACTGTATGTATGCTCACTGCAAATTGATGGACAATAGAGAAGTGAACTGTATGTATGCTCACAGCAAATTGATGGACAATAGAGAAGTGAACTGTATGTATGCTCACTGCAAATTGATGTACAATAGAGAAGTGAACTGTATGTATGCTCACTGCAAATTGATGGACAATAGAGAAGTGAACTGTATGTATGCTCACTGCAAATTGATGGACAATAGAGAAGTGAACCGTATGTATGCTCACTGCAAATTGATGGACAATAGAAAAGTGAACCGTTTGTATGCTCACTGCAAATTGATGGACAATAGAGAAGTGAACCGTATGTATGCTCACTGCAAATGCAGACAACAAAATAACCGGTAAAAACATCAATTAATTGAATCAATGTCATAAAAAATGTTGACCCTTTTCTACATATAAACACCTCTTGACATATCTAAAACAGAGAAATTTTGAAAACATTGTGACAAAAAGAGGCATTGCTCATAATAAGAAATTTCCCTTTTTGTCACAATGTTTCCAATGTTTTCATCTATAAATATTTTCTATATTTTTGTCTTAGTATTTTTTGAATTTATTTGTGTCTGCTGCAGATTAGCTCTTTATGAGCGAGGATTAAACAGACATATCTTTTTGTGTAATTAGTACTAAATAATTCATCTATATACCTCATCCATGTAGGGCTGTAACTGCGAGTACAGTGTGTAGAGGGCTGTATGTCTGTTGTAGGAAGTCTGCTGCTTTTGGAACTAGCAACACAAAACAAAGAATTACATGTAAATACTTGAATACAACTTAAACGCAAGTTAATACGAAAAAAAACCATGAATGGGTTTTTTCGCTTATAACGAGCACAGCTCGTTATGATGTTTAACATTAATAAGGGGAAATTTTCTATATTCAGTATGGAAAAAAATTGGGTGCAAAGATACTACGGCCCAGCTCATAAAATCCAAATGAAATTACATAGAACAAAGCAGGGAACCATGGCCGACATTTATTCATATCCGGCCGACGTCACATCCGTCCAAATCAAGCTGGTTCCCGAGATAACGGCAATAACCTTTTTGTTTACAGTAAAGGCTGATAACCAGAACCTATCGGCTACGAGTCTCTTTGCTTTAGGTAAGAATGTTTATCTTTCTCGTTTTCGTAACATATATTAACACAGACAATATCATGTTGGCGTTCTTGTAGGTAAAGATATAAGATCTAGCTGTATTGTAAATCTGAATGTTTTGCATTCATTGACGGATGTTCGTCAATCATGGCGATGGGATAACTGTCTGATCTAAGATGCTCTTCGTGGTAAATTTGTTTCACTTGATCAATGACAATGCTTCACAGACCTACTAAAGTCGTCAGTCCTTCTGACATAACTCCTTTGCCGGTCAAAGATCGATGCAAAAATTGGTTGAACAATACACCCTGTGACCCAAATCAGAGACATGTATTTATGTCTCTGCCCAAATACACCAAAACAATGGTCATGTGTGTGACAGACAACAAAAATAAGATGAAAGGCGGGATATTTTGCCATTAAACTGCAAAATTTTCTTTTAAATTCTCAATTCCTTTATTCTAGCTATCACTATTTGTTTCGTTAGTGATCCGGAACTCCCACGCTTACTGTATGATGTAAGAAATAAATATGACCCCAAGTCCCTATGCATAAATATCACAAAAATAGCACATAAGAAAGTAAATCTATTTTTAGAAGTGTTCTTCGAAGTTCTCGAGTGCAGATTGTTTACACATTTAATGACGTAATATCTTACGTGTCTACTGCATGGCATCCACTTCATTTTATTTAAGACTAATGGCTAATCAGTTAAAACTAACAGCTTTTTAGACTAAAAGAACCAAAGAAGAAATGTCCCCAGTGTATTCAAGAGACATATCGGGTGTCCAAAAAAGGAAGTTTGAACAAGTTTTCTAAAAGACTTGACTGGAGACACATATCCGTGGCCGAGACAGATTTATATAGGCATGCCTTGTGCTGTGTGTTCTGAACACAATTTAAAAAAAATTACAATTGATAAAAGGATGTGATAGTCAAAAATGAATCTTAACAAGGCACATTGCATGTCAGGACGGTAGCCAGAAATCTCGACCCCATTATCGGTTTATATAGGTGTAATGGATGGTTTAACAGGTGTCATAAACAAAAGGCTGATTATTGATACTTACTTACCTGTTGATTGATTATTTAAATGATCTTGATGTGTTCTAACTAGTTAATCTGCTGCAGACAACTTTGAAAACATATGGTGAGAAAAGGAGAATATGTACATGACAGGTTGACTTCTGGCTAAGGTATAGTTATATTAATGAATAAGGAAGATTGTGAGAAAAGGAGGAACTGTCTTCTATCAAAATAATACTTCAAATCTTAAGAATACTTTGAAAACCATGATATAGGATAATTTATAACAATGTTAAAACATACATCATTTTTACATTAATCATTATCTAAATGTAGTGATTATTCAACAAAAGAACCATGATCCATTCACACCTATATAAACTGGGGTCTTAATTGGGGTCAACTATTCTTAGGAAATTGGGGTCAAGAATTCTGGAAGCCGTCAGGACCACTGCGATTCTTTAAAAGAATCCACCCTGCAGCTAAACATCATTCAAGTAAGTATAAAAACATCTTGCAAAACAGTTAAATCTTAAGAATTGGAAAATGCACAATTGATTTTAATTCAAAAGCATTGTGAGAAGTATATTTTGCATATTGTCAACAATTTGACCTTTTTTCACAATGTTTTCAAACATCATATGCTGTAAGGTCAAATGTCATGTTCATAAGATAAACACAAATGTAAGTTACATCTGTATCATCAGTAATTATAATAATCATATGTCAATTAAAATGTTGATTTATCTTTGATTTATCTTTTGATTGTCAATAATATCTGTATAAACCCCTCAATGGCTACTTTTTCTGAACACAAGTGGGGAATTGGCCCCTTTTCAAAAAATTATAGAAGTATCTTTGCCCAAATATACTCAAATGAAAAATGTATAAAAATACCAAAATACACCCGAATCCTCAAAGTCTACCTAATTCTTAAAAAAATGCCCCAAATATCTGAATCAGAATTCAGTGAAGATTGGGATTTTCCGCACAAATTTGGCGAGAACTGGTTGTATCTCCAGAAAATTAAGCGTGATTAAAGCTTGTTTCACAATTGATGTAAAAAAGATAAGGTTAAAGTCACTGGTTTAAAGGAATAATCCAGATAAGACTGCACAGAGGTACAAACTGGTCTAAAACAAAACTGGTTACAGAACCCAAAGCTTTGCTTTTTGACATAACTAATATACATGTATATTGTTTTCAATTTTGGTCTATTTTTTAAATATTAGGCTATTTAAAAGGAAACAGGTATAAATAGTGTTTGTAATCTCATTCTTTAATTTATCGTTTTATTTTATATAAAGCCATTTTTTTTATTTGCAGTTATTGTCTGATGTCATTTATTATAACAGCAGTCAATCATATTCTGCATCAAGTTTTATTTTAAAACAGAATAGATTTAGAACATCCCATACAATCATGGAATAATAGTTCTGATGGTGATCACTGGAGAGGAAATTCATATAAGCAGTAAGTGATATACCCCTTGGTCATTGGTACCTGTCTATACAATGAAAATATCATGCATCTTTGACTGTGGGGTAATATTCTTTCCTGCATACACATCAAAACAGTAAATGGATTGAGATCAACCTGTACACTCATGGAATCACAGCTGTTATGGTGATAATGGGAGAGGAAGTTCATATAGGCAGTTAGTGATATACCCGTTGGTCATTGGTGCCTGTCAAAACAATGAAAATTGCATGCATCTTTGACTGTGGGATATAACTTCCTGCATCAACATCAAACAAGGGAATATATTGAGAGAAACCCATTTACTGATGGAATTACAGCTGTTATGACGAGGACAGGAGAGGAACTTCAGCTGATTACATATATTACTAATGGATTCATACAAGGTAATCTTTATTAATGGATAAGTTTATCAAAATCATATCAAGCTTGTTTTATCTAATTAAATGTAGTATATAAAGGAAGTCCTGTTTTTTTATTGCACAGTTTGTGTTTTTTATGATCAGGTTTTGTCTGATTTCCTTCGGTCACAGCCATCAACAATTGCCTTGTGAACAATCTACAGGCAACATTTTACAACATCCAATATGAATGAAAGTTTATCAGAAAATCATCTCCATCAAATCTTGGCTAAGTTATAGACTGGGTCCTGTGAGGTGAAAAACTAGGTTTCAATGTTAATTTGAAGGAACATATTGAAAACACTCAGGATGCCTTATTTTAAACTTAAGCATGTTGAAATGTTTTCAGAATAACTGTTTTGATGATATCTAGGCTAAGTTTAAATATATTCGGTCATAAACTAGGTCATGTTGGGTCATAAACTAAGTCACTCCACCAAATTGAAGGAAAATCTTGTTAGTCTAGAAACCACACTTTGCTTTGAGCAGCTTGAGGCTTTGTCAGAATGTTTTTCTTGACAATATCTAGACCTAGTAAGAATAAGGGTCATGGTGGGTCAAAAACTAGGTCACTAGACCAAAATGAAGTAACATTTTGTTAACACTCAGACATTTTGAATGCTGCATTTTTTATTTTAACATGTTGAAATTTTGTCAGAATTGGTGTTTTGGTGAAATCTAGACTAAAATATAGGTCATGTTGGATAAAAACAACAATGAGGTCCAAAGAAAATCATTTGAGAAAAAATCATGTAAACAGCTTGACCTCAAGGTTTGATCATCAGCATCTTGAAACTTTGTCAGAATGTTCGCCTGATGATTATTGATATCTAGACCAAGTTCAAATATTGGTCAAGTCGGGTCAAACATAAGGTCACTAGACCAAATTAAAGGAAAATCTTGTTAACACTCTGACAGCTGTTCTTTTAATGTTAGCATGTTGAAACTTTGGCAGAATAGATGTTTTGAACATTGCCTTTAACCCAGAAACTATGTCACTAAGCCTAATTGAAGGAAAAACTTGTTTTCACTAAAAAAAAAATTACCTTTCTATATTGATTATGTTCATGTGGTGAATTGAATGTTAAAATTGTTGAAGATTTGACTTTGCACCAAGAGATAAAGTAGGAATAGTGTACAACAGTGGTCTCAGTTCTGACAGCTTGAAACAGATTCCTTTATCATGGTAGTCACATACCTACAGGTTAGACCCATTATAGACGCTGTGCTCGTGATGAGGCTTTGCCTTTTTCATATTAGTTAACGGGTGTGAGATTTTTTTTTTTTTTTTTTTTTTCAATAACCCATGAAGCTTTCTGAAATGAAACTGGAAAAATCCATGGGGGCCGCCATTTTTGATATGTATAAAAGGCAGACGTAAAACACAGATTGAAAATTATTGTCGTCTTTTTAATCATTTTGTTTTTAAATCGGTATTTTGGGTATGTATAAAATGAGCAGAAAAACACGGATTGAAAATTATTGTCGTCTTTTTAATCATTTTTTTTTAAATCGGTATTTTGGGTATGTATAAAATGAGCGGAAAAACACGGATTGAAAATTATTGTCGTCTTTTTAATCATTTCTTTTTTAAATAGATATTTAAGATCATTAAAATGCTGTGTTATGTGGGAATAAACATTTGTACGAAAAGTTAAAACTAAATGGAAATCTGTAAGAAATATGTTTTCCCGTTCGTAAAAAAAAACGACAGCATTAGCCTTCTACGCCCGAACCTAAATGATGACTGTATCGTAGCCAAAGAAGGACGTGACGTCATTTCCGTTACACTTCATCTTGGCGTAACGTCAATGGAGCGACGTCGTTTCCCGCAAAAAAAGTGGTATCAACATGAAAGACCCCAAATTCCTATTCATGAGCTATTGCCGCACTCATTCAAAGTATTATTATTTATCAAACATTGTGGCAAAAGGATAACTTTCTCATAAGGAGCAATTGTTCTTTTGGTGACAATCTTTTCCTAAATCGTCTGTTGCATAGGCCCCAGAAACTGTCTCTAATAGGGAAAGGGTTTAGCAGAAATGTGACCCCTTACATAATTTGTTCCAGTCATATTGACTGGTTGAAAAAGGTAGTCGCCAGATGGCATCAGAAAAGGGCTGATCTATTTGCTTCTTTACCATAATGCAGGTGATCGATTAGGGATCATCTTGGCCCTCATGTTTTAACCTCGTTCATTATAAATGTATTCCTTGATTTTCTGAAAGTTTTTTTCTTTATTATTTTCTGTTCGTAATAATAGACGACAGCAATGCGAATTCCAAATATGTTTTGATAATGCAAGAAACATGACATTAACATTGTTATTGTCTAGTCAATTACTTATAAATCCTTTTTTTATGGCCAAAGTATGTTCTTTAATTTATGTTTATAATTATCTTGCGTTTTTTCGTAAATAGGTAGCACCTATAGATATATTACAGTGTGTGGAGGGATGTTTGTCTGTTGTAGGAAGTCAGTTGTTTTTTGAACATTCGACACAAAACAAAGATTTACATGTAAATACTTGAATACAACTTAAACGCAATTAATACAGTGTGTCGAGAGCTGTATGTCTGTTGTAGGAAGTCTGCTGCTTTTGGAACTACCAACACAAAACAGAGAGTTACATATAATACTTTAATACAACTTAAACGCAAGTTAATACAGTGAGTGGAGGGCTGTTTGTCTGCTGTAGGAAGTCTGCCGCTTTTGGAACTACTAACACAAAACAAAGAGTTACATGTCATACTTGAATACAACTTAAACGCAAGTTAATACAGTGTGTGGAGGGCTGTTTGTCTGCTGCAGGAAGTCTGCTGCATTTAGAACTACCAACACAAAACAAAAAGTTACATATAATACTTGAATACAACTTAAACGCAAGTTAATACTTTGACTTGAGATACTCCACCATTATAATTTGTTAAAGAATGGTTGGTCCATCTTGGTATATCCGCTACATAAACAAATAATTTAAAATTTGTGGAGTGGCTCTACAGTTTTAAATTTATAACCCAACTTGACCCAGTTTCAAATAGACCCAACTTAACCCAGTTTCAAACTAGAACAAGACTTGATAGAAATTAATATTCTGATGAACTTTCATGAAGATTCGATGACAAATGAGGCGTTTGGAGTGTTCAAAAGGTTTTCTAAATCTTGATCTGGCAACCTAGTTTTCCCACATACAACAAATTTGCAGCAAACAACTTTGAACACATCTTATCAAAAACACAACAATTCTCTATATATGAAAATTTACTTACTGACAAAAGTTGAAAACATTGTGGCAAAAGGAGAAATTGCTCGTTTTGAGCAATTTCTACTTTTGTCACACTGTTTTCAAAAGTCGTCTTCTGCAGAGGCGTCAGAGAGCGTTTATATGTTGGAAAGGATTACCACAATAGGATTATGGCAATCTAAGTGAAACTTGCTATCTGACATTTCTCAATTGAGGTTAACATTTCCATATATTTTGACGCCAATCCATCCATCTAGGCCTGAGATATGGCTATGTACGCACAACGGCAAACCAATATCCTATTTGTCTTTGGTGGGGCATAATTACGTTTCAGTTGCATCAGGCCAGAAATATTCTTATTGCAACAACAACAAGAGCTGTCTCATGACAGCACGCTAGACTATTCAAAAGCTTGTCAGTAAAATATTTGTTTTTTCTGAGAACAAGTAAATTGTGCAATTGTGTAAGAATTAAGGTCAAATATAAAAAACTTGTTCTTAGACCTTTGTTTGTAAATGTACATTACATTTAAAGTTAGTTAAAAAAGTTCAGTATTTATTCTTTAAATATTTGAGCTAAAGATATTTCTTTCTTTTATTGTCGGGAGGGGGCATAGGGGGCGGGGATACAGGTAGAGTAGAGGACATGATGATCATGTAATCACAAGCAATATAATTTGAAAGTTAAATGAAGAAATATTAAAAAAGTCCAAATTATCGCTTTAAGTTATCATGACAAACCCTAAGTAACAAAAAGGGGCATTCTGAAATGTGACCTTAACGCCATGATTTTGGTTGCATCACAACCCTGTTGTCATAAAAAAATAATTTAAAAGTTTGATGAAGAAATATTGAAATACGGGCAAAGTAATAGCTAAGGTTATGTTTTCGTGACACAATCTAAGTACAAAAAGGGGCATACCTGTACTAATATGGTTGACAGCGTTATGTGATATGCTGCAGTTCTCTATATTGTCATTACAAAAGGTATGCCAAGTTTGAAGTAAATATATTTGATGGTATAGAAGATATAAGTATTTTTAAAAAACTTAAGCTGACACTGACGCCAACGCTGAGGCCAGGGCGATTGCAATAGTCGAGCAAACAACTGAAGACTGTTTAGCCCGTGCATATGCAATCTCACCAGATCCTTCAATGAATGTAAAAACATGAAGAAGCTTATCACCAAATATCAGATGAAATATTTCAGGAGTAAACCATCTTTTCAAACAACATCTCGATGACTTCATGCAAAACGGTTGTAACTACCTCTTGTTCAAGATGTAGTTACAACCGTTTTACATGAATTCATCGATCTGTACCTGCACAATCAGATCTGTCACCATTGACTGCTTAAAAACAAATTTAAGCTTTGATAGCTTAGTGTGTAATGACAATTGCTTTTGATGACTGGGTCATTTGTTTGAATCCCGGCTTGGTCATTTATTTCAAATATCTATTTGTGAAGGTAGCTAGTTGCTTGTTACAACAAATGAGCGAGCCAGGACACATATATAACATATAAGGTTAACTGGTCTCCGAGATTACAATTGAAAATAGCTTTAAGCACCAAACAATCAAGTGCTTAATTAAGATCTAAATGAATCCTTGACTATATATGCAATCAAACTTGCATTAACCGATTTCCACAAGCAGATGCATTTTGACACATTTGGAGCAGCGGAAACATTTGGTAAAAACTTGGAACGCTTCAATGACGCTGGCATTATTTGGAAGAACTTAACTCTTTCCCACTTGCAGACGCATTCCGACGCATTTGAAGCAGACGACTTTTGAAACCATTGCGGTATAAGAAGAAATCGCTTACGACGAGCAATTCCCCATTCTGCCACAATGTTTTCAACACTCTATTTAATGATTACACTCTCTTTTCTGGGGATATTGTTTTATCACATAAATACCCTTATTTTCAAGTTGAGAACAAATCACGGATAAACGATATCCAACATGTGTGATATCAAATACACGTCATACACGCGACTACTGATGACGTCATTTTGACCTTTATCTTTATTATGTTTATTGTTAAGTTGTTAAATTTTACACATTGAAAAATGCAATAATACGTTATTTTGAATAAATAACGAGTTTTAATTGTTTAAAACATTGTTTGTTTTTTTCTTCTTATTCAAAAATGATGAGGACTACTTTTTTATGCGGTGAATCACAAGTTCTTATGAAGAATATGTTATTCGGTCTTTGTTTTGATGTTGTCAATATTTTTCATTAAAACACACTGTTTAGGTGATAAAAAGAATCCATCACTCGTTTTACTTTGGAGAAGATTTCTTAAATTCGTCTCGAAAAAGAGAGTTATTAACCTCGCCAAGAGGCTCGGTTAATAACCGTCTTTTTCTAGACTCATTTAAGAAATCTTGATCTCCAAAGAAAACTCATGATGGATCCTATATGTATGTGGTAAAGGGTTTTACAGAGGATAAGGAAACATCAGAATACCCCCATTTATTCTCCACATACTAAGGACTGCATTGTTGGAAGAACTGAAACATCCCCCATGAGAAATATAAATGCACTGATGAATTCCATGCACAGAAGAATCAGGGTTGTGACAGAGTGGGGCATACAAATAACTGATGAGTCAGTTGGTTTCAAATTGCGATATTGGGAAGTACGGTCGATTTTGGGAAGTACGGTCAATGTTGGGGAGTAGGGTCGATATTGGGGAGTACAGTCGATATTGGGGAGTACGGTCACTATTGGGGAGTACGGTCGATATTGGAGAGTACAGTCAATATTGGGGAGTATAGTCGATATAGGGGAGTACGGTCGATATTGGGGAGTACGGTCGATATTGGGGAGTACGGTCAATGTTGGGGAGTACGGTCGATATTGGGGAGTACAGTCGATATTGGGGAGTACGGGCGATATTGGGGAGTACGGTCGATATTGGGGAGTACGGTCACTATTGGGGAGTACGGTCGATATTAGGGAGTACGGTCAATATTGGGGAGTACAGTCAATATTGGGGAGTACAGTCGATATTAGGGAGTACAGTCACTATTGGGGAGTACGGTCGATATTAGGGAGTACGGTCAATATTGGGGAGTACAGTCGATATTAGGGAGTACAGTCGATATTAGGGAGTACAGTCACTATTGTGGAGTACGGTCGATATTAGGGAGTACGGTCACTATTGGGGAGTACAGTCGATATTAGGGAGTACGGTCGATATTAGGGAGTACAGTCACTATTGGGAAGTACGGTCGATATTAGGGAGTACGGTCAATATTGGGGAGTAGGGTCGATATTGGGGAGAACGGTCAATATTGGGGAGTACAGTCGATATTGGGGAGTACGGTCGATATTGGGGAGTACGGTCAATATTGGGGAGTACGGTCACTATTGGGGAGTACGGTCGATATTAGGGAGTACGGTCAATATTGGGGAGTACAGTCAATATTGGGGAGTACAGTCGATATTAGGGAGTACAGTCAATATTGGGGAGTACGGTCGATATTAGGGAGTACGGTCAATATTGGGGAGTACAGTCGATATTAGGGAGTACAGTCGATATTAGGGAGTACAGTCACTATTGTGGAGTACGGTCGATATTAGGGAGTACGGTCACTATTGGGGAGTACAGTCGATATTAGGGAGTAGGGTCGATATTAGGGAGTACAGTCACTATTGGGGAGTACGGTCGATATTAGGGAGTACGGTCAATATTGGGGAGTAGGGTCGATATTGGGGAGTACGGTCAATATTGGGGAGTACAGTCGATATTGGGGAGTACGGTCGATATTGGGGAGTACGGTCAATATTGGGGAGTACAGTCGATATTGGGGAGTACAGTCGATATTGGAGAGTACGGTCGATATTGGGGAGTACGGTCGATGTTGGAGAGTACGGTCGATATTGGGGAGTACAGTCAATATTGGGGAGTACAGTCGATATTGGAGAGTACAGTCAATATTGGGGAGTAGGGTCGATATTGGGGAGTACAGTCGATATTGGAGAGTACAGTCACTATTGGGGAGTAGGGTCGATATTGGGGAGTACG
This sequence comes from Serripes groenlandicus, assembly GCA_031761405.1. Classification (NCBI taxonomy): domain Eukaryota; kingdom Metazoa; phylum Mollusca; class Bivalvia; order Cardiida; family Cardiidae; genus Serripes; species Serripes groenlandicus. The sequence goes on from JASEVX010000007.1 coordinate 7,990,676, forward strand.
GTCGATATTGGGGAGTACGGTCAATATTGGGGAGTACAGTCGATATTAGGGAGTACGGTCAATATTGGGGAGTACGGTCAATATTGGGGAGTACCGTCGATATTGGAGAGTACAGTCGATATTGGGGAGTAGGGTCGATATTGGGGAGTACGGTCGATATTGGGGAGTACGGTCAATATTGGGGATTATTGTATACTTTGATATTGTTCCCTCTTGTTTCCATATGAACAAAGGATGCAATATCATTTGATATTGCACGGGTTGATATTGCACTGGAATCTTTTTCACGTGACGCTAAGGACGGAACTATTTCCATACACTAACGTTACAAAGCGCTCTCATCCAACCTTTCGTGATTTAGAGATCCAGCTAACTTCTACTTCTACTTTGTTACTGTCAGGGCTTAGTGCATCGCAGGCAAGTGAAGCCATTCAAATGGTTAAAACAACTAGTTAGGCATATTAGCAAATATAAATGAAATAGAAAAAACAGCTGTGTTGTTTAGCCTGTGTATCAATGTAGACGGGACTTGAATCAGTTTACAGATGTGATCTGCTCAAGGTTCGATTCTCTGATAGTCCTAGGGAAAAGCTGTGCTTATACGGTTCGTAGTACATTGTTTGGTACATCTTTTATAGATGACACGTAGTGAAAAATCGATAGACATACACAAAACCCAATCTGGTCTATTTATAGCGTTAGCTATGCTAGTAAATACGTACGTAGTTTCTGACGTAATAATGTGACGTGTACATGTATCATGCTCGAGTGTTGTTTTGATTGTCGTTGACGATCTATTATAAGTGTATCAACAAATAAAGAGGGATTCATAACTGCTAGGATGAATAAGCAAATGATTGTTTTAAAGGTAGGTCTTCAGATTTGTTTTGTTATCCTCCGATGTGAAGTTTATCAACGCAGTAGCCTTTATATGTATATCAAAGATGTGTGTTCGCTTTACTGAACATACTGCGAGGTCAAAATGCCCTTTTAAAGGGGCATCTAAATGGTAATAAAAAAACAAATGTCCAGGCGTAAATACAAGAATAAGATAATACACGAGTTCTTAATGAAAAACACTGTTAGAAATGGCGTTACACATCATTTTGTCGACGATTCCAATTTTGAGTCGACAACAATGGCGGTTCGTAAATTATATTTTCCGCGACCTTAGCAACCAGCGTAAAGGAGAGTATAAATGCGCGATATATCGTTAATGTTTATTTCTCTGAGCAATCCAAAACGACTGTTAATTTTCTAATAAGTGTGACGTGTTTAAAACAAACAAAACGACACATTTTAAATAGCCAATATCAAATTATACAATAAAAAGGTTATTGCATGATTATGGGAATCTATTGTGTTGGGACTCGTTCCTTCGGCGGAGTGCCCTCGCAACCTCGGGCAACACAGCCGAAGGAACTCGTCCAACACAATATTTTCCCATATTGATGCAATAACCTATAGTACAGTCGATATTAGGGAGTACGGTCGATATTGGAGAGAACGGTCGATATTGGGGAGTACGGTCAATATTGGGGAGTACGGTCAATATTGGGAAGTACAGACGATATTGGAGAGTACGGTCGATATTGGGGAGTACGGTCAATATTGGGGAGTACAGTCGATATTAGGGTGTACGGTCGATATTGGAGAGTACGGTCGATATTGGGGAGTACGGTCAATATTGGGGAGTACGGTCAATATTGGGGAGTACAGTCAATATTGGGAAGTACGGTCAATATTGGGGAGTACAGTCGATATTGGAGAGTACAGTCGATATTGGGGAGTACAGTCGATATTGAAGAGTACAGTCGATATTGGAGAGTACAGTCGATATTGGGAAGTACGGTCGATATTGGGGAGTACGGTCGATATTGGGGTGTACGGTCGATATTGGCGAGTACAGTCAATAGTGGGGAGTACAGTCGATATTGGGGAGTACAGTCGATATTCGGGAGTACAGTCGATATTGGAGTGTACAGTCGATATTGGGGAGTACAGTCGATATTGGGGAGTACAGTCGATATTGGGGAGTACGGTCGATATTGGGGAGTACGGTCGATATTGGGGAGTACGGTCACTATTGGGGAGTACAGTCACTATTGGGGAGTACGGTCAATATGAGGGAGTACGGTCAATATTGGGGAGTACGGTCAATATTGGGGAGTACAGTCACTATTGGGGAGTACGGTCACTATTGGGGAGTACAGTCAATATTGGGGAGTACAGTCACTATTGGGGAGTACGGTCAATATTGGGGAGTACGGTCAATATTGGGGAGTACAGTCAATATTGGGGAGTACGGTCAATATTGGGGAGTACAGTCACTATTGGGGAGTACAGTCACTATTAGGGAGTAAGTCACTATTGGGGAGTACAGTCAATATTGGGGAGTACGGTCACTATTGGGGAGTACAGTCGATATTGGAGAGTACAGTCGATATTGGGGAGTACGGTCGATATTGGGGAGTACGGTCGATATTGGGGTGTACGGTCGATATTGGGGAGTACAGTCAATATTGGGGAGTACAGTCGATATTGGGGAGTACGGTCGATATTGGGGAGTACGGTCAATATTGGGGAGTACAGTCCATATTGGGTAGTACGGTCGATGTTGGGGAGTAAGGTCGATATTGGTGAGTACAGTCAATATTGGTGAGTACAGTCAATATTGGGGAGTACGGTCGATATTGGGGAGTAGGGTCGATATTGGGGAGTACGGTCGATATTGGGGAGTACAATCAACATTGGGGAGTACAGTCAATATTGGGGAGTACGGTCAATATTGGGGAGTACATTCAATATTAGGGAGCACGGTCGATATTGGAGAGTACAGTCAATATTGGGGAGTACGGTCGATATTGGGGAGTACTGTCGATATTGGGGAGTACAGTCGATATTGGAGAGTACAGTCAATATTAGGGAGTACGGTCGATATTGGGGAGTACGGTCAATATTGGGGAGTACAGTCAATAGTGGAGAGTACTGTCAATATTGGGGAGTAGGGTCGATATTGGAGAGTACAGTCAATATTGGGGAGTACAGTCGATATTGGGGAGTACAGTCGATATTGGGGAGTACGGTCGATATTGGGGAGTACGGTCGATATTGGGGAGTACGGTCAATATTGGGGATTATTGTATACTTTGATATTGTTCCCTCTTGTTTCCATATGAACAAAGGATGCAATATCATTTGATATTGCACGGGTTGATATTGCACTGGAATCTCTTTCACGTGACGCTAAGGACGGAACTATTTCCATACACTATCGTTACAAAGCGCTCTCATCCAACCTTTCGTGATTTAGAGATCCAGCTAACTTCTACTTCTACTTTGTTACTGTCAGGGCTTAGTGCATCGCAGGCAAGTGAAGCCATTAAAATGGTTAAAACAACTAATTAGGCATATTAACAAATATAAATGAAATAAAAAAAACAGCCGTGTTGTTTAGGCTGTGTATCAATGTAGACGGGACTTGAATCAGTTTACAGATGTGATCTGCTCAAGGTTCGATTCTCTGATAGTCCTAGGAAAAAGCTGTGCTTATACGGTTCGTAGTACATTGTTAGGTACATCTTTTATAGATGACACGTAGTGAAAATTCGATAGACATACACAAAACCCAATCTGGTCTATTTATAGCGTTAGCTATGCTAGTAAATACGTACGTAGTTTCTGACGTAATAATGTGACGTGTACATCAATAATATTGCTCGAGTGTTGTTCTGATTGCCGTTGACGATATATTATAAGTGTATCAACAAATAAAGAGGGATTCATAACTGCTAGGATGAATAAGCAAATGATTGTTTTAAAGGTAGGTCTTCAGATTTGTTTTGTTATCCTCCGATGTGAAGTTTATCAACGCAGTAGCCTTTATATGTATATCAAAGATGTGTGTTCGCTTTACTGAACATACTGCGAGGTCAAAAGGCCCTTTTAAAGGGGCATCTAAATCGTAATAAAAAAACAAATGTCCAGGCGTAAATACAAGAATAAGATAATACACGAGTTCTTAATGAAAAACACTGTGAGAAAAGGCGTTACACATCTTTTGTCGACGATTCCAATTTCGAGTCGACAACAATGGCGGTTCGTAAATTATATTTTCCGCGACCTTAGCAACCAGCGTAAAGGAGAGTATAAATGCCCGATATATCGTTAATGTTTATTTATCTGAGCAATCCAAAACGACTGTTAATTTTCTAATAAGTGTGACGTGTTTAAAACAAACAAAACGACACATTTTAAATAGCCAATATCAAATTATACAATAAAAAGGTTATTGCATGATTATGGGAATCTATTGTGTTGGGACTTGTTCCTTCGGCGGAGTGCCCTCGCAAGCTCGGGCAACTCAGCCTAAGGAACTCGTCCAACACAATATTTTCCCATATTGATGCAATAACCTATAGTACAGTCAATATTGGGGAGTACAGTCAATATTAGGGAGTACGGTCGATATTGGAGAGTACAGTCAATATTGGGGAGTACGGTCGATATTGGGGAGTACGGTCGATATTGGGGAGTACGGTCGATATTAGGGAGTACGGTCGATATTGGGGAGTACGGTCGATATTGGGGAGTACGGTCAATATTGGGGAGTACGGTCGATATTGGGGAGTACAGTCGATATTGGGGAGTATGGTCGATATTGGGGAGTATGGTCGATATTGGGGAGTACGGTTGATATTGGGGAGTACAGTCGATATTGGGGAGTACAGTCGAATGTGCTTCAATTAAAAAAAGAATAATCAGTCAAAATCTAATAAAATATTGATAATTTTTTAATTAAAGATGGTTTTAATACTAATATAGAAATGTTTTTTTAAAACAAAATACAAATCACTTTACAAATCATAATTCCCCTGATTGATACTAATATGTATCCTGTATATTTAATAATTACCCTGTTTCATACAAATATATCCCACCTAACAATTGGGGTATACAAGTCATTATTACCCTTTTTCGTACTTTAACATATCCTACCTAACAATTGGTGTATACAAGTCATTATTACCCTGTTTCATACTTTAATATATCCTACCTAACAAATGATGTATACAAGTAATTATTACCCTGTTTAAAACTATTATATATCCTACATAACAATTGGTCTATACATGTCAATATAACCCTGTTTCATACTTTAATATATCCTACCTAACAATTGATGTATACAAGTCATCATTACCCAGTTTCATACTTTAGCATATCCTACATAACAATTCGTGTATACAAGTAATTATTACCCTGTTTAAAACTATTATATAATCTACCTAACAATTGGTGTATACAAGTCATTATTATCCTGTTTCATACTTTAATATATCCTACCTAACAATTGATGTATACAAGCAATTATTACCCTGTTTAAAACTATTATATATCCTACCTAACAAATGGACTATACAAGTCAATATTACCCTGTTGCATACTTTAATATATTCTACCTAACAATTGATGTATACAAGTCATTATTATATAATCTATAAATAGACGCCTTTTCATTGGCTAAAAAGTAATTTTTTAGAAAAAATATCTAGCGATATTGACCGTTTTTTTCTGATATTGACCCGTTTTATTCTGATATTGACCCGTTTTATAAATAGTAACAGGGGAAGACCGGGGAATCCCACGAGCCGCCTATTAATATCCTTCGCCTTTATCCGTACGCTACGGAATTTTCCGAGGTGCGTTCCGAATGACCACGGAAACTTCCGAGTGGTCATTCCGGTGACGTATTTTTTTTAAATGACGTCATGCACGTGCATTACCAACATTTTAGACGCGCGTTTTAGACTGTTATCATGTCAAAAACGTACTGTTATCATGTATGGAAGGGTATTAACGCATAAATTGCATCTTTCCTTCGTACATTACAACTTGCATTCGTACATTTACATCTTGCTTTCGTACATTCACATCTTGCTTTGTGACATTCACATCTTGCTTTGTGACATTCACATCTTGCTTTGTGATTTGCACATCATGCTTTGTACATCTTGCGTTGTGACATGCACATCTTGCCTTGTACATCTTGCGTTGTGACATGCACATCTTGATTCGTACATTCACATCTTGCATTCGTACATTCACATCTTGCATTCGTACATTCACATCTTGCTTTGTGACATTCCCATCTTGCTTTGTGACTTGCACATCTTGCTTTGTGAATTGCACATCATGCTTTGTATATCTTGCGTTGTGACATGCACATCTTGCTTCCGTACATTTACATTTTGCGTTCATACATTCAATATTACATTCGGTTATCTGACATTAGGATCGTCCTTGAACATTTTGCTTGATGGCATGATGCATTTTTTTATTTAATGTTTTAGCCTTATTTCAAATTCTTCGCTAGATCGGCGATTCACAACAGTATGTACAACAGAACTTTAACCCTTTCTGTTGTACATACTCATTATACTGGCTTTACAGGCTACCCACAACAGTAACTTTAACCCTTTCTGTATGTTGTACATACCCATTAGACTGGCTTCACAGGCTACCCACAACATTAACTTTAACCCTTTCTGCTGTACATACTCATTATACTGGCTTTACAGGCTACCCACAACATAAACTTTAACCCTTTATGTTGTACATACTCATTGGACTGGCTTTACAGGCTACCCAAAACTTAAACGTTAACCCTTTCCAAACTAAAAATCGAAGTAAAACTATGGACAATTTCTATCTATTAATAAAAGCCTATAATCTCTGAATATAATGTCAGATAACCGAATGTAATATTGAATGTATGAATGCAAAATGTAAATGTACGGAAGCAAGATGTGCATGTCACAACGCAAGATGTACAAAGCATGATGTGCAAGTCACAAAGCAAGATGTGCAAGTTACAAAGAAAGATGTGAATGTCACAAAGCAAGATGTGAACGTACGAATGCAAGATGTGAATGTACGAATCAAGATGTGCATGTCACAACGCAAGATGTACAAAGCAAGATGTGCATGTCACAACGCAAGATGTACAAAGCAAGATGTGCATGTCACAACGCAAGATGTACAAAGCATGATGTGCAAGTCACAAAGCAAGATGTGAATGTCACAAAGCAAGATGTGAATGTACGAAAGCAAGATGTAAATGTACGAATGCAAGTTGTAATGTACGAAGGAAAGATGCAATTTATGCGTTAATACCCTTCCATAATCATGAGACAGAAATTTATACAACATACAACAGAAATGTTCTTTGAGTGGTCCTCTGTTTTTTTTTAAGTTGATCAATATCAAAACAATATGATAAATTAAGGGTTATATAATAAAACAGTTATGGACTTTTCAGCTGTTATACATGATGTTGATATGCACCAAAAAAATCATTATTGAATTTTTTGGTGCATATCACATCATGTATAACAGCTGAAAAGTCCATAATTGTATATTATTACCCTATTTCATACTTTAGCATATTCTACATAACAATTGATGTACAAAAGAAATTATTTCCCTGTTTAAAACTATTATATACTCTACCTAACAATTGCTGTATACAAGTCATTATTACCCTGTTTCATACTTTAATATAACCTACCTAACAGTTGGTATATACAAGTCATTATTACCCTGTTTTATACTTTAATATGTCCTACCTAACAATTGATGTATACAAGCAACTATTACCCTATTTAAAATTATTATATATCCTACCTAACAATTGGTCTATTCAATTCAATATTACCCTGATTCATACTTTAATATATCCTACCTAACAATTGGTCTATACAAGTCATTATTACCTTGTTTCATACTTTAATATATCCTACCTAACAATTGGCATATACAAGTCATTATTACCCTGTTTCATACTTTAATATATCCTACCTAACAACTGGTGTATACAAGCCAGTATTACCCTGTTTCATACTTTAATATATCCTACCTAACAACTACCTAACAACTGGTGTATACAATCCAGTATTACCCTGTTTAAAACTATTATATATCCTAACTAACAATTGGTGTAAAAGTCACAAGTATCCAGTTTGATACTTTCATAATATAGCCTGCCTAATAATTGATGTACAAAATACATAGTTACCTTATTCAAGTCTTTTAGATATTCCCTGAAATGTTCAGGTGATTGTTGTTGACTTCTGACATTGTTGTAGTAATCTTTCACTTTATCTCTATAATTCATCATGTCGTTCTTGAAGATCAATTTTCCCGGAGAGGATTCCTACAAATACATGTAAATCAATTGTTAGAATTATATAGGGCTGTCTTTGTTTTTCCCTCATACCGTATATATATAACAGATGAATTTGAAAAGAATGTTATCCCGTTTCCCCGTCTATTTCATACGCATCAAAATGCATTTTCATGTGATAAAGGGTTACATTCTGAGAAAATGAGCCTATGATGATATGGAACTATACTATTTGACGATTGATTCGCTCATGTCAGAATAATTGATACAGAAAAACTGTTAACTGATTATTTTTTTTATTTAACAAGAATTACACTAAATTAAATATCTCACTGTCCCCCGTTTTGACTATCAATGCCAGTGTAAAAGACAAAAAGTTAAACAAAACTTTAACGTTGAGCTTAACACAATTGTAAAAATGAAAAATGAAAAATGACAAAAGGTCTAAAAGTACACACAATTTATAAAACATTCCAAATGTATGACCCCAAAAAGAATTTGACATTTTGAAAAACATTATTCATTAAGTGTGTGTGCAAAATTAGTAGTGAATCTAAGATAAATGAAGAAGGTATGTTTGATTCTGAAAATCCATCAACATTCATGTTTTTACCACAAAAATAGGTAACACTCATTCGCTACAACATACAATTTCATGAAGAGTAGAAGATATAACTATGACTGAAGTTTGAAAACCCTTACAATTGTACTTTTTGAAATTTAAAAAAAAAAATGTTTTACATAAAAACCTGTTTGATATGTTAAAGTACCTTATTTATGAAATGTGTGTGCATAATTTGAAATTAATCTTACAAAAAATGAAGAAGCTACGTCCAATTCTCAAATACCACCAAAAATCATGTTTTTACTCCAAACAAAAAGGTCACACTCAGCATCTTCAGATACAATGTAAAGAATGGTATAAGATATAACTTTATTCTAAAATATGAAAGCCCTAAAAACCATTTCTAATTGAGAAAAAGTACAACCACGAAACTTTAACGTTGTTCGCGAGCTTAACGCAAAGTTAAAAAATACAAGAAATTAAACAAACAAGAACAATAGAAATGTTTGACCCAAAAACCTGTTTAATGTGTTGAAGTACTTTATTTATAGAATATGTGTGCACAATTTGAAATCGATCTAACACTAAATGAAAAAGCTATATCCAATTCTCAAAATCCATCAAAGACCACCAAAAGTCATGTTTTTTACCCCAAAAAGACGGTCACACTCAGTATCTACAGCATGCAATGTTAAGGAGGGTATGAGATGTTATTATATTCAAAATATGAAAGACCTAGTACATATTGAGAAAAATTAAAAACAAGAGCCGTCAGAGGACAGTGTACTCGACTTTTGCGTGCTTGCCAATGAAATAAACCTTTTTTGGGTGGTACAGAAAATATAACCAATTACTTGTAATATTCAAAGTACTTTATAAGTCAAAGGGTCATAATTCTAACAAAAAAACTCACTGAATTATGCACTTTTGGCTGTTGGTGGAGGTAATGATGGTATAAAAGATATTGTAAGTGTTTAAGCTATATCTCTAATTGTTTTGAAAAATTAAATTTGGTATAAATAACTTTACTAAAATTCTATATTGAAAAAGGGCCATAATTCTTAAAGAAAAACCTTGACAGAGTTATGTAGTCTTGTCTGTTGATGGAGGTAATGATGATTAATAAGTATTGTAAGTTTCAAAGCTTCTGTTGATGTAGGTAATGATGGTGAATAAGTGCTACAGACACAAACGCCGACGCCGAGGTATGTAGTATAGCTAGCCAGAAAAGCAACACATTAGTCTCGCTTTCGCTACTTCGACACAGCGAGACAAAAACATAAAAAATGATTTTTTAAGGACAAAATATTTCTACTCTCTTCAATAATAGTTTTCTCATGTTGAGAGATTTCTCATATTATCTCCAAGATATTTTCAGAGTTGCCTGGTGCAGATTCTTTCTATTGGAGAAAAAGTAACACAAAACAGCTAAGTGAACAGCTGATTGAACAGCTGTTTTAACTTACTATGGTATACTGGTGAGCTTTCAAAGAACAGCTGATTGAACTTACTTTGGTATACTGGTGAGCTTTCAAAGAACAGCTGATTTAACTTACGTTGGTATATTGGCGAGCTTTCAAAGAACAACTTTCAATGAGAACTTCGCTAATGACCTGCATACTGGTCTCCACATAGTTTGGAATTCTTTGGTCAAACAGATTATAGGGCTTGTTGATCAGTGCGGCCCAGAACCTAATGGTATAGCTAAAAATTTAAAATAGGATATGAGGTGTTTAAACAGTGTCGTTAGCCTTTTCCAAAATACAAACAAAATGCAGCAGACTAACTTTGAAAACAACTTGGCAAAAATAAGTAAAACCTCTTTTATTGAAGGCATAATAATTCAAAAGTTTAAAACATGCAGCAAAAGGAGAAATTGCTCATGCAGAGAAATATCGCCTTTTGCCAAGTTGTTCTTAACCTTTGTTTGCTGCAGATGCATCACAGTGTGTCTGAAGGTAGAGAATAGTTGAATTATCTTATTAGTGCAGTGGTGGAGTGCCTGTCTCTCATACCAAAGTTCCTGTGTTTGAATCCTATGGTAAATGGATTCTGCTTTTGGATTTTTTCCACGCAAACGGCGTCAATATGATTAATATAAGTTGAAAGTTTGTTTTCAGATTTATCTAACAGAAAAGTTAATATATTGAATATATTCCTGATGTAAAACAGACACAAATAAGATGAAGAATTCTGTTGGCTTTGAGACATTAACAATTAATAACCAAACATATGCAATCTGCAGCAGAATACAATACTATGAAAAAACATATAAAACAATATGGATACATAAAAGAACAATTATGGGAAAGAGTTAAAAGCGTAATGACAGAAGTTGAATGTTTTTTTGCTGCAGATGTGTCTGTATGTTGGTAATGGGTTAGTTAACACTTTTCCACAGATAGACGCTTTTCGATGCCTCTACAGCAGACGACTTTTGATAACATTGTGGCAAAAAGAAGAAATTGCTCATATTTATATAATTGTCCTTTCTATTAGAAAGAAAGATCCATATTTTTCATGAAATGTTTTCATAGTCGTTTGCTGCAGATTTGTTGTATGTGGGAAATGGTTTAAGATAGTTTATATCACGAAAGGGGGTTCGAAGAAGGACATGTTACCTGCAGAAGAACAAATCAAAATGTGATGGATAGACATTGGAGAAGTGATCTTTAAACGTCTCACTGCCTAACAGAGCAGAATTAAATCATTGCTGACAGGTCAACTTAACAAAGAAAAATCTAATACGTCCCTCTCTGTCTTTCTATAAAGTACCCTTTCTAAGCAGCAGCTGATTGCTTTTGCACAAAGACATCGCCCATTGAAGGAACAAAGTTAATGATCAATTTCATGAAATAATTCTGACCAAGATGACTACAATATCCAAGTCTTCTGTAGGCGCAGAAATGCTTGGTTACGAGATTATTTGGTGTGAACATTGTATGGGACGAATGTGTGTATGCAAGATTATATTTACCGCGATAAATCAAGCTATTTGATTGGAGCGCGCACAGCTGATTTGTTGTTTCCGGTTTAAGCCTTGTGCAAACTCGTGGGGAAGAAATCTTTACTAGAAAAACTCAAATTTCATGTTTCATAGGACGGATTTCATAAAATTGGTATGGTAGTATGATTGATAAAGGTTTCAGGTTTTTGCAACGGCGCTGTCCGTATTTTTGCATTTATTGTTCAAGGTTAGTTGTGCTGGATTTGGCGTCGATGCTTTGCACCGTATGGTAAACAAGCTCTACTTTCACTTTGATAATGCAAAAAATTAAATCAATGTTTCAAGTTCTACAGTTCGCAACATAAGATGTTATGCATCACATATATATTTAGGTCTATTAAGGTATGGTGTGTGTGTGACTAATTGTTGATGATTTTCCTTAGAGTTCTTACTTTATTGCTCACAGATCTATGTTTGCTATGTTAGTGTACATGTACACATAAATGTAAACTGTGTTTGTGTACATGTACACATAAGTACACGTACACATAAATGTAAAGCATTTTCCATGTATATCTGGGTTTAAACTTTTAATGCGGTTGGCGTTATGTCAATGCAACTGACTTGTTGAATGATTACACAGTTGAGTTGATGTTTATACAACTGACTTAAATTTAGAGGTAATTAAGCATATTGTTTACTTCAAAGTTTTACTAGTATTGCAGGGGTCACTGTTTATCTTGATTTGCGATGACTGTTATAGTATAGATCTAGGCTTGTTCAGACTACTCTGCCCATTTATTACTTGTTTTAAGTGTTTCTAGCAAGATTAAATTCTTTATTGGACTTTATTAGTTTCTCTGGGCTCAGATTGGCAGGACATATGCTTGTTATGTTTAGCTATTTTGAGCATTGGGCCTTAAAGAGTTTTCTGATCAGGGGCTAATCTATTTCTTATATGTTGCATATGAACTCAGACCAGTATTGTCGTTTTTTCAGTTCATCGTACTTTACCCATGGTTTCACTGGAATGGGAAGAGGCGAATAAATAATTAGAAAACCGATTCAGGCGTGTCTTCATATTCTCCCCAAAGAGGCCCGCACATCTTCTATATTTAGCTTTAGTATGAGTCTCTCATTTTCTGCTGAAATCATCCACCACCACTTTCTTCAGTTACTCACTTCCCTTCTTCCGTTCGATCAGTACTAACAAGTTTCTTTAAATTCTAAAGGTGTTTTACAACCTTTTCACAGTTGCATCTGACAGTTTTGTTCAATTAAAAACTGCTCATTGCGAGCGCTATCTTCTAATGGCACAACTATGTGTTCAACTATACACATGAAAAGAGATTTGAATATGCTACATATTTGTTGTATTACAGAAAGGACTTTTAAAACCACAAATTTCCCACACCAGAGGTCTTCCACTTTAACCCCTTACCACCTACAGACGCATTCTGAAAACATTGTGGCAAAAGAATAATTTGTTCAAGTTCAGGGCAATTTTTACCTTTTGTCACAATGTCATCAACTGTATTAAATAAATAAACTTGCATTTATAGGGATGTTCCATATTTTTGCCTTGCTGTTTTAAGTCATCTGCTGCATATTTGTTGTTCATGGGATAGGGTTAAATGGCCATATACTTTAAATCATAAGACTTGCTGAAGGTTAATTATTTTCAGAGAATTACCAAGATATTGCTTTATCAATCAAGAGGTATTTAAAAGCAGTGCCTACCATTGACTTTTCCATGCATGAACAGTTTCTTGATCTACTTTGTTTCTCTCTCCACTTTCATCGAGAAAATCGAAGAGAAATTTGGCTGGAGGTGGGACATTACTGCTTAGAATGGTGTCAAACACTGTTCGCATGTACTCCAAGACAGATTGCTGTAATCAGAAATATATATTAACCCTTTCCCACCTGCAAACGCAATAGCAGCAGACGACTTTTGAAAACATTGTGACCAAAGGTGAAATTGCTATTGATGAGCAATTAAACATTTGGCCACAATTTTGTCATGTTTATTTAACAATTAAGTTATCTTTTATAGAGATTTTTCAGGTTGTCACCATGTTTTCAAAGTCGTTTGCTGCAGATTTGCTGTGTGAGGGAATGGCTAAACAATGTTGGTATAATATTTATATTGATTATGAAGAGAGGTCATGGAAACCGTACATAAATAATTCTGTGTTAATGCTATGAGAGAAGACTATTTAAAACATTGTAGACGACGAAGAAATCACTCAAAAGGGCATGTTTTATAAAGGAGTGATTAACCATAAGTCTGAAGCCGTTGTTGCCTGAAGCAGATCAAATCTATACAAATCTGGTAATAAAACAAATGTCATTTCAAAAAGAATATGTTATTGACTATTTAAAGATTACTCTAGACACTTTTTGCAGTAGCCGAAAACTGAAAACATTATGAAAAAGAAACTGCTCAAAACCAATTTCTTCTTTATCAAAATATACACCATAAAAGAAAATCTCCCAAAGATTTGGTTTACAATTCGTGAGAAGATATTCACTGATTTTCAAATTATATTGACAAAACATTGCCCTAAAGGACTGTAAGCATTTTTCTAACAAGAGGACCATGATGATCCTATTTCACTCACCTGATTCAATATAAATTTTAGAAGTTGATTACAATGTTCTTTACATATAAGGAAAACAAGCCTGCACCAAGGTGTCCATGTTTTCAATGGATCCAAATAACTTAAACGATCTTTGTAGAGGGTCACGAAAGGAACATTTGAGCCAAATTATAAAAATCTATTTCTCCTTTTGCAAACAATGTTTAAGTAGCAGTCCAGCTAAGAATCATGCAAAATGATAAAAAAGTGATTCATGGTATATCACAGATATTGTTAATAGTGTGTGTGTGGAGTTGTATGGTGAAGTTTATGAGTGATTTGGTATTAATTTATCACATCTTGCAATCTCTACTTCATAATATTGCTTTGAAATAATTTGAATATGTGAGATTTTGCTATACAGTCCCATGTAAAATACTCCTACTTCAAATCCAATTATCTCCGATGAGCACGGGTCTTAGACAGAAATATATATATCAACATAAAGAGGACAATACACTCTATAAAATATCAAAAAATAAAATATGTAGCCTAGTACAGGTTTTGAGTAAATTTGGTTTTCTTTTATAGGGTTTTGAGCCATACTATCAAGAAAGATAACTCTGTCCTGCTTCACAACAGTTGTTATGTGACTGAAAAACGTTAATATGTCTCTTTTTAATGCAAAATGACCTATATCTGTGTCAGTTTTCTCTTTTAAAAATATAAACTGACTGGTTTTAATTCAATAAAATGGAATCGATAACAATATAAATAAATATTTATTTATATTTTATTCACCTCTATACTGAAACCCAGAAATTGTTTACATCTCACGTACTTCCTGTTAACCAAGATATTTTAACTTACCAGCTTGGATTCGACATTTCATCAGTTTTATATCGTACATATCATATTAAGCTATTTCATAAACAGTTTAGCAAGGATGTGAAGATATGTATATGAAAAACAGTGTACGCAGACTAAAGACAGGTCCGTAAAGTGATAATCATGTCAAATGTGGAAAGTCGGTATTCAATGCAGTTTTACGATCATTCTGATTCTTGAGGCTTACAACAGAGAAACACAGAGAGAAAAATCGGTCAGGCTTTTAGATTATAATACAGACATTTCTTATAACATACGGGCATTAAATTTAACGTTTTGAAAATGTGGAAATCAACAAACAACTTGTGAAGCAGATCATTTTCGGGACTTTTTTCAAGTAACTTTCGGTTTGTCTACATGCAAATCTCGAGGTATATTTCAAGGAAGGGAAGTCGACTCCGTTGTGTTTTCATCCTCTACACACTGAGAAATGGGAAACACTCAGAGGAATAAGTTACCAGCCAAAAGATACTGGAAGATCATGAAGATTTATTTAATTCCTGTTAGCATAGGTAATTTCTGTTTTGATAAATATAGTATTTACTTTCCCACATATTCATGCATTTTGACACCTTTGCAGCAGACAACTATTGTAAATATTGCCACAAAGTGGAAATAAAATTCACAACATAATGACTTGTAACAATGTTTAAACCATTATTTAAAAATTCTATTTTACTTACAGAGATTTTTCATATTTTTTTCTGGATTTTTTCAAAGTAGTCTGCTGCAGATTTGTTGTATGCAGGAAATTGTTAATTTACTGTTCAATTACATGTTTTATGTGTATTACTTTCTTCATATAGTTATGTTTTTAAAGCAGCTAGACTCCATCTGTTGAATACTAAAATATGTATTTGCTAAGACTGAGTATTGTGGAGGTCTTATATACATCTGTTGCTTGTTTTGAGAATAGTTCAGTCTTTTAATAGTTTTATCACAACTCATTTCTCTTATTGGAAGAAAACAACTAGTTACAAGGGTTCAAACTTAATCATTATTATGCAACATAGCTTAGTTCTCATATGATTTCATTGTTACTCATGGCTAGGATATGTCAGTATACTTATGTATGAATAACTTTTCAACAATTCATCTTTTAAACCTTGATTTAGTGTTTACAATTTCTAATACCTCATGCAGCAGAAGACTTCTGAAATTAATACACATGTGTATTGTTGAACCTCAAACTAGTACTTGGATCCTATCTAGATATTACTTATTACATATTTTCTTTCAGATGTTTTCAAAGCAAATTACTATCACTATCAGAATTTAATATGCTATACATTACACAAATATATGTCAAACATCATAATAAATGTGTGTGTAGATATCTATTTTTATTTGATTATATATTTTTCAGATTAACTATGTGATGTGCCTTATTGGACAACATGGACAGGACAGTTACCCTACACTATTGGTGGACACCTATGAGAGCCTAATACTTTCTCAAGTGACAGATTCACAAGATAGAAATTCAACTTTCAGAATAATCAATTGAACTTGAATTCATACATAGAAACTTCATTGTAGGAGAGTGTTCACTTTATCATTATGTGTCTATGTATATTTACCTAGATATGTATTCATCATGCAACAGTAGAATTTACATGGATAATATAATTCTCTCCCAAATTATTATACATGGTAAAAAGGGAAGAGCATTTTGAAACTGTATACAAAACTGTACAGTTGATTATTTTTATAAACATTTTGCTTCAACTTCAGGAATTTGAATAACTATTTGAATTAACAGATTATCAACACTGACAAATTTAGCCTATTTCCACATTTAACCAACTTTGAAAACATGTTGGCTAAGATTTGGAAAATCTTTATAAATTTATTAGAACTTGGGAATCAATTTGAAAAACCTTGTTCCAAAAAAAGAAATATCTCATTAAGAGCAATGTCTATTTTGACAAAAGGTGAAATTGCTTGTTTTCATTAGTTGTCTGCTGCACGGGCATCCAAAAGCGTGTATATGTGGGAAATGGTTAAAAGATTTGATGCATATGGGTATGCTTGTTTCAAACAGGTTAAGAAGCATAAACCTGAAAAATATAAGGAAAATTGTGACAAAATATAACTTGGATTTGGAAGAATAGAAAGCATTATTGGAAAAAGAAGTAATTGCTCATTATGAGCAATTCCTTTTATACAGCTATGATTTCAGATGTTTAACTACATGTATACCGCTGCAGAGGCATCAATTTAATTTCTAACAGGCCTTGTTATACTTATTGCAAAGAATTTGAGACAAAGATATTGTTATATATTGTTATGTTTTGTGTAAATCATATTCATGTTTGATTTTATTATTTCATGACAGGGCACTTTCTATCCCTGTCAACTATGACAGTATGTAGAAGTGCTCTTTGGCAGGACAAAGTTCCTCTCCTTGAAGTTGTACTGGTTAGTCATCAAGGGATCATGTATAAGTGCACTGTTGCTCTGATATAGCCAAAGTTCTTTTGAAAATGTTCTAAAACACAAATAACCAGAATGCAGGAATATTATTTTAAATGTATAACTGTCTTTTGTTGAGCCATACTTATGGGATGATTATTTGACTGATTAGAGGTTAATCTCATAATGTACAGAGCTATATACTGTACATGCCAGGTGCATCATTATTCAAGATTTGTGTTGACATATATCCACATATTTTAAAAAAAACATCTGCTGGTTTATAAGAATTGGGGATCTTTCAAAAGGTTTTAGCTCAATAAGTTTAGTTACTCTTAACTGATTTTGATCAAATATCACAGATAATTGCTCATTCAAAAAGCTATCTAATGATTAGTTATTGGGGTCACAAATGTTGAGTATGACTAATTTTTAAAAAAAAACCTTCAGATGTAAATGGCTTTTTCAGAAAGCTAGCTCTGGATTGTAATTTAGGTCTTATCAGGTCAAGGTCTAGGTCACTTACTAAAAATAGAAACGTTTTGATTTCCACTTAATTACTTCAGTTTTTCCTGACAAATTGTAATCAAATTTAACAGATAGCTACATTATACAGAAAGCTAGCTATTGATGGCATTTAGAGTCACTTTGGTTAAGGTCATTGTTACTGGTTATTTTTAAGATGAAACATTAACTCTATAAGAGGCCACACATATCATGTAATCCTACCAGAATATTCCTTTTCATAACATTTTAATCAATGTTAGAATGGGTCATGGGGGGTCAAAAGCTAATACACTAGGTCAAATTGTTGGACATTGTGAACACTTTGGTGGCCACATTTTCCATTCAATCTCAATCAACTCTCTAATGTCCTTAAATTTAGCAGGGAGGTTGGGCATGAACACATATGATTACGGTCAAAGGTCATGGTCAAAGTGACTTTGAACACAAACAACTTTTCTTATTGATCCGACTTATAAGCTCCCATTTCATGCCAATTTTATTCAATCTTCTTAATTCAATCTTCCAAATCTCCCGGACAATGTGACACTCGGGGGCTCATAATGTTTGACAAATTTATCTGTCAATATATATATGTGATGTAATGAAATACTATTTTATCAAAATTTACCTTTTTTTTTCAATTCAACAATTTCAGTCTATATCCATTTTTTGGGATTGCAATATTTACATGTACATCACATAAATAAGATTTGTTTGTTACTATGGCAATAGTAGAATCTAAGTGTCCACTGTGATTGAAAACAGAATAAACGTAAATATTTTATTTTATTAATATATAGGCAGATTATCAACGATAACAGTTAATTTTCACAAAATTATTCAATGAATTACTTCTGTTATACTCTTTAGTTAGCATGTTTCCTTAGTAACATGTTTTTATTAGGTGTTTTTCTTACAAACATTTATAAACCTTATTTTAAGAAAGATTTTAAAATTGTACTTATTGTTGAAATGAAAATTATGTAGTCTCGTACTCCCTTTTCCCTGGAATTTCTAGTTGCAATGGCAACAAGAAGTTTGATATTGATTTAATATTTAATGATTTTGAAAGGGGGCATATAGGAGAACCATTTGTGGAACTTAAATATTTTTATGCCACATCAATCATAATTCTATTTAGAATTTATTTCCTTGAGCAAGAAAAAATTGATAAAATACCACAAGAAAAGATGACAATTTTTTGAAAATTCTATACCAGGCTACATTCTTTTTTTATATATATGTTTGTGACAAAGGTCAACTCACACAGTGTAATCAATCAAATCACTTCTATCCATGTGCTCATTGGAGATAACAAACTGATCAAATATTGACATTTTTGGGCTTTTTTTCCTAGTGAAAAATAATGGTAAATTGGTTGCCATGGTACCCGAATGTCTATTCATACATCATACTCTTGATAAGTTTTTAAGATGTATAAAACTCTGTTTTTTATAAAATAATGTATTTATATTATAGGATGTCTTTCATTATTTCTTTAATTTGCTTTCAAAATGATGCACATTTATGGTTTTAAAATCCAAAAATCAACTTGTTCTTAAGGTAAAGCTGTAACCATGCATGACAACCACTTTTTCTTTTTGTGCAAATTTTAATTATTTTTGATCTCATTTTGACCTTTGACCTCTAAGTGTGACCTTGAAATATGAGGTACAGGCCTGGGTCTTTTGCGCGACACGCCGCCTCGCCTCATCATGGTGAACGTTTGTGCCAAGTTTCTTTGAAATCCTATGATGCATGCATGGTTAAGATGCAGGCCGGACAAGGTTAGGTGGGACTGACAGACAGACGGACGGACAAACTCATGGGAAAGTACTTGTGGGGTTATTTCCTTTGATGTTTTATTGTGGGGTGCTATTCATTCCGTAATTACATCCCTTTTACGGAATGAATAACATTAATATGTAAATAAAATGCCCATTATAAAATAAACAAAAAAACTACTTATCTAAGTGTCTTAATAAGGGTGGGCACCCCACAACTACACATGCGGACTCACGGACGGACGGAATAGACCAAACCTATAGTCGCGAAACCGATCTTCGATGGGTAGGGGACTAATTACTGAGTAGAACACACTTTAGAGGATGTCACCTTTGAAGTTGTGTTGCATTTGGTGCAGTGATAACTGAGGAAATGTGGTTCGAATATAATCAAAATGTTAACAGGTGCGTGCAAAGACGGACAGACAGACGCAACACAGAACGTTTAGTTTTGCAATAGCTTGACTATCTTTCTGCCAGTGGACCTTAAACTAACAAAAAGCATTATTTACATTGTTTCGGTTCTGAAAAGTTTCTGAGTAAGACTTCATAAAGCTTGTATATGCTAAAAGAGAATAATCAGTTGAGAATGAAAATTACGAAAACACCCGAGATAAGAAGCCATTTTAAAAAAAATCTATACTAGGCTACATATTTTTATTTTTGATATGTTTTGGCCAAGAGCCAATTCCCAACTTAAAATCAATCAAATTGCTTCTATCCCCGTGCTCATCGGATATAATGATATGTTAAAAATGTCATATTTTTATTATTTTTTATTTTGAAAAATTATAGAAAATTGGTTGCCATGGTAACCATTTACCCATGCATACATCCAAATTTTGATATATTACAAAAAGCATTATTTACATTGTTTCGGTTCTGAAAAGTTTCTGAGTAAGACTTCATAAAGCTTGTATATATGCTAAAAGAGAATAATCAGTTGAGAATGAAAATTACGAAAACACCCGAGATAAGAAGCCATTTTAAAAAAAATCTATACTAGGCTACATATTTTTATTTTTGATATGTTTTGGCCAAGAGCCAATTCCCAACTTATAATCAATCAAATTGCTTCTATCCCCGTGCTCATCGGATATAATGATATGTAAAAAATGTCATATTTTGATTTTTTTTTCATTTTGAAAAATTATAGAAAATTGGTTGCCATGGTAACCACTTACCCATGCATACATCCAAATTTTGATATATTACAAAAAGCATTATTTACATTGTTTCGGTTCTGAAAAGTTTCCGAGTAAGACTTCATAAAGCTTGTATATATGCTAAAAGAGAATAATCAGTTGAGAATGAAAATTACGAAAACACCCGAGATGAGAAGCCATTTAAAAAAAAATCTATATTAGGCTACATATTTTTATTTTTGATATGTTTTGGCCAAGAGCCAATTCCCAACTTATAATCAATCAAATGGCTTCTATCCCCGTGCTCATCGGATATAATGATATGTTAAAAATGTCATATTTTGATTTTTTTTCATTTTGAAAAATTATAGAAAATTGGTTGCCATGGTAACCACTTACCCATGCATACATCCAAATTTTGATATAATTTCTTAATTCATTTAATGTAATAGTATAAAAATAAAAGCATTTATATTCTATAATGTTTATGGTAATTTATCTATTTTCAATATGAAATGATGCAAATATAAGGATTTCAGGGCCTAAATAAGCTTGTTTTTAAGGTAGAGCTGTTACCATGGCAACGGATTGAATTTTGACCCGCAACATGTCAAATTTATTAGTTTTACATCATTTTGAATCTATTTAACAAAAAAAAATAAAGATTCTAGACTATGGATGAATCGCCCCCTGCATGATTCTTAGCTGGACTGCTACTTAACACTCTATTTAATATTTATGCTCTGATTTGTAGAGATTTTTCAATAGATTTACCTATATGTTTTCAAAGTTGTCTGCTGCAGAGATGATGTTGTATGTTGGAAAGACATGCTTACCAACCCTCCGGTATCAATCTGAGTCTCACGTTTTGAATTGGATAAACACCACCCCCACTATCGTGAAGTCAAAACTCTATTTTCTTTTATAAAATCATGATTTTTTAAAATGTACCGAAATATACTACAACCACAATCAACTTCTTAACATATTATCACTGGCTAAAGGTCAACTAAATGAATACCTAATTCAACATACAACTTGCTTGATTTTTTAGTTAACAGAAACTCCCCATAGAGGTTGAGAACATGTTGGTAAACATGAATAATTACCTTTGTTGTAATCAATCTGTTAAGATAGAGTTCATCTATTACTACTGACGCTGCATTCTGCTGTTCACTGTCCTTTTTTACCTACAACATAAATAATCATTAACCCTTTCCCTCCAGACGCATTTTGACGTGAAAGCAACGGACGACTTTTGAAAACATTATTGCCAAAGGTGAAATTGCTCATGATGAGCAATTTCTCCTTTGGCCACAATGTTTTCAATTTTATTAAACATTTAAGCTATCTTTCTTGGAGATTTTTCAGGTTTTTGCCACTATATTTTCAAAGTCGTCTGCTTCAGATTTGTTGTATGTGAGGAAGGGTTAAATATATCAGCAGGGACAAAGTACTGTACAATCACAGAATCAAAGAAATTATTTAAAATCTCCATTTTTCTCTATAATTTATTAAAATCTAAATTGTTTACATTACCATATTCAATTAAGATGATTTTCAGGGGACAGGGCGCTCCAGTTGTTCGGGCTTGCCAATGAAACAAAACTTTTTGGGGTGGTACAGAAAACTTAACCAAGTACTTTATCATATTATCTATAAGCAAAGTACTTCATAAGTCGAAGTAGGGTCATATTTCTTACAAAAACATTAACTGAATTATGTACTCTTCGCTGTTGATCGAGGTAATTATGGTTAATATATTTTGTAAGTGTTTAAGCTATATCTCTAATGGTTTTGAAAACAAAAATGATTTAGTGTAAATAACTTAACCAGAAATCTAAATCGAAAAAGAGCCAAAATTCTTTTAATTTGTTTTACAGAATTATGTGCTCTTGTCTGTTGATGGAGATCATGATGGTAAATAAGTATTGTAAGTGTATAAGCTATATCTATAATAGTTTTGAAAAAGAAGGGCTGGTACGAAAAACTTAATTAAAATTCTTTGTTGAAAAAGTGCCAAAAGTCTTACAAAAGAGTATATTCTCTTTGTCTGTTGATGGAGATAATGATGCTGAACAAGTGTTGTAAGTGTCAAAGCAATATCTCTAATGGTCTTAAATAAAGCGAGGTGGTAAAAAAAAAATAACCAATGTGTGACGCCAATGCCGACGCCGCAGAGGGTAGGATAGTTCGCATTTTCTAAATATAAAGTGTCTATCAACCTACTATGTCTAATTGACAAATAGTATAGTTAATCTACACTGGTTGCAAATGCTTGACAGTTGGTTTTTATAACATGCCGTTAATATATAATCAAAGATACATTAATCATTTGTTACGTTTGCATCAAACAGCATTTGAAATCATTGTGGACAAAGGAGAGAATACCTAAATCCTACAATGTTTTCAACCACATACTTATCAAAATCATATTTAAATATTTCACATATAACAGCTTTTCTCAGAGCTCATTTCTTTTCATCAACTGAGATACATAGATAACATACGAGATGCCATCTATTGATCGGTACACCATTCTCTTCATCTAGTGGCGCCAGCGGTTTATTAGATTGGACACTCCCATTACAGCCCGGATCCGTATCAAGTTTGATATGCGTCAAATTAACTGAAATGTAAACAATATTTGACAGTAAGAGGAACGTTATTACTTACAGATTTACCTTATTTCCACATGCAATTTACAATCTGACATATCATGAGTAATTTATTCATTGCCACAATATTTTTGACTTAATTCAAGAATTATTTTTTCATTGATAGAAATATACCATAAATTTTGCCAAAGACTTGTTTGTTGTCATCAGCTGTTGATTTTTGTACTTTGGAAAGGGGAGGTCGTTTATGTCCATCATCTGTTATCTAAATAGACCAGAACCAATACTATATTTACTACAACTATCACTAAATGTGATACATACCCCAAACAGGTTGCTTTGTCACAGGACATGGATTAAGGGGCCATGAAACATCCAACTGAAATTCTGGATATATTCATATCTCCTTTTATTACATTGATAAAGAAAAGGAATTAACTCAAATGGAGACATTGTCTTGTGTTCAACTATGTCAATATATCATGCTTCCAATTGTCCAGATGCTTTTAAAAACACTGTGACAAAAGGAGAAATTGCTCATCATGATATATAATGAGCAATTTCTCCTTTTGCGTAAATGTTTTCAAATCTAGTTTATAATTATAACTTTCCATATTTGTGTCAAATTGTTTTCAAAGTCGCCTGCTTCATACTTGATAAATGATAAACGCGTTCATTCCTCTGTTTCAAGGAGAGGCTTTATCTGAGAGAGTAAGTGCCTACCATAATCTTCCTGGTCAATGAGGCCCTTTGGATCAACAAGGGCCATACTGCTCCCATCATGAACATTGTAATGTTCTAGTGTGTTCAGCCTCAACCATTCTCCATCCATCTTACTGCTGGGATCTTCATCCTTAATCACAAGTCTTCCACCATTACCCCAGTGCCACTCTGTCATCAGATAAATAAATCAATTAGCATCTTCCAACCTGTGACGCATCTGCAGCAGACACCACTTAACTGTTTCCCAAGCTTTCTGACGCCTCTGCAGCAGACCTCTTTTGTTAACAGTGTGGCAAAAGGGAAAATTGCTCATCATGAGCAATTTTCGCCATTTGCGACAATTTTTCAATTTTATTCAAAAACTAAACTCCCATTTAAGGAGATTGTTTGTACTTTTGCCAATATGTTATAAAAGTCGTCTGCTTCAGATTTGTTGTAAGTGGAAAAGGTTTAAAATATCGTCGCAAATGGAGAAACTGCCCATAATGGGCAATTTCTTTAATTACCACAATGCTTTTGCTTCTTTGAAATATTTGTAGTTTAATTTTTAAAACCTGTCTATATTATTGTCTAGATGTTTTCAAAGTTGTCTACTGCAGATTTGTTGAATGAGTGAAATTGTTAAAAAACACATCAGTTATGTCACACAAAAAGAGGACCGTGATGGTTCTATATTGATCACCTGATTTAATATACTTTTTGATGTAGTTTTCAATGTTTTAATTCTATACATATAAGGAAAACATACCTAGCGACCATGTGAATCAACCAATTAGATAAATTAGAACAAAATTTGATTTGACATGAACAGTCCTATCCTACCGAGATCGAGTTCAGCCGATTCCACTGTGAACTGGGATGCTGGATAATTGACGTAAATCTGACTCAAACATTTAGACTTGACCTGTGATATGGTATCACAGTCCAGTACTTTACAATCTCGTATCTCCTCACTGTTCTCTACTATCAACTTCAAGGTCTGAAACAGATAAGATTAAATTTATAGAGTTTTTCTTCCCCTGTTTTCAACTGTATTTCAGTTTTAAGCCCGCGACAGTATGCCTTTTCGTGATCATTCGATGATTAGCCAAAACTAGTTTAGTAAATGTGTCATGCACACCAATGACCACTGGGACATAGATTTTGTTTGCTAGAGATGTCAGTTAAAGAAAAGGTTGAAGACCTACAGATATCAGGCCATCACACTAGGTCACCACGAGCCTTTCGTGCTCAGGTCGACCTTAGCAGGTGATCCTTTCTTTGAAGTTCCATCCCAATCGAACCAGTGATTTAACCCAAAATGACACATGCACCACAGACTATTCTACTTGATGTAAAAAATGAACTGTTAAAAGTGTATATATGCTTAATTATATCATTGGTCTGCTTGCAGTATAATTTGAATTCAAGAATTGAGTCATTAATTCATTCATTCCTTTTTGTGATTTTATAAACTAAAAGTGCAGTCATGGGATCAATGCTCAAATGTATACCCTTTCATTGACCGCTTTTTATATCAAAACAACTCAAATTTATGGAAATATATCCATTTTATAATGTAAATGTAATCATTCAAAGTTATACTTACCAATGAGGTAGGTTTATCGTCCTGTTTCAGTAACTTTTCCTCAGACAATGTGTATTTCGAATCCCCGGTGAGAGAATCTATGGGCCCAGACTCCATGGTTAACTGTGTGCCTTTCAACAACATATACAGCGGAGAACCAGAATTCATCTAGATATAAACAAGATAATTTTGAAAGCTTCCATTTCTGTATGCAAGAAATAAGGAACAATTAACAATGAGTTTTTATGAAAGGTGAGATATCTTTAACCCTTTTTAACTTGCAGACAACTTTTAACAACTTTGTGGCAAAATCGAAAAATTGCTGAGCAATTTCTCCTTTTGTCACAATGTTTCCAACAATATTCAATAATAATACTTTCAAGTTTCAAAGTTAGCTGCTGCAGATTCCGTGTATGAGGGAAATGGTTCAGTTAATTTAATATCTGTTAAACTAGCACATAAAGACGTTGGTAATATCTATTGTCAAAAAACAGCAAAACAGACTTGCTGTGTATGTGCTTTTATTTCATAAAAATAGTATTCAAATAGACATAAAGTATTGACAGACTAATCACATTCAACAGGAGAGACATGATGGCCCTGGATCGCTCATCTGAATTCTACAATGTGATTTGTAAAGCTTACCACATTAACTCATTTTCTTACCAACCAACATGCCATGAAGTATTCTTGTAGATGGTCACCCAAGGAAATATTATTTGGAAATTGGCCGGATTCTTTTGGAGAAGCTGATATGTAAACGTTTTCAATGTAAGCGTATAAGGCAAAACAGCCCCAACCCTGGCGACCACATTTTACAACCAATCAACATGGATTAGATCGTTTTTACAAAATCATTTGGAAAGCGGCCAGATTCTTTCGAGGGTGAAGATTGTTTTCACTTTAGCCATATAAGGCAAAATGGCTTGAAGGAATCTGATAGAGGGTCATCCACGGAACATTTCTAAAAATTATTTGGAAATTGGACAGATTCTTTTGGAGAAGAAGCTTTTTACTTTAGCCATATAAGGCAAAACGGCCCCGCCCTCCGGTGGCCATGTTTTTAAATTAATAAAAATGGCTTGAAGGAATCTGATAAAGGGTCACCCAAGGAACATTTTTAAAAATTATTTGGAATTCTTTTAAAGTTTTCACTTTAGCCATTTAGGGTGAAACAGCCCAGCCCCCTGGTGGTCATGTTTAAACACCAATCAACATGGCTTTAAAGACCCACGAATTTATATAAAATTATTTGAAAATCGGCCAACTGGTTTGGGAGGAGAATTTCTGTTACATACAATCAGAGTGAGATTTTGTTCAAAAATATTTATATAGTACAATCCATGATTTACATACAATATTTGAGTATTATTATTTGTTTCCAACTTTTTTCTTATTCGGATTTAATCAAATTTTACAGTAAAACTTTCATGTTAACCCTTTGCCCCTACACACACTTTCTGACAATTCTGCAATAGACAACTTTTGAAAAAAGTATGGCAAAAGGAGACATTGCTCATAATGTGCAATGTCTCCTTTTACCACAATGTTTTCAACTCTATTTAATAATCAAACTCTTATTTAAATCACCTTCTGCAGAACTGATGTATGTGGATAAGGGTTAATATATATATATTTTTTTTACAGATACTAAAAGAATGCATATAATATTGAACAAAGTAAATTTCCTCTCTTCCTAAAAAAAAACCCTGATCTAAACCCTTTTATTGAATCAACTTCCAAATCACAAAATCAGTTCCTGTAGTCAAAAGATTAAAAAAAAAAGACATTTGTAACATCAACAGTCTAAATTAAAGCTCATATTACACACATTGATCTTAATGCTTTCCCTCATATAGACGCTTTCTGACACCTCTACAGCAAACAACTTTTTGGAAACATGATGACAACAGATGAAATTGCTCAAAACAAGCAATTTCTCCTTTTGTCACCATGTTTTCCACTCTGTTCAATTATTGTACCTTTATTTAAAGGGAGTTTCCAAGTTTTTTGGGGTATGTTTTCAAAGTCTGTTGCAGATTTGTTTTATTTGGGAAAAGGTAAAACTAGCCAAAGTCTTGGAAAAGAAAAATAATCTAGTGATCCAAGACATTACACAACTCAAAAGTTGTTTCACAGAAATAAAAACAATATGGTACTTACTTTTACATGAGGATATAAACTTAAAACCAGCCAGTTACTCAGTAACTTCTCTGTGATACTCTCACACCTGTAACATAAACAACAACAACTTGTTTGATTCAGGTTTTTCCGGCTTTCAACATTATTATAGTTATATCACGTCAACAGTTCACTTATTCAAGATCCCTGGAAACGTAAACCAGTACTAGGCTCGAAAATATGCCTTGCCCAAGCGCACTCCACCATGATGATCATGTCGCGACTGAGGATCTAACCCGGGACGCCCGGTTTAAACTCCCGACGCTAACCACTCGACCACAGCGGATTCAACAATGAGGCATGAAATGCGGATCCAGGAAAAACTAACATATATAAAAGTTTATTTACCATGTAATTATTGATACTGGAACTCAATATGTATGTCTGTAATAAGTAAGTGCTCCTGCAGGAGATTGCTTTTGCCAGGAAAAATTATTAGAATTTTTGTATTAAACCCTTTCCCACATACAACAAATCTGCAGCAGACAACTTTGAAAACATACCTGCTAAAATAAGGAACTATAATGGAGTGCTTCCCGGAGCACGTGTGTCACCTGCCGGGGCCTTGTCAGAAACTTTTAATTTTTGACAGAAAAGGGGCAATAACAATTTCAATGTAATCCTTTGAGTAGAAAAAAAGTTATTTGAAAACGTGACGAAAAAGTGTGACGGACAAACAGACGGACGGACTCATGGGAGAGTACTTGTGGGTTTATTTCGTTTGATGTTTTTTTGTTGGGTGCACCCCACAAGTATGCTATTCATTCCGTAATTAACGCCCTTTTACGGAATGAATAACATTAATATGCAAATGAGATACTCGTTATAAAAAATAAAAATAAACTATTTATCTAAGTGTCTTTATAAGGGTGGTGGGTGGACACCCCACAAGTACTCTCTCATGCGGACGGACAGACAGACAGACGCCGGACAAGTGACACAAACACGCAGGTGACACAAACACGCAGGTGACACAAAAACTCTATAAATGAAAGTATTATTACTGAAAAAAGTTGAAATATTGTGGCAAATGGAGAAATTGCTTGCTTTTATCATCTTTATATAGGAAAGGGTTTAATGTTCAATGGTTAATAAGATATATATTATAATACAATCAATCCAAACTCATGTCATTTCTCGTACCTATATCTATATTTGGATATAGTAGCTATGTCTATGGTCCTTTCATAATGTGTATAATTGTTATGTTAAAATTAAAAATGCTCACATCCTCAGATATTACTATCAATATACTCAGTTTATGTATTGCAACTAATTGTTCAACCACAGTCTATATGTATTGAAACTAATTGTATAACCACAGCATAGATCAATTTTTTCTTGAACTCTTACATTGTTAAATTATTGCAAATTCTTCTGAAAAATCCATTTCTCCGTTTGTAAATTTGCTTGTAAATCATAACCAGTTTCTTCCATTCTCAAAATGCTTAAGACAATTGTCTGCTGCAAAGGTATCACCTATAAGGGTGAACATGTTACATGTATTGCAATATTTCTAACAAGTATGGTTAACCTTCAGACCAATCTCAGTTTTCGCATCATTCAAATTTGAAGTCTTAAAATAGTTCGTCATATCAAATAAATACAACATTACTCAAACGGAAAGCATGATTGATGGATAAAATTGATTATCAAAAATGAGAAATATAACAAAAATAAGTCACTACTTTACCTTCTAAAGAGAGTTTTCTGTGATCTACTTGGCGTCCCATCCACTAAATTACCAAGCAGTACCGTCAATATCCTATAAAGGCACAAACACATGTAATACTTTAAAAAAAAACACCTGTTAAGTGATAATTGGTATTGCAGAGGCTGTAACTTTAAAATGACTCATTTGATCTTCCTGTTTATAAAGTTTGTTAAAAGTCACAATAAATTATCTAGAATACTGATTGGAAAAAGCTTAAGTTATGATAACAAGAGCGCTAACTAAATAATTATTTAAGCCAGATTTATGTGACTTAGTATAGACATGCGTATTATTTCTAGAAACATGTGTACCAAGTTTCATTTGAATATGTGTAACTGTTTCTGAGTTACGAGGTAAGGATCAAATTTTGTAATGATGACGATGCTAAGGGTATCACAATTGCCAGAATTGCCAGAATTGTTTTCGTCGAAAAACAGATGATCGGGTATACTATCAATTTAATATTTTTATTTCTGTTACTAGAATGGACTTTTATAAGTAAAACGGTTGCTTGTCTGTTACATATTTATATAATCATTGGAAGACAATATACAATATTTATGAAGGGAAGGGTTATACTTGTAATTCGTTTGTTTGATGGTTGTTTTACGCCACTTTAAACACTATTTCAGATATATAACAATGTGTTATGCCAAGTTGAACACTATTTCAGATTATATAACAATGTTTTACGCCACTTTTAACACTATTTCAGATATATTACAATGTTTTAAGCCACTTTAAAAAATCGTTCAGATATATTACAATGTTTTACGCCACTTTAAACACTATTTTTAAGATATATTACAATGTTTTACGCCACTTTAAACACTATTTCTAAGATATATTACAATGTTTTACGCCACTTTAAACACTATTTCAGATATATTACAATGTTTACGTCACTTTAAACACTATTTCAGATTATATTACAATGTTTTACTACACTTTAAACACTATTTCAGATAAATTACAATGTTTTACGTCACTTTAAACAATATTTCAGATTTAGTACAATGTTTTACGCCACTTTAAACACTATTTCAGATATATTACAATGTTTTACGCCACTTTAAACACTATTTCAGATATATTACAATGTTTTACGCCACATTTAAACACTATTTTTAAGATATATTACAATGTTTTACGTCACTTTAAACACTATTTTTAAGATATATTACAATATTTAACTCCACTTTAAACACTATTTCAGATATATTACAATGTTTTACGCCACTTTAAACACTATTTCAGATATATTACAATGTTTTACGCCACTTTGAACACTATTTCAGATATATTACAATGTGTATTGATAAATAACCAAAACTACCAGTATTTACTATCCTAAAACAAAAACATCTTGTAAATCCCTTGTAGAAGACGAATACCATTTTCTTATGATTTGTCCTTTTTACAGTGATATACAATGTAAATTCTTTCCAACGTGAGTTTTTATTCAACCTTATATGGAAAGTTTCTATAGAGTAATGTTTTCTCAAAATGAAAAAAAATGGAAAAAAACAGTAAACTTTTTTGGCAATGTACATTTACCATGCATTTGAGATGAGAAATTCCTTTATGAGCAGCTTTGGTTTAAGACTAAATACTACATATATTTGTATTGTCTAAAAATATAGCAAAATGTTATTTTTACTTTTGATCTTCAAATTATACATTATTAAACCTTCTCATTGTTACTCTGTATATGTATACTTGTATATACTTGACTATATATAATGTTCACACTTCACATAATTTGTGAGCCGTCCCGCGAGAAAACCAACATTGTGACCTCTGCTTACTCTATCGACCCAGACTGATCCGGGCCGACAAATTCCTTCTTAGGGGGAATGAGGTTTAGATTAATGATTCCCAAAACAGAAAATCCACAGGAGGCGAGAAGTGTCTGTCCGGGTTAGCCTGCGTGGCATGCTTATGCTGATCCGGGTCGATACTTAACGCAAAGTTCACAATGTTGGTTTTCTCGCGGGACGGCTCATGTATATATGTTTTGTATTTTGTGTATGGGCCAGTGGCCTACATAACACTTTTGGATAAACTGTAAAACAGACACATCCGAATGCTTTTCCTGCAATCCTAACTATCAAGGAGGGGAACCATTACTACGGATGTTGGTATGACTGGACTGGGAATTGATCATTGATCTCATGCTCCAGAGAACGCTCTAATCACTATACCACAGAGACGAGGGAAATGTAATTAACAGCTATATTTACTCATGGAAATACTCCATTCTTCCAAGAAGAGCCACACTTAAATGTCCAGCCATGTTTGACCTGTGTGAAAATAAAAAAACTTTTCAGCAGCGTCATGCAAATATCACTCTTGTAGTACACGTATAACATACAACAAATCTGCAGCTGACGACATTGAAAACATTTAGGCAAATATATGGAAAATCTCTTTTAGTGAAAATATCATTATATTGAATAGAGTTGAACAATAGTGACAGAAGGAGAAATTGCTAATTATGAGGAATTGCTCCTTTTCCACTATCTTTTAATAAGTTGTCTGCTACAGATTCATCAGAATGCATCTTCAAGTGGCAAGGAATTAACCCTTTCCCACATACAACACATCTGAAGCAGACGACTTTGAAACCAGTGACAAATACCTGAGAAATCT
Source organism: Serripes groenlandicus (assembly GCA_031761405.1). Lineage (NCBI taxonomy): Eukaryota > Metazoa > Mollusca > Bivalvia > Cardiida > Cardiidae > Serripes > Serripes groenlandicus. The sequence goes on from JASEVX010000007.1 coordinate 8,023,149, forward strand.
CCATAAAAGATAGCTTAATTGATAAATAAATTTGGAAAAATTGTGGCCGAAGGAAAAAACTGCTCATCATGAGCTATTCCACCTTTGGCCACAATGTTTTCAAAAGCCGTCTGCTGCTATTACGTCAAAATACGTCTGCAGGTTCGAAAGCGTTAATTTAAACAAGAAGGCCAAGATGGCCCTAAATTGATCACCTGAGTAAAAGTAAATAAGTAGCAAATATTTAACTGCAAATATCTGGGTAAATTTGATCAAGAGTGCAAATGAAACTGCAAGGGAGTGGACACTGTTAAAGAAATAGCTTTTCAGTAAAGGCCATTTGTTTTTTTCTTCAAATCTAACAAGAACTTTAATAAGAATGGAATTATAAAGTGTTGTCACGTTGCGCCTTTCCTAATGCCGCCTTGCTGCCCTGTTTTTTAACAAAATAAAAATGGCTTGAACAGATTTTGTAGATGGTCGCTAAAAGAACATGTCTACCAAATGTTCTTGGAATCGGAAAAGCAGATGACGGAGGAAAGGGATTTTAAGGTTTAAGTATATCTCTCCCTTTCTAATGCCGCAGCATCCAAAGTTCTACACTTAATGTAAGTTATTGAACAATTTTGAAAGAGGGCAATGAAAGAAACATTCCTTTGCAGTTAAGTTGATATTGGTCAAGTGACAATTTACCGCTTTTGTATTGACGCCTGGTTACTATGATTTTGTAACCAAGTAATACAGCTTATACAAATTAAGAAGAGAATCACTTAAGTAAGATTCCTATTCAATTTTCTTAAAATCTGAGAAGCACTTTCATAAAAATAGAATTTTTAAATTTTGTAATTTTGCCCCTCTTCCGATGCCGTCCGACTGCCATGTTTTGCGACCAATCAGTATGGCTTGAACAATTATTGTAGAAGGTCACTCAATGAACATTTCAGCCAGATAATATTGGAATCTGACAAGCAGATGCAGAGGAGATGAATTTTAAAGTTTATACATTTTGCCCCCTTTCTGATTTCGCAGCAACCAACGTTCTAAATGGAATTTATATCTTTGAACAATTATGAAAGAAGATTACTAAAGAAACATTCTTATGAAGTTTGGCTGAAATTGGTCCTATGGTTTAGAAGGAGATGTTTAAAGCTAAAGGTTAACACCGGACAACGGCCAGACGGATGACGGACAGAGAGTCAGGTGATCTAAACAAGTATATTTGTATCAAGTGAAGATAAATATCTACTTGTACATGCATGTTACATGATCCCATTGTAAAATAATTGTCACAAGTTTCCTGAGAACTTTGAGCCGAGCCCTTGAAGCTCAGTCAGTAGCGACACGGGGTGTCAATCGAGGGGATGTCAGATCGAACCTCAGCTTGGCTAATAATATTTCCGACAAAACTCACCAGTGTCATTCGTCTTCCACCAATGGCCTAACAGTCTATGTTGAAAAGAAGTCAGTTGCTTGGAAATTATGTTGTGTAGAGCCGTGGTTGAAAATGGCGTTAATCTCCAATCAATCAATCAATGAAAACTTGAAATATTGAAACTACTTATTGAACAATGCAAGTCCAGATAATTATGATCAATTGGATGTACTTGCTGATCTAAGTCTACACGGGTTGCACTGGCACACAAACTTATGCTGATCCTGGTCTTATTTCATTGAAATAAAATTATGCCTAAAAATATTAAATTATCAAAGAATACAAAATATTATTAACACCTAATAAAGTAAATACATGTCAATAGAAATACGCACAATTATGTAGATTGGATTTTGTTGTTGTTGATAATTTAATAATTCAGGCATATTGCACTATAGATCACCTTGAGAATTCGGCTCAGGTTGATATTTACTCTTACCTTCATACAGACGCTTTCTGATGCCTCTGAAGCAAACGACTAATGAAAAATTATCCTTTTGCCACAATGTTTTAAACTTATTTAAATAATATTTCCTTGATAAATGGAGAGTATCCACATTTGTTCACAAATGTTACCGAAGTCATCTGCTGATAAATTGCTGTATGTGGGAAAGGGGTTATAACAGAACCATACATATTATACATTTCTCTTACTTTTCTTTCAAGAAGAATTTCTTTTGTTTCTCCATTGTTGAAATCACAGAAACCAGGAAAAATTTGTTCAGCATCAGTTCTTCAAATGTGTCCATACCTTCCTTTAGTTTACTTCTTATTCCATTAGTTACCTACAGGGGATACAACATATTTAACAATAAGGAGTTGATAGTTTGAAGTATTTCAATCTCACTAGTCACGTAACCCAGACAGTGTGTGCCGACTCAAAATATCACTTTTGTAAGCGAGACTTTGAGTATAATATACTCACAACAAGGGTTCGGAAGAGGTAAAATAAAGATAAAGTGTTAACCCTTTCCAACATATAGACGCATTTGTACGCATTTGCAGCTAACAACTTTTGAAAAACATCGTGACAAAAGGAGAAATTGCTTGAAACGAGCTATTTCTCTTTTTACCACAATGTTTTCAACTTTTTTCAGTAATGATACCTACAATTATAGAGATTTTCCATATTTTTGAGTATACATTTTTATCTTGATATTCCTAATTGCGATGATTTTTTCCAAATGCAAAGCTGGACAGGTTAATTTTCAAAACTCAGCATTGAAAGTAATACCTCTAAGGGTTTTGGAAAAAAAGTGAATTGGTACAAACAATGTGTGAGACCAACACCAACTCCAACGCCGACGCAGACGCCGACGCCGAGGTAAGTAGTATAGCTAGCCCTTTCTTCGAAAAGTCGAGCTAAAAAGTAAACAATAATCATTCAAAGATAAATATGAAAATACTTAAAAATGTGCTTAATCATTTTGAAATAATTGAACCATCAACGTTTTTAAACATTTATTAGGTCATGGTAACCTGCTTTATAACATGTTAAGAAATAATTTTATAAATTCTGAACCATGAAAAAACTAACAAACAATTCCTCATAAAATGTCCCAATTATAAATAAAGAACTGCTTTTCAAAGAAAAAGTTATGCAAAACGTAATGACATTGAGTCAGGACAGTTGCTTATCTAATAATACAGAGAGAACAAAATGACAACCCTGCAGAAAATACATAAAAACAAGAGCTGTCAGAGGACAGCATGCTCGACTCTTTCGTGCTTGCCAATAAAACAGAACAGAAAACATAAGCAATTACTTTATTATACTATTTATAAGCAAAGTACTTTATAAGTCGTTAAAGGGTCTTAATTTTTACAAAAACCTTCACTGAATTATGCACTCTTGGCTGTTGGTGGAGGTATTGATCGTAAAAAGATAGTGTAAGTGTTCAAGCTATATCTCTAATTGTTTTGGAAAACGTGACAGAGTTATGTACTCTTGTCATTGGATGGAGGTACTGATGGTAAATAAGTACATGTATTGTAAGTGGGTAAGCTATATCTATAATGGTTTTGAAAAAACTGGGGTGGTACGAAAAACTTAAACTAAAATTTTAAGTCGTAAAAGGGCCCTAATTCTTTAAAAAAAAACTTGACAGAATTATGAACTCTTGTCTGTTGATTGAGACAATGACACATGTAGTGAGAAAGTGAAAAGTGTTGTAAGTTTCGAAGCAATATCTGTTATGGTTTTGACAAAAAGTGAATTGGTACAAAAAAAAGTCTGAAAAGGGCCATAATTCTAACAAATACCTTGACAGAGTTATCTACTCTTGTCTGTTGATGGAGGTAATGAAGGTTAATAAGTATTGTAAGTGTATAAGCTATATCTGTTATGGATTTTATGGATGTAATGATGGTGAATACGTGTTTTAAGTCTCAAAGCAATATCTGTAATGGTTTTGAACAAAAGTGAATTATTAAAAAAAACTTAACCAAAATTCGATGTCAAAAAAGGCATAAGTCTGTATATAGTTATGTACTCTTGTCTGTTAAGGGAGGGTATAATGGTGAATTAGTGTTGTAAGTTTCAAAGCAATATCTGTAATGGTTTTGACAAGAAATTGAATAGGTACAAAAAACTTAACCAAAGTTCTAAGTTTAAAAAGGGCCATCATTATTACAAAAGCCTTGACAGAGTTATGTACTCTTGGCTGTTGATGGAAGTAATGATGGTGAATAAGTGTTGTAAGTTTCAAAGCAATATCTGTAATGGTTTTGACAAAAAAGTGAATTGGTACAAAAACCTTAACCAATGTGTGACACCAACGCCGACGCCAACGCCGGGGCGAGTAGTATAGCTAGCCTTTTCTTCGAAAAGTCGAGCTAAAAAGATTGTTATTAAACAGATTGTAGATAAATCAAAAGTATTTAATTACAAAGAATGACAGTGATTGGTGGCTAAAAACTTACCACTTCTGTGAACAAAATCGAATAGAAATTATTTGTAATGTTATGTTACTGTACTAGTTATATAGCACAAAATTATGGTTGGTATAATAACCGTATATAACAGTGCAACATTAACCCTTTCCTGCATGAAGATGCATTGTGTGGCAATTGCATCCGACTCCTTTTGATAATATTGCATTGAAAGGAGAAATTTTGCCTTCGCCACACTGATGTCAACGCTTTTCAATAATGATGCTTTCATTTAAAGAGATTTGCCATATTTTTGCATCGATGAAAATATGGCAAATCTTTTGGTGAAGATTTATGTATTTCAAGATGGGGTTAAATAATCTAATTCTAACAAATACCCATCACATATTCTACTTACATATATGTGCTGGAAGCAAACTCTTTCTACACAACTTAGGTTAGGGCCTAGAAACCTAGTATTAAAACCTTAATTGCCTTTGATGATAATAATTTAAGCATGCGTGTAGAAAGAAGAGAAATCATTATTTATATTCTTAGATTTAATTTTCAAGCAGGATTTTGTTCTCGTAAAGTAGATCAGAAGTGTTAGCTGACAAAAATATGAAAATTATGCGAGAATATTTTAGTAAGTAACACAATACGCTTCAGCATTTATTCCCAATTATGAAATCAGAAATCATCTTAGATTTCAATTAATCCATGTTTTCATCCCTTGTGAATAAGCACAATTTTTCAGTTATATAACAGCAAAGACTTGGTAAATTATCAGTACCAATGATTGATTGATTGGAGTTTAAATTTTCCCTTATACAGATAGTTTCTGATGTCTCAGAAGCCAAAGATAATTTAAAACATGGTGGACAAAGGAGTAATTGCTCATATTAAGCAATAATTACTTTTTCCACAATGTTTTATCCATATTCAATAAGGAACATTTCATGTACATACATTTTACATATCATTGCCTCTATGTTTTCAAATTCGTCTACTGCAGATTTGTTGTATGTAGAAAAAAGGACCGATGCTGTTTTGTCATGAGGGCAAATTCAACTAATCATGTGCTTCCAGGCTCTTTCAGTCTAGTTCTCCAGACATCATTCTTCCCAACCTGGTATCCAGCTGTAAAAGCGAACACATTAACCAAACAAAGGATTGCAACCTGGTCTCCAGCTGTCAATGTGGACACATTAATCAAACAAAGGATTGAAACCTGGTCTCCAGCTGTCAAGGGGGACACATTAACCAAACAAAGGATTGAAACCTCGTCTCTAGCTGTCAAATTGAACATATTAACAAAACACAGGATTGAAACCTGGTCTCCAGCTCTCAATGTGGACACATTAACCAAACAAAGGATTGAAACCTGGTCTCCAGCTGTCAAGGGGGACACATTAACTTAACAGAGGATTGAAACCTGGTCTCCAGCTGTCAAGGGGGACACTTTAACCAAACAAAGAATTGAAACCTCGTCTCCAGCTGTCAAGGTAGACACATTAACCAAACAAATGATTGAAACCTGGTCTGCAGCTGTCAAGGGGGACACATTAACCAAACAAAGGATTGAAACCTGATCTCCAGCTGTCAATGTGGACACATTAACCAAACAAATGATAGAAACATGGTCTGCAGCTTTCAAGGGGGACGCATTAACCAAACAAAGGATTAAAACCTGGTTTCCAGCTGACAAGTTGGACACATTAACCAAACAAACGATTGAAACCTCGTCTCCAGCTGACAAGGTGGACACATTAACAAAACAAAGGATAGAATCCTGGTATCCAGCTGTCAAGGTGGGCACATTAACAAAACAAAGAATTGAAACCTGGTCTCCAGCTGTCAATGTGGACACATTAACAAAACACAGGATTGAAACCTGCTCTCTAGCTGTCAATGTGGACACATTAACACAACACAGGATTGAAACCTGGTCTCTAGCTAACAAAGTGAACACATTAACAAAACAAAGGATAGGATCCTGGTCTCAAGCTGTCAAAGAGGACACATTAACAAAACAAAGAATTGAAACCTGGTCTCCAGCTGTCAATTTGGACACATTAACAAAACACAGAATTGAAACCTGGACTCTAGCTGTCAATGTGGACACATTAACAAAACACAGGATTGAAACATGGTCTCTAGCTATCAAAGTGAACACATTAACAAAATAAAGGATATAATTCTGGTCTCCAGCTGTCAAGCTGGACACATTAACAAAACAAAGAATTTAAACATGGTCTCCAGCTGTCAATGTGGACACATTAACCAAACAAAGGATTGAAACCTGATCTCCAGCTGTCAATATGGACACATTAACCACACAATGGATTGAAACCTGATCGTCAGCTGTCAATGTGCACACATTAACCAAACAAAGGATTGAAACCTGGTCTCCAGCTCTCAATGTGCACACATTAACCAAACAAAGGATTGAAACCTGGTATCCAGCTGTCAAGGTGGACACATAAACAAAACAAAGGATTGAAACCTGGTCTCAAGCTGTCAAGAGGGACACATTAACCAAACAAAGGATTAAAACATGGTCTTCAGCTGTCAAGGGGGACACATTAACCAAACAAAGGATTGAAACATGGTCTTCAGCTCTCAACGTGGACACATTAACCAAACAAAGGATTGAAACCTGATATCTAGCTGTCAATGTGGACACATTAACCAAACAAAGGATTGAAACCAGATCTTCAGCTGTCAATTTGGACACATTAACCAAACAATGGATTGAAACATGGTATTCAGCTGTCAATGTGGACATATTACCAGACAAAGGATGACAAGGTGACACATTAACCAAACAAAGGATTGAAACATGGTCTTCAGCTCTCAATGTGGACACATTAACCAAACACAGGATTGAAACCTGGTATCTAGCTGTCAAAGTGAACACATTAACAAAACAAAGGATATAATCCTGGTCGCCAACTGTCAATGTGGAAACGTTAACCAAACAAAGTATTGAAACCTCGTCTTCAGCTGTCAAGGTGGACACGTTAACAAAACACAGAATTGAAACCTGGTATCAAGCTGTCAAAGTAGACACATTAACAAAACAAAGGATTAAAACCTGGTCTCCAGCTGTCAATGTGGACACATTAACCAAACAAAGGATTAAAATCTAGTCACCAGCTGTCAATGTGGACACATTAACCAAACAAAGGATTGAAACCTCGTCTCTAGCTGTCAAGTTGGACACATTAAACAAACACAGGATGGAAACCTGATCTCCAGCTGTCAAGGGGAACATATTAACCAAACAAAGGATTGAAACCTGGTCTCCAGCTGTCAATGTGGACACATAAACCAAACAAACAATTGAAACCTGGTCTTCAGCTGTCAAGGTAGACATTAACCAAACAAAGGATTGAAACCTGGTCTCCAGGTGTCAAGGTTAACACATTAACCAAACAATTAATTGAAACCTGGTCTCTAGCTGTCAAGGGGGAAACATTAACTAAACAAAGAATTGAAACCTAGTCTCCAGCTGTCAAGAGGGACACATTAATCAAACAAAGGATTGAAACCTGGTCTCCAGCTGTCAATGTATACACATTAACCAAACAAAAGATTGAAACCTGGTATTCAGCTGTCAAGGTGGACCACATTAATCAAACAAAGAATCGAAACCTGGTCTCTAGCTGTCAAAGTGGACACATTAACCAAACAAAGACTTGTAACCTGATCTCTAGCTGTCAATGTGGACACATTAACCAAACAAAGGATTGAAACCTGATCTCTAGCTGTCAATGTGGACACATTAACTAAACAAAGAATTTAAACCTGGTCTGCAGCTATCAAGAGGGACACATTAACCAAACAAAGAATTGAAACCTGGTCTGCAGCTGTCAATGTTTCACATTAACCAAACAAAAGATTGAAACCTGGTCTTCAGCTGTCAAGGTGGACACATAAACAACTATAGCATTGATGTCGTATGGTTCGTTATAATTTATTGTGAAACTGAGGATTTGAGTTGTTCAATGTTGTGTATGATTTCATCGACTGTCCAAGTACTGATTCCTTTGAAGCTGAGTATAAATGCTATCAGCTGAAACCTTGTTTTCCCAATTAATGTAGAGTATGTATGTTTAACCTACAAACTAATGGGTTATCTTTTAGTATTATATACTGTATTTTAATGCAAAGTATGAATTTTTCGTTTACATCATTGTATTGCTGATTATATTCCAGAATTAGCTAATTACAAATAATTAACCCTTTTATACACATCTGCAGAGACGACTTTGAAAATGATTTCTGGAAAAAAAGAAATTGCTCAAAATGATTCATTTCTCATTTCTCATTTGTTTAATGTTTAATTTCAAGAGATTTCCATAATTTCACTAGATCTTCTCTTATCAACAAGTGTCAAATTCACTTGAAAAGTTAATAAAGAAAGGTGTAGTATAATTTAAATTAAACATTATTTAGTTTACATCGATTGCGAGGCAAGCTTTTAGCTTAAATTAATCGATGTCTTCTTCCTGGAGACTTAACCAGTACTCACGCCGTTTGTTTGGAAAAATCCCAAAGTCAGGACTCGCTCTTCGCGGGACTCCAACCAGGGACCTTAAATACGAGAGGCCGACGCTTTACCTCGCATCAATGTATTCCACTGTAGTATAATTGATTCTCTGGTGATGATCTTATAAGTATAAGCAAGATATATCTATTCTATTAAAGTTATTTAACCCCCCTTTCCCACATACAAAAATCTGCAGCAGACGAATTTGGAAAAATTTATCAAAAATTGGAAAATCTTTATAATTGAATGGATAACCAATGACTAAAAGTGGAAAACATTGTGGCAAAAGGAGAAAATGCTCATCATGAGCAATATCTTCTTTTGCCACAATATTTTCATAAGCTGTCTGCTTCAGAGGCGTCAGAAAGCGTCTATATGATGGAAAGGGTTAACCCTTTATCACATGGATACTCTCCGTATACGAAAGAAGTTTGAAACATTGTGGCAAATCAAATGGAGGTGGTGCTTGTTTTGAGCAATTTCTCTTTTTGTCACAATGTTTTCTAAAGTCATCTGCTACAGATGCTGAAGAAAACATCAGTATGTAGGAAAGGTATAAACAGAAAAACATTAGTACATTTCAGAAGTCCACATTATCTACAGGCTTGGTAAAAAGAAACAAAAGTTTTGGTTCAAAGAGAGAGAAGATTTAGCCCTCTCCACTGGTTTTAAACAACTCTATGGTAACAAAAACTCACAGTGCTTCAAATGACGGGGTTAATATGAACTTAAAAGCATGTATGCTACCTCCTGGAAATTTACACAATCATGAATATTTAAATCCAGAAATCTTTGAAACTTTGTATCGCATAGAAAATGTTTATATGTGTGTCTTAATATACACAAAACATTCAAACTGCTTTCTGTTATTTATATTATATGTACTACCCAGAATTGGTATCAGTAAGCCAACTAGACCTTTCTCTAATACGATAATTCTGTAGCAGACGACTTTGAACATATTTTGAAAGAAATAGAAATTCTCTATAATTGAATGGATATATAACCTATAACCTACAACTAAAGATGGAAAACATTGTTGCAAAAGGAGAAATTGCTTGTTTTGAGGCGTCAGAAAGCGTCTATATGAGGGCAAGGGCTAGAGTTCCAATGAACTGACCTTTTGCTACTTTAACCCAGTCCCACATACATCAAATCTGCATCAGACAACTTTGAAATCAATGATGAAAAGATATTTATTATTTCATAAATACGAAAGTGTTATTATTGAAAGGTTTAAAATATTGTGGCAAAAGGACACATTGCTTCTTGCAGGATGAGTCATGTTCAATCATACGAAACAACATAATCTGACCTAACCAAGGCTAAGTTCTGGTCAATGATAACATTGACCTTGGTAATTTTGAATGATGAACCATGACCCCAAAACATCTGACAAAGTTTCAGAAAAATTCGTCCAGGGGTTAATAAGTAATACAGAACTGAAAAGGTGGCTGCTATGTCTCATTTAACATTCATGTGTGAGACAAAAACATCAACTATGTATCGATTAAAAGAGCAGAGTGAATGACGATATACCGTTGACAATACATTTACTATACATATAACTTTCTGTATTAATAAAGCTAGTACAAGACTAAAGTGTGCAGATTTTGTTGTAGGCACCATCAAACATAAATTTCACATATCGCAGATTGAATACTAGAAAGTCTATAACATTACCCATAATTGTCTGGTGATTGAGAACATATGTGCCATGCTTCGGGAAATCAATCTAAGGGCAATAGCGACCAGCGTATATCCAGGGCATGCTGCGCATAGGCACATTCAGATCTGGATCTGATTAGGCTACTTTAAACCCCTCCTCCCCTTTCCCATATACAAAAAATCTGCAGCAGACGACTTTTAAAATATCTATTAAAAGATATGCAAGATCTGTATAAATGAAGGTATAATTACTGGAAAAAAATGAAAACTTTTTTCACAATGTTTTCAAAAGTCATCTGCTGCAATTTCGTCAAAATACATCTATAGGGGGGAAAGGGGTCAACAATTTCCCACACCTATATGCTTTGTGTAGAAGAAATTACTATTTCAGCTAGCTGTCCAATTTACTTCACTTTTTTCTTTGATTGGTCGGGACTTAACGACGTTTTTAACAATTTTCCAGTCATATAACGGCAGCCAGTTCATCTACTCATGTGTTTTCTAGTTTTCTCACACCAGTACTCCACACAAGATACTTTCCAAGCAATTGGCTGATTTTACACATAGACTGTTTATTAGCCCATTGGAGAAAGAATTATTACGCTTGTCACAGTGACTATTGTCAAACGTAAAGAGAGCGTAGGCTGAGCTGGGATTCAAACCCACATCCCTTGGATTGACAGCCAGTACTGCTACTGTCTGAGATATCGGGGCTTGGCTTCCTATTTGTTATTGTCAACTGCTGCCAAGTTATAAGGGTATGCTGTTGAATAGATTAAAGATAGTGTGATGTCAAAATGTTCTAAACTTATAAAATGAAGTCTGAAAAGACCATAACAATTTCTATTAATTTCAAGATAAATATGTCGAGTAAAGCAGTAAACAGTATTGAGCCTGTTCAAAAGGCACGCATGCACAGGATAGCCTGGATCTCAACTGGTGGCACATGTTTGACAAATTCAGTTCCAGCAGTCAAAGGTTTGACAAGAGGAGTTTGATAGAGCCCACAATGTCAGAACAAGTGAAGGAAAGAATACAAGCATGCATACCTTTCGTTTACTTACAACTGGCTCATGCATCAATGGATGTTCCTCCATATGCCACTCTCCCGGAAACATCATCAGGAAACTGTAGCGCTGGTAACTATTGTATGGAAATCCTTTCTCTATCAAACTTTCGTTTACACGAGACATTGTCGTGTGCATGTCCAGAAATTCTGAAAAAAAGTAAAGTACTTTAGCGTTCCCAACTTTGCAATACAAAATCTACAACCACATCAGATAGAATGTGCAAAAGAAAGCTAACATTCATGTATATATATTATTTCTAAATCTACTAACAAATAAGAATGTGATCATTTCCAACATATGAGTTTCTGCTGCGGACAACTTTTTAAAAAATAAATTAGCAAAAAGGAGCAATTGCTCATGCTGATCAATTTCTCTATTTGCCTCAATGTTTTAAACTCTACTCAATATTTACACTTTCTTTTAAAATGACTGAAATCCAGATGGCACGAAAAAGCAACAACAATTCGCCCTAAATTGTATTCTTTATGTTATCCAAGTAAAACCAGGGTAGAAAATATATCGTTTTTTATCAATAAAGTGAACTTAAGTCGTTTTCAATTGTCCCGATGAAGGGGTTTCCTATTTAAAAATACTGACAGGGTAGAATTTGCGATGGAAAAAGTATCGAAATCAAAAAAATCTCAACGACTATAGGGGTATATATTATGTCAGTTATCATATTTTAATGCCCCAAATACAAAAATAACACTTATTTTCTTAAAATTGGAAATTTTAATTTTTTTCGACAGTTGGGTATCTGGAATTCAGTCGCTTTAAGCAGATTTCATTCTTTTTTGGCCTTGATGTTCTCAAATTTTCTGTAGATATGTTGTATGTTGGAAAAGGTTGAACAGGGTTGACAGGAATTTAAGTTTGAAGAGAGTCGATTACCAAGCTTTCCACAAACATCAAGACTCTTTAGTGTACTTCTACAAAATAAAAACTTTATGATAGATAAATACTTTATTTTCAACTTGTATAACATATGTACATCATTGTTACAAATACAAATACAAATTCAATTTCATATACAAATACAAATCCAAATTCAATTTAAATTTCATATCGTGACATATATACTACAATAGGATTCTATAGAATGTTACTCGAGAAAATATGGAAAAGAATTGATTTAGTGAAAATATTTTTCTGATTATGTTATAGTGTAAAACCTCACGGAGGAATGTGACTATTTCTTTCTTCAAAAGCATATTTTATGAATTTAAATAGCTTTAATAATGTGGCTGGATTTTCAATTTTAATTATATGTATAAACTTTTGCAGGTTTGGCTTGACGTAATAATAACGTTTAATGTATACTTCTCGAAGATTCTGGTGACAAAGGCATTCGATAATAAAGTGGTATTCGTCGTCGATAGTTTGTACATTACAGTGTTTACACACTCTCTCATTTCTCGAAATGCTTACTCGCACGTGTCTACCGGTTTCTATGCGTAAATTATGAGAAGAGGTGCGTAATTTTGTAAATTAATTTCTGTATTTCCTAAACGTTACTGTATTCAAATAGTGTTGTATTCTGAATTCTGATTTTATATGAATGTATAAATAAGATAAAATTCGTCAAACAATCTTTGTTTAAATATGTGAACAAAATGCTTGTGATTTACTAAGTTAGGATTTTCCCATATATATAAAAATCCGTTTTGTTGAATCATCTGTTTAACCTTTGATAATCAGTTTATCTTACCTAATGTAAGATCTTTTAACATTACATCATACATTGTTTTTAATAAGATATTTTTTGTTTGTAGAAGTTTTATCCAATAGTTGATTATCATTATGTGCCTATTTATAAATACTGGGTAACGACCCCACTCCCCATATACAGCTGCATTACAAGTTGATTATTTAACTCCTAACATTGTTTTGCAAAACTCTTTAGACTTACTTAAACCCCATATTTGACTCCCATAATTCAAAATTGGATTTACAAATGCGTCAAAACGTTGCAGCGAGACTTTTGGATTAACATTGTGTTTAAATATATTGCTTACTTAAACATGCATAGCTTTAAGTGATGTACATACCATATATTGATTATTTAGTGCAAAAGTACCTGTATAATTAGAAAACACTCCTAAATGGTTACAGTTATCGACTATTTCAACTTCATTGTTGTTATAAAACCATTTTTCATTTGGTAGTATTTTACCCCTTTTTCTAAACACCATGACTTTAGTCTTGTCAATGTTTACCTCGAGTCCCCATGTTTTACAATATTCATATAACAAATTTAACCTATGTTGTAGGTCTTCTTGAGAGTTACCAATAATTACCATATCATCTGCAAACGTTATTATAATCAAACAAATTGACTTTAATGTTAAACCGCATTTATCGGAATCTTGTAAAGGAAGAGAGCAAAACGTACAGGAGACCTCGTTTGGCCTTGGATGAGTCCAATCAAAATATCGAAAAAGTCTGAAAATGAATTGCTTAGTTTCACGCAGGATTTTACTGAGGCATACATAGACCTGAAGATTCTGAGAATCTTTCCATCCCTCCCCATATTAAATATCTTATACCACAAGGCATTTCTATTTACTGAATCGAACGCTATTTTTAGATCTATAAAGGCGCAACGTAATCGTAATTTTTTATTAAGTATATGTTCTACAAGATTAGATAATATAAATATTGCGTCATTGGTGCTACAATTATTTCGAAATCCGAACTGCGCGTCTGATAAAAAGTTCCTTTCTTCCAACCATGATTCAACTATCGCGTTTAGAACGTTAGTAAATAATTTTTCCAACCAAATTACTCATAAGAGTTATCCCTCGGTAATTGTTTGCATCTGATTTGTCTCCCTTTTTATGTATCGGGATAATATAACACTTAGACCATAATTCTGGGAAGTAACCCCTATCAAATATAATATTAAACATATCAGTCAAATGTATTCATTCATCAAATTATCGCTTGGGCTAAGAGCCTTGTATTATTTAAACGCTTTATAGCCGACTATACTACCGACACTTTAATTGTTTTATTGAGTTCTTGAAATCATTTTTTTTCACTTGCTTCAAAAACATGGTTTACAGCAAAATGTTCTACTTCGTGTATGTGCACCTTTTTGATAGAATCAAATAACACAGAAAAATGTTTTTTTAACTCATCCATAGGTATTTCGGTATCTACAGATTTTGATTTACTTTCAAAGAACTTCCAGAAATCCTTTGGTTATTCTTTACGTAAGTTCTCGAACTCTTTTGATTGGTTAATTTTAAATTTCCGGTTTTTCAAACGAATTACTTTCTTATATTCTAATCTACTGCTGCACAATAATACCCTACTCACCGTTGATTTATTATTGTTAAATAAATTCAAGGCATTCTGGTATTTTCGTCGAGCCTCAATGCACTAACAGTCAAACCATTGTTTATGCTTGGTTTATTTAGTACTGGTATGGTAAGTGCGCTGACAAAGGGGTTGTGCAACGTTAATATACATTCTTAAAAATCAGTTATCATTTTTCCTACACTATTTACACCATCATAGTCGCTACTATATACCATGTGGTTTAAATTGCTCAACTCTGAAATAATACGACGCCTGAAATATTCTCTTTTCTGATGATTCCATTTATAATATTTAACTGAATTAACTCGGATTATTTTGATATGTGGCATGTTTTGACAGTTGAGAGTGAATGATAACGGTGCCTGATCACTGAACATTGTGACATCGCCTATAATTAAGTCATGGATACTATTAAAATCACGCTTTTTCAATAGAAGGTAATCAACTGTACTACTTGATTGCATAGAGAAATATGTAAACGAGCCTGTATATTTGTCGGCCCCGAGTCTACCGTTAGCTACACTGAGCGATGTTGACTTGAACAAATCCAAAAATGTTTTACTCTCACATTACATGTACAATCTAAGGAGGCCCTTTTCGAGGCTTCATCAATGCTATAATCACAAGTCTAAATGTTCGACTTTTTTATCAAGATTGATAAAATCATCGCTTTGCCTGATTCTGGCATTGAAATCGCCGACAAGCATAACAGACCCTATTTGGTCATAATTTAAAACATCCTGCTGAAGAAGCTCGAATAAATTTAAATTCAAAATGTGTTGCATAGGAGATTCTTCGGCCCACAAATATCTCAACCAGATAATTGTATCATGGTGATTTCTAACAATAGATACTCCTTTCTCAATTGGGTTTTTAACATATATAACTATTCCGCCACTGTTTCTTTTGTCTACTTTGTGTCTATATTTTCTATAATAATTGTGAGCAAAGTAGCCCTCTATGTCTTTATCTGAACTATTATCCGTCCATGATTCTAACATTATTACTACATCTCTGTCTTTGAAAATCGATTTAACGTCATCAGTTTGTAATGTATCTTCCGTTAAACCGTTACAATTCCAAACCTAAACTTGAACACCAGATCTGTTCACATCCTCCTGTACTCCCTAGTCTTTCACTGGTCGCCCATCTATGTAAAGAGTGTCGTACTACAGCCAAGCCTTCTTACCCTCTTTTTTAGCCTCGCGTAATTTCCCAATTAAACGCTTCCTCTTTTCTACTATTACACTTGGGAATTGCTCCTGTATGTACAACTGAGTACACTTTGAGGTGGTAGCTCCGTTTCCTTACTTCTTCTCGCTCCTTGAAATAAGTGAATTTACACACAACGTTTCTTGTATGGAGCTCCCATTCGATGTACTCTTTCTAGCTGCATGTTAGACTAGATTCTTGGCCATTTGTGAATTTTCAATCAAAAATAGTCTGATTTCCCCTTCTGTGCAGTCTGGTCTTCAATTATGATCTTCTACAATATTACCGAATATTAAGTTATTCCTCATAGATTGAGACTGGAGATAGGTTAAATTATCATTCAATTTCTGACTGTCCTGTTCAAGTAGACGTATCTTTTCAAAATGATCAGTTCCACACAATTCTACATTATCTCATCTCTCGTGAACAACATTAATCTTATCTGAGTTATCCTCTTATCTTTCTCCACATTCGCCCACAGCATCTTTAGGTCATTGTCAAAGTTGTTCATTTTTTTCTCCAGTCTTTCTAAAATCTTCAATTTATCACTCATTTCGGTTATCTTTCCTTCAATTCTATTTAGATGTTACAAAATGTCAGCATTAGAAGCCGCACTTGACTCTGAGCTCTACATTGTTCTTCATATAACACAGAGTTCGTCTGGTTAAGAATGTCACTTACTTGCACCTCTGACGGGCCTCCCTGTTTTAAATGTTTACCACTGTGGTGATCTTCCTCCCCACTACTGCTTCCCTTTTTGCGTTTATTTTCGTGTCTCTTTCTCATATTACTTCTAATATATATTCCAATTCACATTTCCAACAACATTATTTCACAGAAACGAAACTTTTATGCTCAAAATGCTATATTTAAATAAAATATCTGAAAGCGCTGAAAAACGCGTCTACTCGCCAGTATGTCACGTGTTATGTATGTATGGCTTATGGCCCAAAACACTGACCTCAAAGTCTTGCTTGATTGTTTGTGTGGTGTTTCATGAAACTCAACCATTTTGATCAAAGTAGGCATTTTTGCATTGTTGGGCATTATTAACCGTTTCCCACATACAGATAATCTGAAGCGGACGACTTTGAATTTTATTTTTGGCAAATAACATCAAAAATCTCAATAAATGAGGGTTTAATTATTGAAAAGACTTGAAAGGATTGCGGCAAAAGGCTCATGAGCAATTTTTTAATCGTCAAAATGTGTCTATATAAGGATCAAGGGTTAAGATAGCTAATTCAGGTTTAGATGACTCCATAGGAAAGAAAGAAGACTTCTGCTCACCTGCACCAAACATCTTTTGAATATCAATGATTGATTGATTGGGGTTTAATGCCGTTTTCAACAATTTTCAATCATATCACGGCGGCCAGTTCACCTACTGATGCTCCTCCTGGCTTTCTTATACCAGTACTCAACAGAACATACTTTCCATGCAACTGGCTGTTTTTCCACAGAGACTGTTATCCCATTGGTGAAAGATGAATACTCATGTCACAGTGACATTTTAGTCAAACGTCGGAAAGAATGTTGGCCGAGCTGGATTCTAACTCACAACCCCTAGATTGATAGCCCGCGTCATTACCGACTGAGCTACCGGGGCTCCAACATTGAAAATCTCTATAAATGAAGTATTATTATTGAATAAAGTAAAACACATTGTGGAAAAATAGAGGAATTGCTTGCAATTTCTTCCTTTGCCACAATTATTTCAAACGTTGTCTGCTATCAGAAAGCGACAGTATGAAGGAATGTGATAATCTTTGGCTAAATCTTGATGCCAATTCCTACCTACCTTCTCGAAATACTTTTTTAATCTTCAATTCGATATCTTGAATATTCTGTTCAAACTTCTTTGCCTTGCGTTTTACAACTTGATACTTATAAAGAAATACAGTTCCGGCTGAAATACGAGAAACAAGGAGAAGAAGAAGAATATTTAATTAGAAAGTTTCTTGTCAATACAATACAATACTGCAATCAAATACAACCAAATCCAGGTCAGTTACAATTAATGGAAATATCTTCCATTTACATACACACATATACATATATAAATATACATATATACACATATTTACAACATATACATATATAAATATATATATACATAAATACACACACAAATATACTTAAATATACACACAAAGGTATCATATAAAATATTAGAAACAAAAGGACCATGTTGACCAATATCCCCAACCTAATTTAACCCTTTCCCACATATAGACACTTTTGGACGCATCTAAAGCAGAAAACATTCAAAAACATTGTGACAAAAGGAGAAATTGCTCAAAGCAAGCAATTTCTCCTTTTGCAACAATGTTTTCAACTTTTATCATGATTTTGTCAAGATGTTTTCAAAGACGTCTGCTGCAAATTTGCTGTATATGCGAAATGGTTAATAGAATTTGACTGATGCAGTAAAGTTATGGAGGAATAATGTGCCCCAGGTATGTACTGATGACGTTTACCTACATTAACCCTTTCCAAAATACAACAAATCAGCAGTAGACGTTTTTAAAAAACATACCCAAAAAAAATGGATTTTTTTTTAAAAATTTAATGAAAGTACAATAATTGAATAGAGTTGACAACATGGTGACAAAAGGAGAAATTGCTTGTTTTGAGCAATTACTTTTTTTGTGACCCTGTTTTCAAAAGGTCCTCTGTTGCAGAGGCGCCAGAGAGTGTCCATATGAGGGAAAGGGTTAACTATATTCACCAGGCCCCATAGCCTAGAGATCAATGCATACTAGGTTCCATTCTGTATTCCCGGGTTGGTTAGCCACTTGCTGGTCAAATGATGTTTCTGAATACCTGCCAGACATAGGAGTAAGGAATATACAATCTGTTCAGTACAAAGTTGTCTCTTAATCCTTTCCCTCATACAACAATTCTGCAGCAGACGACTTTGAACATATTTTGTCAACAAAAAAAAACCTCTATAATTGAATGGATAGAAAGGATTAAGTGATAACTAAATGGCCCTTTCAATAGTGGTGACACTATAATAACCATGCACTTTCCTTTTCCTTTTTACTTGATCATAGTACTTTTTATGTAAAGAATATGCCCCTGGAATGGAGCTGTTTTTTTCCCCAGGGACAAATATTATAGGGTACTAGGGTACTATGTCATGATGCTAAACCTTTTTCTCATATACGGGAAGTCAGCAGCAGGCGTCTTTGAAAACCTCTAAGCAAAAACATGTAAAATATCTATAAATTACAGTATAATTATTGATAAGAGTTGAAAACATTGTGGCAAAAGGGAAAATTGCTCATCTTGCCACAATGATTTTAAGTTTTCTACTAGAGAGGCATCAGAAAGAAAGTGTCAGTATGTAAGAAAGGGTTAACAGGAAATAACAAAGCTCTAACTCTTTGAATTATACATTTATCAAATTTTAATTGTAAACATATGAGGAAACAGGATCCAATTGCAACCATGTTTTAAAATGAATTAAAATTTTGAACACTCTTTTTAGAGAATTAATATGTGAATCATTTGGCTATTTTTTTTTAAATTGGACAAGAATATATTAAAGAATTTACTCTAACATAAAAGAAAAACAAGCCCCACCCCCTTATTGTCATGATTTAAACAAATCAGAAAAATATAAGCTATTTAATAAAATGTAACATTCGGAACATTTTGAGCCTAATTATTTTCAAATTGAGCCAGTACTTATGAAAAAGAAGTTTTTCTTTCTGATGCCATAGCAAAAAAAGATTTCAATGGAATCCACTTCTTTGAACAACTCTGTAAAAGGACAATGTCAGGAACATTCCTGTGAAATAATTTCGAAAGTTATTTGTATAAAAATGTGAACAGATGGACGGACAGACGCTGCCGGACTATGAGTGATTACAAATCCTCACCCCACACTTTGTAGTCAATTGAGCTATAACAACAGCTGTCGCAGGACAGCGCGTCTGATTATTCCACCGCTTATTTAAGTTACTGGATTTTAATGTAATTGCATGCAAAACATTAACCACAATGTATTTAAGGGTGATAATTTGCATTATATGCAGGAAAGAGTGATTTAACTTGACTATCTTAATAGGTGTGATGGTTAGGAAGGGTTATATAACGTTTCAATGGAATGCATCAAGTCGTTAATAAGATATGGACTCTTAATGTAGTTGCACGCAAACCTTTAACCATAATTTCTTAGTACAAATATGGCATCAATTTGCACCATATGCAGGATAGAGTTATCTTAATTGGTTGTGTTTATAGTTGTGAAATTAGGAAAGGTTGTATATACATGTAGTTTCAATACAATGCTTCAAGTTGTTGAGATTACACTCTAAATTTAGCTGCAAAACTTAATCTAGAATTTCTAAGTCCAAAAAGGGCCATAACTTGCTGATTATCATACTTAGTTGTTTACATAGGTGTCATGATTGGAAAGGGCTGTATAAAGTGTCAATGCAATGCACCATGTAGTTACTAAGATATGGTCTCTAAATGTAGTTGCATGCAAAACTTTAACCAGAATTTATAAGTCCAAAAAGGGCTATAACTTGGGCTATAACTTGAATAAAATGCCAGATAGAGTTATTTAACTTGAAAATCAACACAGCTTTGGTAGTTGGAAAGGGTTGTATAAAGTTTCAAAGCACTTTAACACATTTCTCGTTAAACAAAGGGCCATATATTGCAAAATATACTGGATAGAGTTATCATACTTAAGTGTTTACATATGTGTAATAGTTGGCAAGGGTTGTTTAAAGTTTCAATGCAATGCATCAAGTAGCTACTAAGAGATGATCTCTTAATTTAGTTGCACGCAAAATATTAACCAGAATGTCTAAGTAAAAAAAAGCCGTGATAGTTGGGTAGGGTTGTATAAAGTTTCAATGCAATGCATCAAGTAAAAACTGAGATATGGACTCTTAGTTTAGTTGCATGGAAAAGTTTAACCAGAATTTCTAAGTAAAAAAAGACCCATAACTTGCATATGATGCAGGATAGAGTTATCTTACTTAAACATCTACATAGGTGTGATAGTTGGGTTGGGTTGTATCAAGTTGCAATGCAATGCATCAAGGAAATACTGAGATATGGACTCTTAATTAAGTTGCACGCAAAACTTTTATCTTATTTAATAATCTACACAGGTGTGATACTTGGGTAGGGTTGTAGAAAGATTCAATGCAATGTATCAAGTAAATACTGAGATATGGACTATTAATTTAGTTGCACGCAAAACCGGAATTTCTAAGTAAAAAAAGGCCATAACTTGCATAAAATGCAGGATAGAGTTATCTTACTTGATACTCTACATAGATGTGATAGTTTGGTAGGGTTGCTAAAAGTTTAAATGCAATACATGAAGTATTTAAGTACTTGCATGCAAAACCTTAACCAAGGTGTGACGTGGACGCCGACGCCAGGGTGAGTAGTATAGCTCTCATATTCTTCGAATAGTCGAGCTAAAAATCAACAAATGTAATTGATTAGGCAGGCCATTTTCCTTCTTTGTCTTTTTTCTTAACTTAATTACCATAAGTCAGAAAAGAAACCATTGATAAATTTTCATCGTTTTAAAGTCAAACGTGCAGCATCTATTTTAGAGTGCTCACAGCTTTTTGACCCAATATCATCCAGGAAATTGGCCTAGAAATCATAAACAGAAACATTCTGACAACGTTGATCAAGTCAAAACTGTAGTTATTAGTGTATAAACAACACTCAACACTCAAATTCAGCCAATTGACCTAGTTTTTCGCCCCAGTGATCCATAATCAAACTTAGCCTAGACAGAATCAAGACAAACATTGGAGATGAAGTTAAACATGAACAGGTTTAAAATAAGGCTAGCAGAGTGTTAAAAATATATTTCCTAATCTTTGCCCTTTATTTTATAAAAATAACAGTTTTATCTACATAATGACCATATGAAGTAAAACTTAAGACTTACCAATGACACTAAGAAGGAACAGTCCACCAGCAATAGCGAGCACTATCATCAGCACATTCTGTATGTCAGGACTCAATAGTTGATACCTCACATAGGTCACACTCTGATAGAAATTTCCAAGTCTTACCTATGTAATGATAATAACAATTAGTATCTCATTGTTTTCACTAGTCTAACACATATAACAAGTCTACCGTGGCCGAGTAGTTAGCGTCAAGGATTTTGAACCAGGCTTGATCCCCAGTCATGGCGCTGTGGTCACGGTGGAGTGCTCATTGGCAAGGCACATTTCCTAGCTAGTACTGGTTTGTTAAACCAGGGATAATGAATAAGTGAACTGTAATCGTGATATTACTGAAATAATGTTGAAAACGGCCATAAAACTCCAACAAAAAGCAGAAAAACAAATCTGCAGCAGACAACTTTGAAAACATTTAGGCAAAAACATGGGAAAGCATTATATATGAATGAATAGTTATTGAATATGGTTAAAAACATTATGTCAAAAAGAAAATTGCTCATTAGGTTGGAAAGGGTTAATAAGATTGTTAAGAAAGACTTGTGTAGCCTGCCAATAAGTGAATTACTGAAAGAATGACGGAAAAAGAATCCCATAGATCCCTATGTCACCTTGCCAAGGGCAGGCGATTCACAAATAAGCTGCTTGATTGAATATTTCCCTCATATATACGCTTTCTGACGCCTCTGCAGCAGACGACTATTGAAAACAATGAGACAAAAGGAGAAATTATTCCTTTTGTCACATTGTTTTCAAATTCAATTTTTTTTCCAATAAATTATCAAAGTCGTCTGCTGCAGGATCGTTGTATGTGGGAAAGGGTATAAAAAAAACAATTAAAAATTCACAGCACACTAATCTTTTTGAAGATAATCGGCAAATGGAGAAATTCCTCATGATGCACAAGTTCTCCTTTTGCCATAATGTTTTTAACTCTATTCAAAAATTACACGTTCATGTATAGAGATTCCACAGTTTTGCCTCAATGTTAAAAAATCCTCTGCTTCATACTATTATATGTGATAAATGAGACAAATGCACAAAACAAGGCTTCTGAAACTTTGTTAGTTTAGGAGAAAAGCACATCTGAACTCAGGACCTAATTCACATTAATATCTTAATGTTATAAGCATGTAACATCAACGCTTACATTAACAGCAATATTGACAAAATTTAAATCACAATTTTAGCTCATCCTTTGTTTTTGTTGCAAAAAGCAAGCTCTGTCTTATCTTTTCACTGAAATCCAACCAGAATGTCTTTCCTACAAATTTAACAAAATATTTCCATTATCAAATTGCAGGTAGATGATTCTTTGTATACAAGTTGGATTCAACCTACATTGTACATTGTAATTTATGTGGAAAAGCAGCCAGTTGCTTGACAAGCATGTTGTGTGGATTACTGGTGTTAGAAATCTAGAAATCATATGAGTAGGCCACCGTGATATTACTGAAAAACTGTTGAAATCGGCGTTGAACCCCAATCAATCACTGTATATTGTAAGAAGCAAAACATCTCCTGTACTACTGTTCTGATATGTGACATGTTGACTTGCAATGACGATAATAACACAAATATTTTCTACATTCTACATT
This sequence comes from Serripes groenlandicus, assembly GCA_031761405.1. Classification (NCBI taxonomy): domain Eukaryota; kingdom Metazoa; phylum Mollusca; class Bivalvia; order Cardiida; family Cardiidae; genus Serripes; species Serripes groenlandicus. Next base: position 8,046,818 of record JASEVX010000007.1, read on the forward strand.
CAGCAATCTGATATACCATAGTATACATAGACCTCGATAACTCTAAAATATGCACCCGTCCATGCAAAACAGGTATAACCTGGCCTTTACTAACAGTACAGATCGTGTAGATCCACACAAGCCTGCACACTCACCAAACTCTTATAAACGTATTTCAGAAGTTTCTGGTGAATTGTGATGATTTTGCTGCAATTGAGAAGATTGATCTGAACCTACTCTATTAACAAATACAAACATATACATTATCAAATGAACATGTTCAAAGCTATAGATAAGCGGCGTTTTGCATGTTCTCAAATCCCTATTTGACACCTTATGTTGTGGGTACTCAAAAGACTCTTGTCAGTGAGACGATTCGTTTGAGTACCCACATCATAGGGATTAGTTGGATAATGAGATATTGTGGAGAAAAGAGCTGAATTCTCATCTTTATCTGGACCTCTGACTTGTTCATAAGTCACACATAAAGCCATTTCATGACAGGTGAATTAACATAACAGTTAAATGGAAAACATACAACAACTATGTAATCCTTTGCACCTTCTTCTACATCGATGTTGGGGAGAAAGCAGGTCAGGTTGGTTTCTGTAACTTCGATTTGATCACATTTATTATCCAGTCCAATTGTCACTGTGTAGTCACTGGCAGTTGCTGCCAGTGTCAGGTCGCTACCCTGTAATTATTACAAACAAACACCAAATAAGGGATCATATACTTTTGAACTGCCTGGAGCAATGAAGCTGATTACGTAATTTTGCTGAGATATTATCCCTTTTCAATGTACACTTTCTGTATGACTCTGCTGCAGACAACTTTCGAAAACATTGTGGCAAAAGGAGAAATTGCTCATAATGAGTAATTTCTCAGTTTGCCACAATGTTATCAATGTTTACAGTGATTATCCATATTTAACATTGTTTTGCCTGGATAAAACATCCAAGCTAAACAAAAATTACACGTAATTATATGTTTCGCCGTCCCCTGCTTTGATTATCCATACAAGTGTAAAATACAAAGAGAAAATGTATGTGTAAAATTTGAAGTCAATCTCACATGTCCAAAATACAAAAAAATAAAACAAGAGGGCCATGATGGCCCTTGATCGCTCAAATGACTTATGTATGCAATGTGATTTGTCATGCCAACTACACAGTCAACCACATTAACTCATTTTGTGGTCAGGGAAGCTAATACAAGAGTCTCAAGAGGGTCAGTATCAATACTCTACTGCCATTAGGCAAACATTAAATCTCCAAACAGCCCTTTTTTGACCAATCACCATGGCTTAACGGAATCTCGTAGAGTGTCACAAAAGGAATATTTCTGCAAAATGATTTGAAAATCAGCCAAATAGTTTGGGAGGAGAAGGTTTTCACTAAAGCCAATTAATGGCTAACAGTCCCGCCTCCTGAAAGTCATATTTAAAGACTAATCATCATGGCTCGGTGGAATCTGAAAGAGAGTCATGCAAAGAACATTTCTACAAAAAAAATTGAAAATCGGCCAGACACTTTCGTCTGAGAAGATTTTTTAAAATTTTCACTTTAGCTATATGATGCAAAAAAAAACCTTACACTTTTGGAGGAGAAGATTTTTTAAGTTTACACAATAGCCATAAAAGGCAAAATAGCCCTGCCCCTGGAGGCCATAGTTTTCGACCAATCAACCCTGATCGATTATTTCAAAATCAGCCTGACACATTCGGGGGAGAAGATTTTTAAAGTTTTTCCTATAGCCATACAAGGCCAAATAGCCCCGCCCTATGGGGGACATGATTTTGGATCAATCAATTTGGCTTGAAAGAATCTGAGAGAGGGTCATCCTATGAATAATTCTAAATAATTATTTGAAAATCAGCCTGACAATTTCAGAGGAGAAGATTTTTAAAGTTTTCACCATAGCCATATGAGGCAAAATAGCCCCGCCCAATGACGGCCTTGGTTTTCGACCAATCAACATGGATTGAAAGAATCTGATGGAGTGTCATCCAAGGAACATTTCTACAAATAATGATTTGAAATCGGCCAACCGGTTTGGGAGAAGAAGTGTTTTAAATTTATATTTGTTTGGTTACCATGGAAACCAGAATACTGCATGGATCCCAAAAATTAGAAGGAATTCTGGGGAGGTCATTGAGAGGATAATTTCTGTCAAGTTTCATCCCAATTGACCCACTGGTTACTGAGGGGAGATGTTGATGGACGACGGACACCACACGATGCACAACGGACGCCAGACAAAAGGCTATCACAATACCTCACTTTGAGCACTTCGTGCTCTGGTTAGCTAAAAACAAAAAAATGTTAAGTTTGTTTTATACAAAACAATATTTATTTATTATACATGTATTATTATTATAATTTAATTGTGCAAAATTTAAAATCGTAAAAAAAAAAATATAAATGTCCAAAAGTATGACACTTAAACTAAAGTACTTTAGAAATTAAAATCTGCCACATACTTTCTGAGATGAACATTTTTAAAGTTTTCACTTTAGCCATATAAGGAAAAATAGCCCCGCCACCTGGCGGCCATAGTTTTCGACCAATCAAAATGGCTTGAAGGAATCTGATAGAGAATCATCCTAGGAATTTTCTACATAATTATTTGAAAATCGGCATGACACTTTCGGTTGAAAAGATTTTTTTGTTTTAAGTTTTCACTATAGCTATATAAGGCAAATTAGCCCCAACCCCTGGCGGCCAAGTTTTGGCCAACCAACGTGGCTTGAAAGTATCCGATAGAGGGCCATCCATGGAACATTTCGACTGAATTATTTGAGAATCGGTCTTACTCTTTCGGAGGAGAAGATGTTTAAGTTTCCACTCTAGCAAAATAAAAACAAATCCAGCCCCCAGGCAGCCAAGTTTTTTTTTCCAATCCACATGGCTTGAAGGAATCTGATAGAGGGTCACCCAGGAGCAATTTAACAAAATTACTTGAAAATCAGCTTTACACTTTCGGAAGAGAAGATTTCTTAAGTTTCCACTATAGCCATATAATGCAAAAGAAATCCCCCGCCCCCTGGCGGACATGTTTTTTGACCAATCAAACATGGCTGGAAGGAATCTGATAGAGAGTCACTCAAGGAACTTTTCTAGAGAATAATTTGAAAATCAGCCTTACACTTTCGGAGGAGAAGATTGTTTAAGTTTCCACGCTCCCTGGCGGACATGTTTTTTGACAAATTAACATTGCTTGAAGGAATCTGATAGAAGGTCACCAAAGGACCATTTCTACAAAATTAATTGAAAATCGGCCAACCAGTTTGAGAGAAAAACAATTTTAATTTTTTTTTTCATTGGGTTACCATGGAAACCAGAATTCTGGTGAGGACATTGAGAGGATGCTTTCTGTGAAGTTTCTTCCCAATTTACCCTCTGGTTACAGAGGAGAGCATGTTGACGGATGACGCAGGACGGACGCCGGACAAAAGGCGATCACAATAACTCACCTTGAGCACTTCGTTCTTAGGTGAGCTAAAAAGGTCTGGGCAAAAGTGCGACAAATCCCCATAAATGATTCCACTAAAACAAAACTACAGTAGTGGTCGTAGGAAGTATTTTTACAAAAATATTTAAAATCACCGTAAATTAAACTATAATTGTTAAATGCAGTTGAAAACATTCTGGAAAATAAAATTGCTCCTTTTGACACAATGTTTTCATAATTCATCTGCTTTAGAGGTTTCTGTATGTAGGAGAGGGATAATAAGTAAATTCAGATATATCGAAACTTCTTACGGTTAATGTCAGTTTAGCATTTTCTATTCTAATCACTCGTGTTGATATGTTTTCAAAGTTTGGATCCTTGTAGTATTTTAATTCATAAATTTTCTCATAACCATCCATCTTTATCTGAAGTTTTGCTGTAATGCTACCATCATATGTTGATCTTTCCGTTTTCCCATCATTTTCTGCCATTTCTTTTTTAATCGAATCTGGGGCATCAGGTATATAACATGACATGCTTACAGCATTTATAGCAGTACAATTTCCTTCCTGAAAAGCGCATATAGAAAGTAAAACATATTCAATCAACATGTAAGAAAACTAATTTGTCCACAAACTCTGTATACCCACACCAAAGTCATTTTGCATAACAAGAGGGTCATTTGGCCCTGTGTTGATCCCCATAGTTCTTTGGCTGATAAGCCTTCTCAACTTACAGAAAACTAGTACCATCAACTTTCTACCATGTTCTGAACAATTGAAAAATGTTTATTAATCTATTCTACTTCAGCCAAACCTCTTATTAAGGGAATGATAAGCAGATTTTTTAAGATTCATATCAGCTCTACAACAAATTAATCTTTAAAGCTGTGTTTTTCCCACAGTATTTTCATATCATATACCAAAGCTTTCATCTTTAAATTTTCACTATAATTTTTTATTTAAAAAGCAGTGAAACACAATAAAGTGAAAAATGAAACCTAATAAAGGCACCGGTACATTAGATTATTCTGTGGATCTAAACACATTGTGTTTCAAGCAGTCTTTTAACCAATCAACATGGCTTGAAAGAATCAGGTAAAGGGTCACCCAAGAAACATGTCTACAAATTTATTTGAAAATCAGTCTGATACTTTTGGAAGTTTGCCAATATGGCGTGAAGTACAAAATTATTTGAAAACGGCCAGATTCTTTTGGATAATATTTGTTTAAGGGTTGTCACTATAGCCATGATTTTTGACAAATCAACATGGCTTGAAGGAATCTTGAAGGAATCAAGTCGGCCAGATACTTTCGAAGGAGAAGATTTTTACTATACATTATAGCAATATAATATGAAACAGCCCAACCCCTAACGGCCATGTACTTCAACAAGGCTTGAAGGAATCTGAAAGAGGGTCACACAATGAACTTTTCTACAAAACAAGTTGTAAATCGGCAAGATACTTTCAGAGATGAAAATCTTGAAAATTCAAATATAGCCATATAAGGTAAAACAGCCTTTGCATGAATGAATCCGATAGAAAAATCACCCAAGAAACATTTTACAAAATTATTCGGAAATGAGCCAGATACTTTTGGAGAAGTTTTTTTTATAGTTTTAACTATAGCCATTAAAAGCAAAACAGCCCTACCCCCTGCCTGCTACTTTTTTACCAATCAACATGACTTGAAGGAATCTGATGAAGGGTCACCCAAGGAACATTTCTACAAAGTTATTTTGAAATCGGCAGGGTGGAATTTCCCTTAAGTCATATAAGGCAAAACAGCCCTGCCCCCTGGTGGCCTTATTTTTAACAATCACCGCAAATATGATCAACACAATTGATTGGAAATAAACAAAATACCTGGTGGGAGAAGAATTTTTAGTTTTCTTTATAGCCATAAATGACAAAACAGCACAGCCCCCTGGCAGTCATGTTTTATTTAACAATGAACATGGCTTTAAGGAATCTAAAGAAAAATTGAAAGAAAATTGTTTGCGAGGAGATTTTTTTAATTCTTTTATCTTTTGGTTTCCACGGAAACCATATTTCTGCATGGATACAACATGGACAAAGGGCGATCACAATAATTCACATTGAGTAGTTTGCTCTAGAAATGTTAATATGGCACTATAAGTTCATACATAAGACACAATAAATGGTCAAAGTTCATGGAAAGATAACCCTAGAGCAGCTAAACAGAATCAATACAACAGTATGTCTTACACATCAATAATTTATTCATCATCATGTGTGCCAAGTTTCATTAAAACACTGTTAACATAAGTATGTCATGATGGAAATGCATTGCTCCCCTAATTGCTTTGATTGATTATTATGACTATCTTGTGCAGCTGAGTGTAGACGTTTAGGCATGATTGGTAAACAGCCTCCAGAGGAAAAGAACATTTATGTGAAAATATTTTGAAATGGAGACAGCAACTGAGGGAATATTGTTGGAGCAATTTAGTGGCAGGCGACCAAAGGAGCATTTGTAAATTTATAGGATTTAGTAAAAGATATTAAATTAAGTCAAAAAAGGCATTAATTCTTCTCAAAGGTAACCAATGACCACCCTAGAATAACCACGAGGGATTTAATGGATAATTTAGAAATAGCTATGTCTCAAAGGCATTTTTAGCTAGAATACAATTTTATTAATTTTATGGAAATGAATTATGTAATAAAATTTGATTTGAAAAGTCTGGTGTCCGGCATCTGGTTCATGTTAATGTAAATTCAGATTATCTGTAGACTAATCAAGTAAATGCTCTTATTTCAAGGTCTGGTCAATAATTGATAAGTAAGTGCTACTTTACTTTGATGTTCAATAGTTGTATAAGAACAAAGGCTGTCGGAGGACAGCGCGCTCGACTATTCCACCGCTTATTTAAGTTACTGAGATAATAGACTCTCATGTAGTTGCATGCAAAACATTAACCACACTTTCTTAAAGGGTGATAATTTGGACTATATGCAAGATAGAGTTATTTAACTTGATTTTTGTCAAAAGTATGATGGTTTGGAAGGGTAGTATAACGTGTCAATGGAATGCATCAAGTAGTTACTAAGATATGGACTCTTAATGTAGTTGCACGCAAACCTTTAACCTTAATTTCTAAGTAAAAGAAGGGCAACAATTTGCACCATATGCTTGATAGAGTTATCTTAGTTGGTTGTGTATATAGTTGTACAATTGGGAAAGGTTGTATAAAGTTTCAATACAATGTTTGAAGTTGTTACTGAGATTACACTCTAAATGTAGCTGCAAAACTTTAATCAGAATTTCTAAGTCCAAAAAGGGCCATAACTTGCATAAAATGCTGAGAAAAAGTTATCTTACTTGATTGCTTACAAAGATGTGATAGTTTGAATGGGCTGTATAAGTTTTCAATGTAAAGCATCAAGTAGTTATTAAGTTATGGTCTCTTAATGTAGTTGCATGCAAAACTTTAACCAGAATTTATAGAACAAAAAGGGCCATAACTTTCATAAAATGCAGGATAGAGTTAAAACTTTAACCAAATTTCTAGCTAAAACAAGGGCAAAATATACTGTATAGAGTTATCATACATGATTGTTTACAGAAGTTCGATAGTTGGGAAGTGTTGTATAAAGTTTCAATGCAATGCATCAAGTGGTTACTAAGAAATGGTCTCTTAATGCAGTTGGACGCAAAACTTTAACAAGAATGTATAAGTAAAAAGAGGCCATAACTTGCATAACATGCAGGATAAAGTTATCTAACTTAATAATCTACATAGGTGTGTTAGTTGGGTAGGGTTGTATACAGTTTCAATGCAATGCATCAAGTAAATACTGAGATATGGACTCTTAATTTAGTTGCACGCAAAACTTTAACAGAATTTATAAGTAAAAAGAAGACATGACATAAAATGCAAGATAGAGTTATCTAACTTGAAAATATACATCGTTGTGATAGTTAGGTAGGGTTGTATAAAGTATCAATGCAAGTCATGAAGTATTTAAGTACTTGCATGCAAAACCTTAACCAATGTGTGACGTGGGCGCCGACGCAAGGGTGAGTAGTATAGCTCTCATGTTCTTCAAAAAGTCGACCTAAAAAGCGGTAAAATGCAAACACTATAACTGACCTATGAGATTGCAAATCGTTCATCAGTTTTGATGTAGCAAAAGGTGTAAGAAAGAATATGATTGGAAAGAATGTTTTTAGGAAGAGACTAAATTGTCACATGACTCCTTAAAATAGAAACAGACAATTTGGGAACTTTTGGCCACGTGACTAAGATCTTTGGAAATTTAAGATAGAGTTAATGATTTTCCAGCTACGACAACAAATTGTGAAATTTTGAAATTAAAGAAATAAATTTAAGAATCCAATTCAGCGCGTTTGGAACTCGACTTTAGAACCTATACCTTAGAAGTTACCGTGAAATTATAAAGTGTATGTACATGTATATAGAAGTGAGAAAGAGAAGATTGACAGATAGTTAAATGATTATAAACAATAAATGATAAATAAAAATATAATAAATGAATACGGTGTTGTGAGTAAGCAAAATATCGTCCGGTGACAGTTTGAAGACCTCAAATAAATATATGATGTAGGCCCCTTGTCTCATACACTTGCCCACATAAAACGAATGACAACACTTCTTCAGGAAGTTGACAAGTTGACAGGGAAAGAATTAAAAAAAAAAAAAAGCCTGCTAGTTAAATAAGGCAATGAGCTGAACATCTTCCTAGAAGGACGGAGGAAGAAGATATTGACTCCTTGACATACTTAGGAAGTATAGTCAGTAATACAAAGACAAACAAAGATCGGATTAGAAAAGCAGGTCATGTGTTTATCAAATAGCAGGAACAATTGCTAAAAGACCAAGTTCAGACTGTTCAACTCAAATGTAAAGACAATCCTTCTGTACGGAGCTGAAGCATAGAGAAGCTCAAAGAGCCTTAATCAGAAACTGCAGGTTTTCGTAAACTAATGCCTTAGGCATATACTAATCATCAGATGACCAGGCAACATAGCAATCAAGGACTTCAGGGCAAGAACAAACAGCCAGCCAATCACAGACACTAACCTATAGAAGAAGTGGTAATTAGTTTGACAAAGATTGCCAAGGCAACAGCCCAAGTTTGCCGAACAAAGTGAGCCAAGCCCTGGACTGAAATGCACAAGAAAAATGGAAAAGAGGTAGACTCTTGAATTCCAGGCGAAATACTCTGGATATGTAACGAAAGAAGAAAAGGATGTCTCGGGGAGAAAAGCCAATTTATCAGCTCTGCCAGCCATCTAGTGCAGAGGAACGGCATGGTTTGAGCAATATTGATAGATCACCTTTTAAAGAAAATTAATTGTGGTGTAAAATTATTTATAAATCATATCAGCAGATAAAGGGGAGGTATTGTTAAAATGTTTTTTTCTTTTGTATCTTTGATGGCCATCTTGTGCAGTGGAGCAAATCAGGTTTGCAAGTTTGGAAGAGGACAACCACAGGAACATTTGTGAATTTATTTTTAAATTTGACCAAATGTTGTTTAAGTTCTTTTGTATTCTTAACTTTAATGTGGAACAGTTTGATGGTCACCAATGGAATAATTTTGAAATAGGGTTACTAGTTCAAAGATACTGTTTAATGACTTTTCTATTTATAGATATTTTGGCAATCTTGTACAGCGGAGCAAAACAGCTTAGCAGTTTTAGAAGACGAAGGAACTTTTCTTTAAAATGGGTGGATAACAAATGATGCTAGTAACAATGATCTTTGTCAATCATCAGAAAGTATCATAATGAGCCAGAAGGTTTCATGTCTATTCAATAAGTATACTTTCATCTTTAAAGATTCACAATTGTACTAATCAATTTTCAACCATATTATAAATCGATATATGCTTGAAAATCAATGTAGAGCACATGTCTTTAACCTTTTCCTACATATAAATATGCAGTAAAGGTAGATGTCTTTGAAACATCGAAAATCTCAATAATTTAAATCAAAATTATTGAACAGTGACAAAAACATTGTCAGAAAATGAGAAATTGCTTATTATGAGCACTTCCTGTTTTTATCACAATGCTTTTAAAATTCAAAGCATTCATTTATGGGAAAGGGTTCAAAGCAATCATATTAAACCAGATAATCAGATTTAAAATATATACACTTTTATATTAAGGGAATGTAGTCCTGTCCCCTAGAGTACATGATTTTAAACCAATTAAGATGGCCTCAAGGGTCTTGGTAGGGTGTCACAGTGGTTTAGGAGGAGATGAAAATTGCTACACATGATGGACACTGGACCAGCCTAATCATTTAATTAGTTTTTTAGTACAGTATGATAACTAAACTTTAGTTGGCAATCTGGTTTTGAAAAAAACATTGAAGCGTATCATCTAAGATTCTTTATTTTTGAAAAAATTTCAAATCCCGGTAAATACATAATATTACTTTACCGTTTCTTCATCGGCATACATGGATGTGGCTTTTACAACTACTGAGTTTTGGAGGTTTTCACCAAGCAATATCTCTTGTGTCCCACCACTAAAATATAAGAAAACAAAATAGTCTACTTTCAACAAACGTAAGCTTAACAAAGGTCAAAAGAAAAAAGAGCTATTTGCCCTACAATAATCGAAGTTTGATAAACAACATAATTGGAAATCATGTAATGCACAACAAGATCAGCCAGAATATATGTGCAGTAGGTAGTCTAATCTTAGTCATAACTTATAACTTAAATGTCACATTGTAAGGTAATACCTTTCGCTGTATTATTATAAAATAATTAACAATTTGGCAAGTTTCATCGAGAGATGATGTTCTCTCCTTTCGTTTGCTCTAGAACTCAGCTATACAGCCATTTGATGAGCACAGCCGAAAATATCTGTCTTCTATTTTTCTCTTGCGCTCAGCTATACAGCCATTTGGTACACAATAGGACCATGATGGTCCTTGATCGCTCACCTGATTTAATAGAAATCACACAGTTTTCATTATTTTTACTATATACATACGTGCCCCATTGTGGTCATATTTATCAATGGAATGTAATTATTTCAAATTTGGTAAAAGGTCACCTAAGGAGCATTTGTGCCAAATTATTTTAAAATCAGGCCCATGGGATTGTACAAGAAGATTTGTTAAAGTTGTATTGTCTATACATATAAGGAAAACAAACCCCATCCCCTGTTGGCCATGGTTTTCAACAGATCAGAATTATTTGAAGAACCTTGATAGAGGGCGACCCATGACACCTGTGGGCCACATTATTTTCTAATCTAGCCAGTGCATTTGTACAAGTAGATTTTTTAAGTTTTCACTATAAGAATACAAATAAGGAAAACAAGCTATGTCCCCTGGTGGCAATGTTTTTCATAATATCAGAATAATTTGAACATCTGTGGTAGCTCAAGGAACATTGGTGCCAAATTATTTTCTAATCAGACCAGTGCTTTTGTCCAGCAAGATATTTGTATACATATATTGGAAAAAAGACCCACCCCTTGAAGCCATGCTTTTTAACGGATCAAGATCATTTGAATATTCTTGGTAGAGGGTGACCCAAGATACAGAATTGATTTTCAAATCTGGCCTCTTTTTTTGGAGAAGTGTTCACTATACAAATATAAGGAAAACAATCTCAGCCCCCTTGTGGCCATGAATTTAACCGGATCCAAATAGTTTGATTTTTTTTGGTAAGGGTTTACTCAAGGAACATGTGTGCCAAATTATTTTCGAATGAGGCCAGTCCTTTTTGCCAAGAAGGTTTTTTTTTAAGTTTTCACTGTACACATGTAAGGAAAATCAAGCTCCAACCCCTGGCAGCCATGGTTTTTAACAGATTTAAATAATTTGAACAATCTTGGTATAGGTTCACTCAAGAGATTTTTGTTAAAAATGGTTTTCAAATCAGCCAAGTATTTTTGGACAAGAAGTTTTGTCATTTATCCCTTTTTATGATACCGAAGCAACCAAAGTTCTGCATGGAATTAATTTCTTTGAAAAACTTTGAAAGAGGACAACCTAAGGAACATTCTGCGAAATTATTTTGAAATCAGTCTATTTGTTTAGGAGAAAAAGATGTTTATAGAAAAGTGTGAATGGACGATGACTACGAAAACAATGAATGCCGGACAGTGAGTAATCAAAATAGCTCACCACGCACTTCGTGCTCAGGTGAGCTTATAAACTGCTCAAGAGACTGGCTTGCTTCTAGGTTTATTTACCATCGCGTTCTGCCATACAACCATTTGTGTAGCAGTGATGAAGAATTAGCATTCAGTGGGTATGTCATACATGTAAAACCATGATAATTCAATAATACTTTATATTTATTTACCGCCCTCCCCATGCATAACTAGAACTATCACTGAATATGACAAAAAGCCCCAAAACAGCAACTTGACCTACACCATAACTTAATAAGTAAAAGGGCCATACCTCTGTAAAATAACATGCAATTGAAAGACCTATGCACATCTCCTTTTGGTAAAGAAGCTTCATGTAAAATGTTATTGAATTCCACTCAGTGGTTTGTAAGAAATAGGGCGGACAACATATGGCTTCCGACCAACCAACCGACAATATCATATAATATACATAGGTGTGATAGTTTGGAAGGGTTGCATAAAGTTTCAATGCAAGGCATCAAGTAAATACTTTGATATCGACTATTAATGTAGTTGCACACAACACTTTAATTTCTAATTAAAAAAAGGCCATAATTTGTATTATATGCTGGAGTGAGTTATCATACTTGATTGTTTACATAAGTGTGGTGGTTTGGAAGGGTTGTATAAAGTTTCAATGCATTGCATTGCATTAGGTTGTTACTAAGATATGGACTCCTAATGTAGTTGCATGCAAACATTAAACCAAAATAAACAAGAGCACCAACTGTCACAAAATACGCCCGTCCTATTTTTTTTGAGACCAAGTACAGTGATGATTGGATGTATGTCCGGCAAATTTAGAGAGCGGATACTGTTAATACAATTTTGATCATTTCGAGGGACATAAGTGTGGAGTGACTAAGATAACGTGGTTAGATATCGAACCTGACCAAGATATTCTGCCCATCAACATATTATCTAAATTTGTTGATGATCAAATAAAAATGACATGAGCTGATTATAGCACTTGTCTGAGATATTCTGGTAATTTCTATAATTAAAGGGCAATAACTCTCGAGTGACTACAGCGATATGACTGGTATTCGAACTTGTCCGAGATATTATGCCAATACACATTCTGACTAAATTTGGTGGTGATTGGATAAAGGCTTTTAAAGTTATTGAGCGGACAAGACCTATTTTATGTAATTTCTTTAATTAAAGTGCTATAACTCTAGTGTTACTGGTTATAAAACTTGTCCAAGATATTATGCTTATACACATTCTAACAAATTTTGGTGATGATTGGACAAAGGTTTCAAAGGTTATTGATCGGACACTACCGATTTAAGGTAATTTATATAATCAGGGGGAATAACTCTCGAGTGACTTCAGCGATATAGCTGGTTATCAAACTCAACCGAGATATTATGCCAATAAACATTTTGACCAAATTTGGTGGTGATTGGACAAAAGCTTCTATAGTTATTTGGCTGACAAGACCAATTTGAGGTAATTTCTATAATTAAAGGGCGATAACTCTCGAGTGATTAACACGCTATGTTTAGTTATCGAACTTGTCCAAGATATTATGCCAATACACTTTCTGACAACATTTGATGATGATTAGGACTGTAACGAATACACTAGGTTGCGAATACGATACGTATCACGAATACATGGTAAGGAATACGAATATTTATTCACGATTACTGTCATGAAATTGAAAACATGTAAACACAAAATGAATCAGAATTTTGATTAGAGAAAGTATAATGATTGACTTGTAAGTCTTGTTACTTTTCTGACAAATAAAATCCAACTAGAACACTATATAAGTTAAAAACGTGTTTGACTATTTATCCAAAGTCGACATGCTTGTGATCCTCAAAAGAATATAAACTTATTTACTTCAAGTACTTTGATTTTACAATGGAGGTAATTGTGAATTTAATTTAGGTGTTACCCGATTTCATGTCTACTAATTTTGCAGATAGTGAGCAATGGAAAGTCTCCCTCGAGTCCTTTCGGAAATCGAATTTTTTCCCAGAGCTGACGTATTAAATATTTTCAATTTCCGTGTGGTTGACGGGGTTTTGTTGTCAGTAAATGGGAATTTTCCCAACTTTTCAAGTGAACGATAATTAAAAATTAATTAAAAACACATTTTAAACAAACAAAAGTTTTTTAAAATACATCGTAGCGAACACAAAATGTGTTGTGGGTGGGGTATTTAATACATATAGAGCCGACTGCGCTATGCAATTGAAGAGGTTTGCAAGTGTGACAAATTTGTTGTAATGTTTGTGGTTCAACTAAATTGATTTTAGTTTAAATATTACAGCTTTGGATTATATTCGTAAATATTCGGTTCTGGGTGACACTAAACAGAGTCTGGTAGAATCCGGTGGTCAAATATCCCATTATATGTTTGTGTATTGAAATGAATGAAATAAAGTGTTATTGTATCATATAATTAAAAAAAAAATGTATTTGCCTATTTTAGTTCATTTTCGTGTGAATGTAGAAATATTATATGCGTGAACACGGACACTGGTAGAGTCTGGTCATTATTAAGCAATAAATATAACGTTTTATACGATTTTTAAGTTATAAAAAGTTTAATTTGATTTATATGTGTCATATTATATATTTATTTCTTACATTATTTGAGCTGATAATCGGGAAAATAGTGTGAGGATTTGTGTTTCGTAAATCAAAATGGCTGACGTGAAATTTCTGTTTATAATGCGGCCCTATCGCACATCCTGAACAAGTAATACAATAAATGATCTCTCTATTATGCGTCAACTAATTGATTAGGCTTGATCAGGGACATTGATACGTCCCTGGTGTGATCAACATATTGGTGTTATAATTATATTATGACAATACCGTAACCAAATGTTAAATGTATGAAAACTACTAGATTGGAATAATTTTATGTTTTATATATTATTAACATTAATTAAACCGAATGCTTAGAGAGCTATATACTTACTTTTAAAGTAATTCATATGAAATCGCAGGATAAATTTAGTGACATCGACCAAAGTAAATTAAGTTTTGGTTCCGACAAAGAGTTTCGACTTGTAAAGCCATTGACATATGTTTACCACAAGCCGAAGAGTGATTTGTGCGAAACATTTGAAGGATAATGCGGTAAATAACCTCAGGAAGTGTCTTCCACAACCTGAGGTTAACCGCATTATTTGTAAACTCGTCGGTCCTAATGCTATCTTAAGTGCTGAAACTGCAACCACATTCACGGAAATGGCCCAAGAATGATCCAATACACATCCAGATTTGACATATTTACAAAGGATACTTACCAATTTGGAGAAGCGTATGTTTCTCCCCAGACTCAAACATCCCTGGCTACCACAACAATGGTTTAATAATGCAAATGAGTCGACTACAACCATGTTATCAAAAGGACGACAGACTGGGTAGTTCAGAAATTGCCCGACATGATAGAAAAGTTACAAGAACTTGAACAGTGTCAAACGCTTGATGTCAGAGGCGCATTGCACGACTCGGGTAAATATTATTTGGCGACACAAGCGTCGGTGCTACATGTTTCTCATGCTACATGGACACAGTTAAGTCCTGACCAGAGATCAAGGCGACTTATGAAATTATTGAACTTTAAGCCGCATCACATCAACCGATAAGCAACTAACATTACCCTACATTACGAGAATTGCACGAAAACTCGGCACACGCAAACGCGTGAAAAATTGCAAAACATACATAATTGAAATAAAACACACAGATTATACTGAAACACATTCATGTAAAAAGGACTGCATATTTTTGTTGCAAACCAACAACAACATATTTTTTATCAATATTCACTAATACCTGTATTTCAGTTGTACATTCGACATTTTCACCAATAATTCCTCTATCTGTCTTCAATGTTAACGCTAATACAAGGTTTAAATTGGAGTACTGGCTATGTCACCAGAAATTAGACATATAGAAGCGGAAAATATAAACCAAAAAGATAGAATACAAATTCCAAAAAATGGAGCTCTGTGTAGGGTCTTTTTTGGTAACCTAAAATAAGATAACGTCACCAATTATAATCGAATTGAATCAGACACAAATAAATCTTGAGGATACAATATAAACCGGCATACATCTGTTAGAGGTTACGGGTTGAGACTAATGTGTTACGGGAGAATTCCTGGTTCGCCTTTGCGTATCACTCGATTTGATAGCGAGCTGGCTGGGGAAGGGCTCTATATTGACTTATAGGTTTTGCGGGTAATGTTGGCTCCGGGTCTGTCGGCAATGTCTGCATGCTAAACAAGCGCTTCACGCACCCTAAGCTATCACGCTCAACAGTGATGCAGACACGGTCGGTAGCTGGGTGCTGCTGATTTAGGCTTTGCATCTCTTTCAAACGAATGCACATAAACCCAAAAACATAGAATAACAAATAAAGCTCTGTGAAGGGTTCTTTTACGGCCCGGGTCCTCGTCAGGCGCACAGGCTCTATTTTGGTAACCCAGAATAAGAAAACATAGAATAAACACTCCAAAAATGATATAATTTAGATCCAAACATTAAATAATTTTGGGCCATGAGAGAGTTCCTCCACGTGGTGTGGCCTGGATACAATATTTTGCAAAATGCATTTTATGAACTATATAAAAAAAAAATATATGGTTTAGTTTGATTCTATTTTTTTGCGGAATGTAGTAACTAAACACTCTCTTTAATTACATATGAATATACAAGTTAGTATATAGCTTTCTAAGTATTTGGTTTGATTAATGTTAATGACATATAAAACATAAAATTATTCCAATCTAGTAATGTTCATTCATTTAAACTCTTATACTATAATTATAAAACACTAACCTGTTGATCACACCTTATCAATTAGTTGACGCATAATAGAGAGAGAATTTAGTTTATTACTAATGAATTAAAATAGGCAAATACATTTTCTTTTTTATATGATACACTAACACTTTATTTCATTCATTTCAATACAAAAATACAACAAAACAGTGATATAATGGGATATTTGACCACCAGACTCTACCGGACTCTACCAGACTCAGCCGGACTCTACCAGACTCTACCAGACTCTGTTTAGTGACGAATACGTATCGGAGATACCTGTATTCGGGGTTACAATACACCAACCCGTCTTCGTTTCCATGTAAATCAATCAGTTTCAGTCCTCAATTGTCACACTTTTTAAGCGTTTCTCATGTAGAACACCATATATCATTGAAAAGAGTTACCTCCTAGCTTTAAAACCATCCAACGAAAATGTGGGTTCATGCATTATGCAAGAAATAACTCACCAGGCGAAAATGGTAACCGTCATTTTGGACTAAATCGGGCCCGGACAAAACCGGTGTTTAGCATTCTCTACTTTCACTTTCAAACAAGGTCAAAACACTAAAAGTGATCAAATCAATCATTTCCAGTGCATCCTATACCCATTCACAATGTATTTAAACTCAATGTCATATATTCAATACATTCTGGTGATGATATATACTCAATTCTACGCAAACAAAGGTTTTTTTAGGGACTGTAGTACTATAGCAAGTCAGCGGATCTTATTTAGCGTAATTTGACCTATATCAAATATTCGAATGTATCGTTACAGCCCTAGTGATGATTAGACAAAGGCTTCTTAAGTTATTAGGCTGACAACATACTGGACGCCGACCGACCACCCGCCCTCCTATAAAGAAGGGGCATAATTGAGATAATCTGTAAAAGAGTATTGGAACTTGTCCGGCCAGGTCATTTGATGATGTCCAATAAGTGAGTGAAGTTTCAAAGAAATAGCATTTGTGGTTTGTGAGAAAACCTTGCATGTAAAACTTTAACCAAAGTAAAAACGCTGACACCAACACCGACACCGACGCACAAGTGACTGTAATAGCTCGCCCATATTCTTCGAATAGTCGAGCTAAACATGTGACATCTAATGTGTTCACAAGGGTTTTCTTCTCTTTCAATTGGCATAGTGACCAATTTTTGAACCTGACTTGGATTTGATGGAGATCTATCTTCTGATGAACACTTTCGGTGAGTCTTTAGGCTTCTAGAGTGTTCAGAAAGTTTGTATACAATGTGACCATGTAACCTAGTATTCATCCCACATACAATTATGATCGACCAAGATTTGATAGAGATGGAAGTTCTGATGAAATTGGTTCAATGTTGCCTGTAGAGTGTTATCAATGAAATTGTGGTATAAACCATGATATACAGTACATGTTCATTACTAGTTCAAGCGAATTAAACTCTGGTGTTTTGAGACATTTCTAGAGAAGATGCCATCTGACATTTCCCTATACATGTAGTGGTTATTATTTAAAACAAGTTTAAAATCAAATCCATGTAACCGTGTCTTATATATGGCTCCGGAGGGACAGGAGGACAAAGCCAAACCAATACCCCATCCACCTTTTGAGATGGATAATTCATTTGAAATCAGGGCAAAATGAGTGAACGACATTTAAGCTTTATAAACTGCCCAACCCCCTGACTGGGAGGATTCTGACCATTTTACATGGCTTCAAATAATCCGGCATAAAGTCACCAAAGAAATATTCCCTACTGAATAATTTATACAAATCAACCATATTTAGCTTCAGAGAAGAATGCGCTTCCAATTCGTTTTATTTCTTAAATTGAACTTAAATACTTAAAATATAATATAGATAGATACCCACCTCACGATCGTTGATAAAGCAGAACGCTGGTCAGTTATTTCTGGTGAAGTCAGGTAAAGAAAGCTAACATTTTTGTTTATTGTATAACTTTGCCCATCATAGGTCAATTTGACATCTGTAAGATTCAAGGGATTAGTGACCTTTGGAGTTGTACATTGAATCCTGAAAAATAATTGTTCATTGAATCCTGAAAAATAATTTTAATTGAATCCTGAGAAACAATTGTAAGCATCAATTGACTAGGCAGAAGTACAATGACACAGATGCAATTGTCACAAGAAGAAATTAAAAGTTATTTTCCTCTATAAAACAAGTTTTATATGGCAACTTAAAGCAAGTGGGCCATGAGGGTTTTTACTTTAGCCATATAAGGAAAAACAACCCTGCCTTCTGTCGGCCATGTTTTGTTTTACATGACTGGAAGGAATCTCAAAGAGGGTCATCCAAGGAACATTCCTGTGACAACTAAAGGAAGTTTTTATCGTGTTCACAAGGTCAATTATAACAATTTTGCCAATTTGAAAGGGCCATAATTCATGCATGTATGGATCTGGCTGGTCTTTGAAAAAAAACGTGCTCGCATGCATATATAGCTACAGGTATAAGTTTGATAAATATCAGATAATAAATGATGACTGTGACTTGTTCACAAGGTCAATTATAGCAATTTTGCAAATTTAAAAGGGCCATAATCCCGTCATGCATGAACGGATCTGGCTGGTTTTCGAATAGGTTTGGTAAACATCATATAATAAATGAAGACTTTATCGTGTTCCCACGAAATTGTGGACAGACGACGGTCAGAAACAAAATAATTAAGTGGTTACATAATTGATATATTGTTTTATTTTGTCTTTGGCCACATCTCTAATCATCTAAGACTCAGAAAGTCCACTCAGAAAGAACAAGTGATTCCTAAGAGTCTCCCTACCTGGTGATTAACGTCATTTTCAACAAAATATTTCAACAATTTGTTTCAGTCATATTACAGCCACCAATTCACCTACTTATGTGTTTATTGGCTTTCTCACACAACATATATTTCAAGCAACTGGTTGATTCTTATATAGACTTTATCCTTTTGGTTAAATACAAATGACGTTTGTCATAGTGACTTTTGTCAAATATCAGGAAGAATGTTCGCCATGCTTAGGTCCTAGCTAACATTTGACAGCCAACTTCGCTACCTACTGAGCTACAGCTTAGCAATCCTGAACTAATTTGTGACAGTACCTTATTGTGTTTTACATTTCCATAAAGTTGTTATCAAATACTTTCAACCATGCCTTAATTTGGATATTGCTAATGAGACACAGATGGACGACGACGCCAAACAAATATCTCATCTACTATCAGCAGGAATATAAAGTACTATAATACTTTTGCAGGACAAACCTGATTTGCCAGATGGGTGCCTGATGTAAAATCAAAATTTAAAATGCAATGCTATAACGAAATGACACAATTTCTCTATATCTGCTTAAGCATGACATGTGTTTGTTTGTGTGGTGTTAAACGCTGCCTTTAACAGTGTTATAATTATATACCAGCGTTTCCTGTGTAATTTACCAGTACTACTGATCCATTTATCCTGACACCAACAAACCAGTCGTAATGCTAACCCAATCACCCTGAACACCAAGGAGGAAAGGTCATTACTACCATTTTTAGTCTTTGGTATAACCCGGCTGGTGATGAAAACCCGCAACCCCAGCACCTCTGGTGGACGTTCTACCACGACCACTACACCATGAAAGCAGTAAAGCAAGATATTAGAAAGACAATATTAACCAATCATGTCATTCACATAGTTTAGCAGCGATATGTTATCAGCCTCTTGGTATTGAAGTTTCCTTACACTTTGAAGCTATTTTGAATTCCCATCAACAGTTTGGTAGTTAAATATCAAAGGACTGTTACTCAATACAAAACGTCAAAATTAAAGAAGCAGATAATGTGGGCATCATATTTTGGTACTAAATCTTCCCCTGAAATTTCATTGAAGGCATATAACTCTCACATCTAAAACAGCTGACAATGTGCTCTTCTCAAATTGGAAAAAGAAAACGGGTTGTAAAATATCATATAATATGCACATTTCCTGAATATGATACATGATGGTCCTATATCTTTAATCTAATTTAATAGAACTTCAACATTCTTCAAAGCTTTTAATATAAGCAAAACTAAAGAAATATTTGTGTCAAATTATTTTCAAATATGGCGTAGATTCTGTTCAAGTAGATATTTAAAGTTTCACTATATATAAGGAAACAGGCAATGCTCCTAGGACGGCCATGTTTTTCAACGGATCGGAATATTTTAAACAATCTTACTCGAAGGTCACCCAAGGAACATTTGTGCCAAATTATTTACAAATCGTGCCAGTGTTTTTGTACAAGAAGATTTTTACAGTTTTCACTTATACTGTAAAACATATTTTGTATTCAAAAGATTTACGGTATTCATATAAGGAAAACATGCCCCACCCCTAGAGGCCGTGCTTTTAACGTATCAGATTATTTTCAAACATCTTGGCAGAGGGTCTCCAAAGGAACAATTCTTTCTAATTATTTTCAAATCAAGTGAGTACTATTAAAAAAGAAGAAGTTTTGGCATTTGTCCCTCTTTCTGTTTCCGCAGCAATCAAAGTTCAACATGGAATTTACTTCTTTGATCAACTTTGAGTGTGGAACACCCCTGGAACATACTTATAAAATGAGTTTGAAATTGGAACATTGATTTAAGAAGTGTTGTTTGTCGGTAAATGTGGACAGAGATGGTGAGTGATTACAATAGCTCATACCGCATTTTGCGCTCAGACATGACCCATATGTAAACTTTGTGTAGATATGAACAAGATATCCATTCTGACAAAGTTTCAACATAATTTAGTTAACAAGCCCTGCCTATGATGGCCATGTATATTAAAGGATCAGTTTAGTTTGAAAATCTTTGTAGAGGGTCACTAAAGGAACAGTTGTGCCAAATTATTTTCAAATAGGGGCTATAGTTTTGATCAAGAAGATTTTTTAAGTATTCATTATATAAAACATTTTTATTTCAAGTTTGTATAAAATATACATGTAAGGGAAAGAAGCCCTGCCCCCTGGCAGCCATGTTTTTTATCCTATCGTAATCATCTCAACAATCTTCAAGAGGGGTGATGCATGGAACATTTCTGTCAAATTATATTTAAATTAGACCATTACGTTTGAAAAAGAAATTTTTAAGCTTTTACTTTACACATATAATGAAAACTAACTCCATCCCCTGGTGGCCATTTTTTCGACAAATAAAAGAAACAAGTTAATGTCGTATTGCAAGCAATACAAAAGTCCCCTACCGGACAAGGACAGCACTGTGTATTGTATGTGCATTTGTTGACAAAACCAGAAATGCACTGCATACAGTTTGGATACAGTCCTATCAAACATTTCTCATTTCGACCTTTGACCTGTAAGTGTGACCTGGACCTTCCAATTACAAGCCTGTGTCTTGTGCGCCACATGTCACCTCATCATGGTGAACATGTGTGCCCAGTAACTTGGGAATTCTGCAATGCATGGTTTCTCATTTTGACCTTTGACCTCTAAGTGTGACCTTGACCTTTGAGGCACAGGTCTGTGTCTTGTGTGCCGCATGTCACCTCACCATGGTAAACATGTGTGCCCAGTAACTTGAGAATCCTATAATGTATGGTTGAGATGCGGGCCCGACAAGGTAGTCCTATCAAACAGTTCTCATTTTGACATTTGACCTCTAAGTGTGACCTTGACATTTGTGGTACAGGCCTGGGTCTTGTGCGCGAAACACCACATTTTGATGGAGAACATGTGTGCCTAGTAACTTGGGAATTATATGATGCATGGTTAAGATGCAGGCCGGACAAGATAGGCCTATCAAACAGTACTAATTTTGACCTCTAAGTGTGACCTTGAAATTTGAGGTACATGCCTGGGTCTTGAGAGCGACATGCTGCCTCCTCATAGTGAACGTTTGTGCCAAGTTTCATAGAAATCCTATGATGCATGGTTGAGATGCGGGTGGGACAAGGTACAGTCCTATCAAACAGTACTCATTTTGACCTTTGGCCTCTAAGTGTGACCTTGACTTTTGAGGTGAACATGTCTGCCAAGTTACTTGGGAATCCTATGATGCATGGTTGAGATGTGAGCCGGACAACGTACAGTCCTATCAAACAGTACTCATTTTGACCTTTGACCTCTAAGTGTGACCTTGAAATTTGAGATATAGGTCTTGTAACCAGCGCCTTTTCATGGTAAACGTTTGTACTAAGTTTCTTTGAAATCCTATCATGCATGGTTGAAATAGGGGCCGGACAAGGTACATTCCTATCAAACAGTACTCATTTTGATCTTTGATCTCTAACTGTGACCTTGACATTTGAAGTACATGCCTGGGTCTTGTAAGCAACACCCTGCCTTATCATAGTTAAGGTTTGTGCCAAGTTTCTTGGAATTTTTATGATGCATGGTGCAGATGCGGGCCGGACAAGGTTATCCTATCAAACAGTACTGATTTTGACCTTTGACCTCTAAGTGTGACCTTGACTTTTAAGTTACAGGCCTGGGTCTTGTGCGCGACACGCCGCCTTATCATGGTGAACGTTTGTGCCAAGTTTCTTTCAAATCCTATGATGCATGGTTAAGATGCCGGCCAGACAAGGCTAGGTGGGACTGACAGGCAAACGGACGTTAGTACGTTATTTCTTTTGTTTGAAACTTGTGAGTTGCAATCCAGAAGTATGTTATTCATTTCGTTTTCCCCTTTTACGAAATGAATAGCATAAATATGCAAATAAGATACCCGGTATAAAACAAACAAACAAAATATTAGGAAATCCCACAATTACTCTCTCACTAGGACAGCCGGACGGACAGACGGGCAGACGGAATCGACCAAACCTATAGTTCCCAAACAGGTCTTCGACCGGTAGGGTACTAATAAATAAGAGGGCCATCATCACCTGAGTTATTCAATAGCTTTGCTAAAGCAAAACACATGACAAAGTCTCAACTATGGTTTTGTGACGTACTTTTTGACTGTACATGATCCCTATTCAAACTTGTTTGACCTAAATATCATCAAGACAAACAACAGATGAAGTTTCAATAGTTTCAAGTTAAAAATGCAGCCTGTGCAGAGTGTTAACAAGATTTTCCTTCAATTTTACCATATTCAGACTTGACCTAGATGTCGTTAAGACAAATATTCTGACAAAATGTCAAGCTGTTGAAGCAAAGAATGCGGCTTCAAGAGTGTTAACCTAGATATCATTAAGACAAACTTTATGAAAATTGTTCAAGCTGCTAAAGAAAGAAGTAAGGCCTCCAGAGTTTTAACAAGATTATCCATCAATTTGGCCTAGTGACCTTTTTTTTACCAGACATGACCTATATTCAAACTTGGTCTACATATCATCAAGACAAACATTCTGATACAGTTGTTTACCTCATATGGCCAAGTTTAGGACTTGATCATGATTCGATGGAGATGATTGTTCAAATAAACTTTCAAGAAGATCGGATGCAAAATATAGTCCGTAGAGCGATAAAAAGGCAATTATTGACGAAGCATGACACACAATGGATTGACGTCGGACAAAATGTGATCATAATAGATCACATTGAGTACGACGTGCGCAGGTGAGCTTAAACTTGGTAGATAGTATCAAAGGGGCATTTGTGCAAAAGTATATTCAAATCAGGCCATTTCTTTTGGTGAAATGTAAGCACCTTTACCTCTTTCTGATGTTGCAGCAACCAAAATTATACATGGAAATAAACCCTCTGAATACCTTTGAAAGAAGACCACCTAAGGACTATTCCTGTGAAATTATTTTTATTATGAATAATTAGTTTCGGAGGAGAAGTTGTATGTTCAAAAATTATAAAGGACAGACAGAATTTTTTTTTTTCAGGTGAATAAAATAAATTACTAACCGTATATCAACTTGTAAAATACTTTGGCATCTTAAAGATCCAAACTTTACAGAAGTCAGCTTGTTTCCAATCAACAGATTGTCTCCATTCAATGTTATTGTAGTACCACCTGCAATTGGTCCAAAGCTCGGCTCAATGGAAGTTATAGATGGACTCTGAAAATATAAATAAGAGTGCCATGATACAATTGATCATTGCCCCGAATATGTCCACTTTAATCCTTTGCCACATACAACAAACCTGTACAAGAAGACTTTGAACACGTCTAGGTAAAATATAGAGCATTTTTTCTTGTTCGTCACAATATTTGCAATAGTTGTTTGCTGCAAAGGTGTCAAAAGAATCTGTATGAGGAAAAGGGTTTCCACATAATTACTAATACTAGAGTGTTAACAAGACCCAACTTCAATTTGGCACATTGACCTTGTTTTTGACCAGATATGACCAATATTCAAACTCAGCTTATATATCATCAAGACAATTATTCTGATTGATTGATTGATTGGAGTTTAACGCCGTTTTTAACAATTTCTCAGCCCGCGTCGCTACCGACTGAGCTACTGGGGCTCGGCGACAATCATTCTGACAAAATGTTAGCATGCTCAAATAAAATACGGCGTTAAGAGTGTTAACACGATTTCCGTCCGATTTAGTATTATCACCTTGTTTTAAATCAGCATGACTCAAATTCTGCATAAGCCTAGATTTCATCAAGACAAAAATTTGACAATGTATCAAGCTGCTGAAGCAAAATATACAGAGTATATTTTGTTTTATCTTTCTCAAATATTTCCTAGTTATTTATATTTTGAATGGACATGACATATATTCAGACTTGGCCTAGATTTTATGAAGAGAATGATTCTGACATCAACATCTTCAAGTTGAAAATCTGGCTTCCAGAGTATATGCAAGGTTTTCCTTAAATTTGGCCTTAAGTGACCTAATATTTGACCTATGTTGGAACTTGGCTAAGAAATCACCAAGACAAACATTCTGACTCAGTTTCAAGCAGCTGAAGTAAAACAATGGAGTATCAGGCACATTTTTCTTTTAATTTGGGTCAATGAATTATTTTTTCTTTCCAACATAACCCTTATTTAACTAAGCCCAGATATTAAAAAAAGAAACATTCTGACAGAGTATCAAGCTGCTGAATAAACAAGAGGGCCAGGATAGCCCTAAATCGATCACCTTAATATTTTTGAAGTGTTTACCTAAACGATTCTATGTAAAACAAGTATTCCCTAGGGCGGGGCCATTTTTGACAGCAGGGCTATAATTTAACCAATCTTTGTAGAGGTGCACTAAATGAAGCAAGATTTCAAATATCAACTTTTAGACAAGATTTTTCAAAAATTTCCCTATACAAGTATAATATTATGTAAAACAAGTGACCCGAGATAGAGCCATTTTTACCCCAGGGCTATAATTTGAACAATCTTGGTAGAGGGTCACTAAATGAAGCTACATACCAAATATCAAAAGCCTGGACATTCTACCTTCAGACAAGAAGATTTTTAAAGTTTCTCCCTATACGAATCTTTTTAAAACAAGTTACCCCCGGGGTGGTGCCATGTTTTACCCAAGGGCTATAATTTGAACAATATTTGTAGAGGTCCAATAGATAAAGCTACAAACCAAATATCAACGGCCTAGGCCTTCTACTTTTAGACAAGAAGATTCTTAAAGTTGTTTCCCTATACGAGTCTATATAAAACATATGACCCCCGGGGAGGGGTCATTTTTAACCCCAGGGCTATAATTTAAACAATCTTGGTAGAAGTCAACTAGATGAAGCTACATATTAAATATAAAAGGCCTTGGCCTTCTACTTTTAGAAAAGAAGATTTTTAAAGTTTTTTCCCTACTCAAGTCTTCATAAAACAAGTGACCCTCGGGGTGGAGCCATTTTTGGCCCAGGGCCACAATTTGAACAATCTTGGTAGAGGTCCAATAGATAAAGCTACTTACCAAATATCAACGGCCTGGGCCTTCTAGTTTCAGACAAGAATATTTTTAAAGTGTATTCCCTATACAAGTCTATGTAAAACAAGTGACTCCCGGTCATGTTTGATCCCAGGGCTAAAATTTGAACAATCTTAGTAGAGGTCCACTAGATAAAGCTACATGGCAAATATCAAAGGCCTGGGCCTTCTACTGTTAGACAAGAATATTTTTAAAGTTTTTCCCTATACTAGTCTATGTAAAACAAGTGACCCAAGGGAGGGGCGATTTTTGATCCCAGGGCTATAATCTGAACAATCTTGGTAGAGGTCCACTAGATGATGCTACATGCCAAATGTTAAAAGCATAGGCCTTCTACTTTCAGACAAGCAGATTTTTTAAGTTTTGTTAATTTCCCCTTTTTTGTTGCCGTGGCAACCAGAGTTCGCAATGGAATTTAAATCCTTGAACAATTCTGAAAGAAGGCCACCAAAAGAACATTGTGCAGTTTGGTTGAAATTAGCCCGGTGGATAAGGAGGAGATGATGTATAAAGCTAAAAGTTAGCGACGGACGGACGTACCCATGAAGTGTTTTTGTGGGGTTATTTCTTTTGTTTGAAACTTGTGGGTTGGAACACACAAGTATGCTATTCATTCCGTAATTATCCTCCTTTTACGGATTGAATAGCATGCAAATATGCAAATAAGACCCGTTATAAACAATCAAAATTTTTATTTATCTAAGTGTCTTTATAAGGAAAAGGAAACCCCACAAGTACTCTCTCACCAGGACGGGTGGACGGACGACGGACATCAGAAGATATCACCTTGAGCCTTTGGCTCTGGTGATCTAAAAAAAGGCAGCCTCCAAATCGTTAACGGAATCTCCCTTTAACTTGACATTGTGACCAAGTCTTTGACTTACATGACCCAAACTTGGTAAGTATTTGATATAGATGTATGTTATGATGAACTTTTATGAAGATTGGAAGCAAATTATTTCCTGTAGACTGTCAACAAGACAATTGTTGATAGCGCACAACGGACAAAAAGTGATCGCAGAAGCTAACCTTGAGCACTTCATGCTAAGGTGAGCTAAATAAGAATACCATGATGGTCCTGAATCCCTTACCGGATTAAATAGAACTTCAACAGTTTGAACTATCTTCTTATATATGGAAAACAAGCACCACCCTTTGGTTGCCATGTTTTTCAATGAATCGGATTAATTGATTTTTAAAATCTTTTTTTATCTGGCCAGTTCTTTTGGGGAGTAAGATTTTTGAATACTTTGTGATATTTGAAAATTAATTTTGGTATTTGTTTCCATTTCTACAATAAACATATAAATATAACGTGCCCGCCCCTGAAAGCCATGTTTTTTAATGGATCAGAATTATTTGAAAACACTTGGTAAAAGGTCATTCAAGTGCAAAATTATTTTTAAATCGAACCTGTACGTTTGGAGAAGAAGATTTTCCATGTATTTCATTTTGTTACCAGGGCAATCAGAATGTTCATGGAAATTTATTCTTTGAACAAATTTGAGAGAGAAATACGTTAGGAACATTCCTGAATAAATAGGTAAAAGTCGTCCATTGGTATAGCAGGAAAGTTTGTCTGTAATGAAATATGAACAGATTGACAACATTTGACGACAGGCGGTGAGTGACCAAAATAGCTCACCTCTAACTGTGTACTCTGGTGAGCTAGAATATTTCCATTCAAATTGCTTGTGAATTGTTTATGGACTCAGCTAGTGACTTTTCAAGAGCTTTTGTTGTGTTTTGAACGTATTGAATTCAACCTTGCATTATTCCATACACATATTCTGCTGAACTCATTTCCAATATCATTTAAGTCGAAAGATTTAAGTATAGGCATGGGGCTGAAATGGTTCTTCTCTATGCTGGTGGCTTTGAATACAATCGTGAAACATGGCTCTTTTGTTGTCATGTTAATCTATTGTTCTGCAAAAGCAGGTAACACAAGAGCATGTTTTAAATAGTAAATATTTAAATATCACTTGTTTATGAACACAAGACTGTTAGTTGAAACAAATGTGTTACCTGCCAATATGTCAGTCAATGACAGCATAACAGATAGACTGATGGATAAATAGACAAAGGAGAAGTGATCCCATGTGTCTCCCTTCCAGGGCATGAAACACTTAAACCAAACATCAACATATTATCTTATTCAAAATCGGTAAATAAGTTTCTTGGGAATCTTTATTAGCCTTTTAAACTTATGATTATTATTCTTTCTTATATTTGCCAGAGCGACAAAAAGTTTTTCATAGAATTCTATTATTTTAGCTCTTTCTGTTGTGGACTACCTGAGTAACATTTCTGCAAAATTTAAACAAAACTGGCTTAGTAATTGCTCTTTACGATAACTAGGTTATCTACCTTTGATTACTCTTCAATTGCGCATGCGCATTTATGTGAATTTTACTTCCGGAAATACACTAAAATTGTCATTCAAGCGAAAAAGAACAATATTGCTTACACTATGTAGAATTTGATAAAACAAAGTTATTAAACCTAGGAAGAAAACGCCGAAATATTGTTGTATATATAATTATATGTAAAGGAATCCACCGTGGTAAAATTGTTGACGACAGAACTATTTTGTTACATAGATTTTCTCAAAATTAGGCTCACAAACGTAGCATTTCATTGGTTTTGTAGGTCCAACCATGCTGTATACCCTTCCCGGTCCGTCTCTTTTCCCTACTGAGAGTGGATTTACAAAGGAATTTCCAACATGGGAATGTTCACTGATGATGATTTATTGTTTTGTTTATCATCAATATCGCGAAATTAACAGACAAGCAAAATGTATATTTACTGAATGATATATGTGGATGGTGTATGAGAGGCATTAATAAGAACTACAAAAGTGTATTAGTGCAAATGAAAATAAAACTAGCAAATAGGAGAAGCTGCTTATTATGAACATTTTTTTCTACTGCCACAATGTTTTCAAAAGTGATCTGCTGCTGATGTGTCAGCTGGGGGAAAAGGGTTTATTTATAATTTCAAAAGCGTAGTCATGTCAGTGGCACATTTTTAACCCTTTCCTACTTGCAAACACATGTTGATGGGTCATTGATGCGTCTGCAATATACAATTATTGTTAACATAATGGCACTTGTTCATAATTAGCAATTTCACCTTTTACAACAATGTTTTTTAATTCAATAATTCTCCTATCATTTTTAAATAGTGATATTCATGTTGTTGTTTTCAAGCTCTACTTCTGCAGATATGAGCCGGCCGGCTAGAAAACCACCATGGTGGCATCTGCGTAATGTGTTGACCATATAAGCTTGCGCTGTCGGCACAAATTGATCTGAGTCGACACATTCCACCTCAGGGTGGGTGGATAGAGTAATGATTCCCGAAAAAGAAAATCCACAGGAAGCGAAACCTACGTGTCCGTCCAAGTAAACCTACTCGGCATGATTAGGCTGATCCGTGTCGACACTTTACGCAGAGACCACAATGTTTGTTTTCTCGCAAGACGGCTTATATGTTGAATGTATATTTTACTCTTTCCCACCTACAGACGCATTTAACGAGATTTTAGCAATTTTTGTCTATATGTTTTCAAAGTCGTCTGCTGCAGAATTGGACATGTATGTTTTACATGGTTTATAGTGTATAGAGCTATGTTTAATCCATATGCAGCTGATGACTTGGGAAATGTGTAGACCAAACTTTGGAAAATGTTTTAAATAAACAGATACAGTATGTACTTTGGGACAAAATGAGGAATTGCTCTGAAGAGAATTTTATCCTTTTGCTACAATGTTTCTAAATATATTCTGCATGTGGCATTTGTAAATTTGATTATTGCACATTAAAGACATA
The DNA here is from genome assembly GCA_031761405.1 of Serripes groenlandicus. Lineage (NCBI taxonomy): Eukaryota > Metazoa > Mollusca > Bivalvia > Cardiida > Cardiidae > Serripes > Serripes groenlandicus. The sequence continues at coordinate 8,076,857 of JASEVX010000007.1, forward strand.
ATAAAGTTCAATTTTTATTTTCATATTTATGCCCTTTAACTCTTACCCACTTGCAGATGTATTTTGACACATCTGCAGCAAACAGGATTTGAAAATATTGAGGCAAAAGGAGAATATACTTTTTAAACTTCCCACGTAATTACCTAATGCAACTGTAGATCATCAATAGCAATTTTCGTGAACATTAATGAGATCTGTATGACCTGCATATCTTTGAAGATATGACCCTTGCCGTGGTGCGAGCTTGTTAATTAGGCAATCAGTCTTGCAAGCGTGAACAAAATGTATACAAGCGTACAATCGCCGACAAAGTAACACGGTATGAATTGAATAGAACAATACACAGTTAGTTAGAGATTTCAATTAGATTCCGTAAACTATAATTAAAAGTACTGTACGATGTTAATGTTAGTTGTTGAAAATATTGGTAAAAAAGTAATACGACTACGAGGGTATGATTTTTTAACATTTCCAGACCGCGTATACATACGATACTCACTGAGAAGGTGGGGTGGCTACTATATGCATTATAAAGAAAACATTGTGACAAGCAGAGGACTTTCGAAAACATTGTGACAAAAGCAGAAATTTCTAATGATGAGCAATTTTTGAATGAAGCAATGTTTTAAATTTCTTTCAATTATAAATCATTTTTGGGGAGATATCAATTGATTTTGTCTATATGTTGTTAAAGTTATCTGCTGCAGACTATAAAGCCACACGTAACTGTGATTGGATGCCGTAACCTTCTTCCCCCTGGTGACAATATTTCTAAACAGATCGGATGAAATTTGGTAAAGATGTCGCTCAAGAAACATTAATTTTGTTTTAAAATGTTTTCACATCAAGCCAGTTCTTTTGGACAAGATTTTTGATGAGGCAGCAACCCAAGTTCCTCATAGCATTCAATTATGTTAACAATTTTGAAAGCAGCCCCACCTTTTGAAATCTATCCATTGGTGAGAGAAGTTGTTACTAGGAAATTGTTAACAGGCCATCGTGGGATGGCTGTGAAAACTTGTTGAAATCGACTTTAAGTTTAAACATAAATCCATCAATCATTTAGCCACAATGTTTTAAAATTAAACTTTAAAAAATAAGTAAAGTTGTATTTCTAGTCAATTCGTTGTTGTTTTCGCACGCCTCGCTGATTGCTTTGTCTATGTCCGCAATTTTGTCAAAAGGTAGTCCCCGGAAGGAGAATATTGAGTAACGTCCCTTGGCAATCAAGGGACGTTACCTAGTTATCGTAAAGAGCAATACAGGAGAGTTTTCATTTGAAGCAACTTTTGATATAACACAATATTCAACATTGACAACAAATGAGAGATACCATACACAAACGATATGTGATAAGTCATATCACGGCAACCAATTCGCCTACTCATATGTTTCCTGGTTTTACCACACCAATACACCACACAACATACTTTCCAAGCAACTGACTGTTTTTCACATAGACTGTTAAACTGTTAAACTGTTAAACTGTTAAACAGTCCATTGGTGAAAAAAGAATGACGCATGTCATAGTGACTTTTGTCGAACGTCGGAAAGAATGTTGGCTGAGCTGGGATTCGAACTCACAACCCCTGGATTGACAGCCCGTGTTGCTACATACTGAGCTACCGGGGCTCGGCTATATATAAACTAAATGGTGATTGCTTGGTACTATTACCTTGAATGTGAAGGTTCCAGGCTCAGCTTGTAATCCTTTGTATGTAAATGTCACACTTCCATCTTTACCAACATGTGATATATCTATACTATTTCTTATGACGAAAATGGAACACTGGATTCTGAATTTAATGAATTAAACAATTTACAAGTTATTTTACCCAAAGAAGGATAACAAGACGTCGGGCTGAGGGTGTCTCGCCCTTCTAGGAAATTTGACATAGTGACCTAGTGTTTGACCTATCCCATTACCCAGCTTTGAACTTGACCAAAATGTGATCTAATAATTGTTCATGAAGATTGATTTCTAGAATGTTCACAAGGTGACTCTACAATTTGACCGAGTGACCTTGTTTTTGACCCATTATGACCTATTTGTGAACTTGACTTAGATTTGATGAAAACAAACTAGTGGTTAAATTTCGTGAAGATTGAATGAAGAAAGAGACTTCTAGGGTGTTCATAAGATTATTTCAACATTTGACCTAGTGAACTAGTTCTTGAAACCCAATGACCCAGTTTAAAACTTGACCGAAATTCATGGAGACAATTGTTGTGATTAAATTTCATGAAGATTGAATAACAAAAGTGAATTCTAGAGTATTCACAATATTCACAAGGTTATTCTAACAATTGATCTTGTGACCTAAGTATGAATATGACAGAGATTTGATGAAGATAAATGTTCTGATAAACTTTCATAAACAATGAATGAAATATGTGGCTTGTACAGTCAAAGTTAACCAATGTTAAGTTTTGGTAAACTATGACCTTAACCTTGGTAATTATGATGTTAAATGATGGAAACAAATGTTTTGATAACATTTCATGTATATTAAATGAAAGGTTAAGTTTTGAAGTTAAGTTACCGAACCAAGGTTAAGTTCTGGTAAATAATGACCTTGACCTACATAATATGGCGTTAAATGATGTTCCATGACCCAACAATACATCTGACAAAGTTTCAGAAAATTTCCAGCAGGGGTTGCTGAGATATAACCAAGGTTAAATTTTGAGGTTAAGTTACCTAACCAATGTCAAGTTCTGCCAAATAATGGACTTGACCTTGACAAGTTTGAGATTAAATGATGTCCCATGACCAAACAATACATCTAACAAAGTTTCAGAAAAATTACATCAGGGGTTGCTGAGATATAACTAAGGTTAAGTTTTGAGATTAAGTTACCTAATCAAAGTCAAGTTCTACAAAGTAATGACATTGACCTTGAAAATTCTGACGTTGAATGATGTCCAGTGACCAAACAATACATCTGACAAAAGTTTCAGAAAAACTCCAGTAAGGGTTGCTGAGATATAGTTATTTTTAAAAGTGGCCGCCGCCGTCGCCGTCGGAAAAGTCACTGATATGTCTCACTCCACGATCGCGGGCGAGACAAAAAGTGGACCATCGTGGTCCTATATCGTTTACTTAATTTAATCTTCAAGAGAAGTCACATAGTTGTATGTCAAAATAGTATCAAAATCTTCCTTTAATTTGACCTAGTTTTTAGTTTCACATGACTCAGTTTTTAGCTTGGTCTAGATATCACCAAGACAAACATTCTGACAGTTTCAAACTGCTGGAGCAAAACAATGTTGTCTCTAGAATGTTAACAAGATGTTATTTTCGTTTGGCTGGGTGACCTAGTTTCTGACCGCACATGACCTAAATTCCTACTTTGCTTAGATATCATCAAGACAATTATTCTGACTTTTCAACACACTGAAGTTAAAAATAAGGCCTCCAGAGTATCACAAGATTTTCCTTTAATTTGACCTTGTGACCTAAATTTTGACCTCACATGACCCAGTTTTGAACTTGACTTAGATTTGATTGAGATGATTATTCTGAAACACTTCGATGAAGATTGGATGTAAAATGTTGCCTGTGGAGTGTTAACAAGGCAATTGTTGACGAAGCACATTGTACGACAGACATTGGATGAACAACGAGAACAATGTGAGCACAATAGCTCATCTTGAGCACTTTGTTCACAGGTGAACTAACAAAAAAACTAACAGACCCAAGCGGCCATGTCTTTAATTGTATCGATTTATTCGAATAATCATAATTGATTTTCACCCAAGCAATATTTATGCTTAATTATTTTCCATCAGGTCAGTAATTTTGACAAGAAGTCAAACTTTTTAAAGTCTATTCTTTAAATATATAAGGAAAACAAACCAAAGTCCAGGGCGGCCATGTTTTTTAAAAAATATTCGTGCCAAATCATATTTTGATTGGGTCGGTTCTTTTGATCAATATTTTTTTTTCTTTTTTCTATGGAATTCAAATCTTTGAACACTGACAAAAGAGGACTATCTCAGTAACATTCCTGTGAAGTTATTTTAAAATTTGTTCATTGGTTTCAGAGGAGACTTTGTATGAAAGTGTTTGTAGTTAAATGTGAATGGATAGACAGAAGAAAATTAAGACCAGTGAGTGATCACACTATATCACCCTGCATATTGTGCTGAGGTGAGTTATCAAGGGGAGATTATTTCAACTATAAACAGGCTGCTATTGTTCCATCGAGCTCTAGGCCTTTCAGTTTCAGACAAGAAGATTATAAAAGTTTTAAACTATATATCTCTATGTAAGACAGGTGAACCCCGAGGTAGGACAAAGGCGGCATAATTTGAACAATCTATGTAGAGGACCACTAGACAATACTTCACACAAAATACATAAGCTCAAAGCCTTTCATTTTAAGACAAGAAGATTTTCAAAGTTGTTAATAACAATACGTTTTGGTTGCCATTGCAACCAGAGTTCTATATGGAATTAATTTTTTTGAGAACACATTTGAAAAAGGATCACCGGAGCATCATTCCTACCAAGTTTGGTCAACATTAATAGAGGTTTAGGAGTAGATCTTTCAAGAAATTTAATAAGTATGGGATCTTAAAGTATCGAATTTATATCTTTTGACAATTTGAAACAGGATCGCCAAAGTAACCTTTCTATTAAGTTTGGCTGAAATTGGCTCGTTGAATAAGGAGGAGATGTCATTTGAAGCTTAAAGTTAATACTACCCATTTTCTGATGCTACCTGCATGCTATGTCTTTCAACCAGCATCATGGCTTGGAGAAATTATTTAGAGGGTTACCAAAGGAACATTTATACTCATTTATCTTGAATTCACACCGGCACTTTCATTATAATGGAATTTAAACAAAATTGTCATTTTGCCCCTTTTCGGAATCTGCAGCAACCAAAGTTCTTCTTTGAATTTAAATCTTTGAACAACTTTGAAAGAGGACCACACATGGATCATTTTCAGTGAGGTCTGGTTAAATTGGTCCAATGGTTTAGGCTGAGATGTTGTTTAAAGCTAATAAACCACGAGTTATCGTACTTAATAATTTACATATAACAGGTGTGATGGTTGGGAAGGGTTGTATTAATGCAATACATCAAGTACTTACTGAACAATTGACTCTTAATATAGTTGAAAGCAGAACTTTAACCAGAATTTCCAAGTAAACAAGAGGGAAATGAGGCCCTGAATCGCCCACCTGAGAATGAGCTATTTAAGACTTAAGTCTTTCAGCGCCAATGGCAATATGAGGTTTCTGCCTGGCGGCAATGTTTGTTGACTTAATTTTTTTTCTGACGAAGCTTATTGATTGTTAACGGTTTGTTACAATGAGGTGTTAATACTTCTCAACACAAATGTAAATGAAAGTATCTATGTGTTCTATACTAATTGATTTGGACTAAAGTTGAAGCCTAGTTTTTATGTTGGCATAGACATTATTTGCCAGGTTGACACGACCTGCCTTTCTACAACATGGCCTAGTGACCTAGTTTATGACCGGACATAACCCAAATTAGCCGCCTAGACCCATTAGGCAATAATTAAATCTCCTAAAAGCCCCGCCCCTTGGTGGCTATATTTTTTTACCAATCTACATGGTGACACTCTATGATATTTTTTCAAGCCCAAGGAACATTTCTGCAAAATTATTTGAAAAAAGGCCGAATAGTTTGGGAGGAGAAGATTGTTAAAGTTTTCACTAAAGCCAATATAAGGCTTATAGCCCAGGCCCATGGCTGCCATATTTTAAGACTAACGAAACATGGCTTGGTAGAATCTGATAGAGAGTGAAGGAACATTTCTACAAAATAATTTAAGAATCGGCAAGATTATTTGATTGTAGAAGTTTTCACTATAGCCATATAAAGCAAAATTGCCCTGACCCTGGTGGCCATATTTTTCAACCAATCAACATTGCTTGAAGGAATCTGATAGAGGGTCACCGAAGAAACATTTCTACAAAATTATTTGAAAATCGGCCAGACACTTTCGGAGAAGAATAATGTTAAATCTTTCACTTTAGTTATATCAGGCAAAAAAAACACGCCCCCTGGCGGCCGTAGTTTTGAGCAATCAACATTGCTTGAGGGAATCTGATAAAAGGTCACTCAAGGAACATTTCTACAAAATTATTTCAAAATCGGCCTAATACTTTCAAAGAAGATTTTTTAAATAGGCCAGTCCCCTGGCGGCGGTGCTTTTTGACCAAGCATGACTTGAAGAAATCTGAAAAAAAGGGTTACCTAAGAAGCATTTCTAGAATTTTTTGAAAATCGGGCATACAGTTTTCGAGGAGAAGAATTTTAAAGTTTATTCTTTCGGTTGCCATGGAAACCAGAATTTTGCATGGATCCAAACAAATTCAAAGAATTTAGGAAAAGACTTTGAGATGATGCTTTCTATGAAGTTTCATCCCAATTGGCCAAGTGGTTAGGGAGGTGAAGTGGTTTGAAGCAAAACGTTGACGCATGCACGCACGCACAAACGACGGACAATTCGCCATGACATAAGCTCGACTGACTTTCAGCCAGTGGAGCTAAAAATGTGTCAGCTGCTATAATGGCTGCACTAGGGATGTATCAAGAAGTTAAAGCTTGTTTTGTCAAATTATTCTATTAAATTGTACGTTTTACATTCTTTCTCATATTGGAATTTCTAGCAATTTATATTTAAGTATATATTTTATTTATTTTGTTGGGTTTTAAGTCACACCGACACAATCTAGGTCATATGGAGACTTTCCAGCTTTAATGGTGGAGGAAGACCCCAGGTGCCCCTTTGGACATTATTTCAGGCCCGAGCGGGCACCTGGGTAGAACCACCGACTTATATTTAAGTACATATTCCTGAATTATCTGTAAGTTTTTGTTTTACATTAAAAACATGTATGTGGAATGACAGACACAAAGACAATAAATACATGTACTTCACCTTGAGCGACCCATGATAAACATATTGTAATCTTACTTTGAACACTTTATGCTTAAATTAGACAAAAGCTATATTATTATTGTATACTTTGATATTTTTCCTTCTGTTTTCCAAAAAGTGTTATATTAATTTGATATTTAAACAGTACATGACAATTAATTAAGATAAAATAAAACATAATACTTGTTTTAAGTAAGATCACAATATCCTTCACAGGGAAACCGTCAAATGTAGTATTTCATGAAATAGCAGAGCAGAAGGGTTTGCACAAATTTCGCAGAGAGCTACGTGTGTGAAATTATTTTGGAAACGGGTCAATGGTTTATGAAAATATGTCAATTAGAGATTTTTAGGCTTGAGCTCTGGCTGCCATCTTGTCAGTAAAGCAATAATGTTTGAACAATTCAAGATGAGAGCCACCAAGGGAACATTCATTTGAAATTATTTGAAATGAGACCAGTAGTTTCAGACAAGAAGATTTGAATGGCTGATGGACACAAACGAAAAAAGAATGTTGAGTGATCAGTGATCACAATAGCTCAACTGAGGACTTCATGTCAATATCTAGGTAAAGTATTGGATGCTAACAAATTCAAATATATATCTCAAAATGTTCAACTAAACAATATTATATTTCAAGAATTTAAACTACTTTTGTCATATTTAATGCTTAACTCTATTCTATTAACTGTTGAGGTCAAGCACAGTTAACCCTTGAATTCAAACAAGAGGGCCTTGTTGGCCCTGGATCGCTCACAAGAAATATTTATACCTTTCATTTTGGTATTGAATGAGTTGGGATACAGCACTGCAACACTAAAAGGAGTTAACACTAAGATGAGCTAAGTGAGAAATAAATTGATGTGAGCGAAAAAGACAATAATGGAGATGATGAGGAATACTGGAAAAGAATAATATATTCTTGCATCCTACTCAAGTCAAAACCACATTAGTTAGTTTTTAGCTTTCATTTAGGATCTCTTACTTCCTGCTGGGTGTTTGCAGATGGCTATTTTAATGCTACGCCCAGAAAGCCCATTTTGTTCAAGAAGATTTTAAAAAGTTCCACTATAAGCATAGTGAAAAGTAATCTTATCCGTTATGGTAATGTGTTGTTTTTTACTTACTGACACAGCTTGAACAAGTTTTCCCCTATATATATGTATGTTATCCAGGCGAACCAAGGGTCGGGCCAATTTTGAACACAGGGACATAATTTGAACAAGCTTATTAGAAGACCATGGGACAATGCTACGCACCAAATATCTAAGCTATAGGCCATTCTGTTTTGGACAAGAAGATTCTCAAAGTTTTCTTCTGTATATCTCTATGTAAAACAGTTAATCATTGGAGCGGGTCCATTTTGACCCAATGTGCATAATTTGAACAATCATGGTAGAGGAAGTTTGGTAACAATATGTCAACTCTAACTAAAGATATTCAGCTTGGACCGTTTTTCTAGTTTAAGTTACAGCAACCTTGACCCTTTAGGACTCCAAATGCAATCCCATTAAAGGTCCACATACACTTTTTTTGTTCATACCAAGTTTAGTTACAATATGTCAACCATAACTAAAGATATTCAATTTCAACTGTTCTTCTATTTTTAGTAACAGTGACATTGACCTTGATCCTACTCTCCATAAACTCTTTCTACATACCAAGTTTGGTTACAATATGTCAGTCAACTTTAACTCAAGATATTCAGTTTCTACCGTTTCTCAACCTTTAGTAACAGTGACCTTGACTCTACGGGTCCCACACGCTAGCCAATAAAATGTCCACACTAACTCTTTCCACATACCACGTTTAGTAACAATATGGCAACAGTAACTAAAGATTTTCAGTTTCATCCGTGTTTCTATAAGTAATAGCGACCTTGATCATGAACCTAGGGGCCTCAAACTCAATCCCATGAACGTTCTCCATATATACTTTATACATACCAAGTTTTGTTGCAATATGTCAACTGTAACTAAAGATATTCAGTTTCAACCTGTTTTCTATTTTTAGTAACAGTGACTTTGACCTTGACCCTAAGGGCACAAAGCTCAATCCCGTAAAAGGTCCACATGAACTCTTTGACATACCAAGTTTGGTTAAAATATGTCAACCATAACAAAATATATTCAGTTTCAGACGCAATCCCATGAAAAGTCACCATAAATTCTTTCTACATACCAAGTTTGGTTACAAGATGTCAATGGTAACTTATGATACTCTTTAATGCAGGTCAGTCTGAGTGTGGTCAGATTAGGCAAACTTTCAATCCAATTGCGTAATCCATTTAAATTACTTTCCTTTACAGCCCTTCTAAACAAACTGATCGTCAAAGTGATGTCTGTTAAACATTAAACCATTGGATAAGAAATAGAACACATGCAAATCATCAATTTGAGACACCTTTGCCTCTAGACTTCCGACCTCTATTTACCATTTCTTTATTTAGGGTAACCATGCAAAGTTAAATGCTTTTATCAGAAATATTTGACATAATCTTAAAAGTGAAAGGTGACAACTCTCATCTCAATTTTTGTCAGTTTTTGTTTATATGACTAGATGATATATCTTGCTGTATATAAAGGCTTTTTGGCCTGCGTTTCAAAGTCAGAGTGCGTTTTATAGATGAGTTGGTCACGGTAGTTACCATTCACTGTAACAGTCATGAGAGAAATATCTTTAGTTTAAATAAGTTCTAACGAATTATGATATTCTTAAATATGTGTAAATTTTACTTACAATTGATTTACAGGTTCGAAATCTGTATCATGTGTTTGTACAACCACCTGATTTTTACATAAAAATGAAGGGCTAGTAGCATTGAGACTGTCATCTTGAAGTAGAACCGTAACGTTACTTATATTAGCTTGGTCTGTCCCAAAATTTGTGCCAGAAATTGTAATTGTTGTTCCACCTTTAAATCCAATGCTACCTGGTTTTACCTGAAATGTACGTATCAACCCCTGACACATATGGTTGTTGGTTGAACAACTTGCCTGGTAACCACATAAACAAAAGAGCCCTGGAATGCTCAGCTGAGTAAGGCAATGTGATTTGTCATGCCAACCACACAGTAAACCACACTAACTTATATTGCTGTCAGGTTAGCTAAAGCAAGAGGCTCAAAAAGCACAGTATAGCTCCACTGCCACAAGGGGAAAAGATCCAACCCTATATTGTCTGTCTTTTGAAAAATTATATGACTTGAGTAAATTGATAGAAGGTCAACAAAGACATTAGCCAGTAAATATTTCAAAATCACACAATTTTTCTAAATTTATAGCCAAATTAGGATAAAGATCCCCTCCCCTGCCAGCCATTTTTTTAGCAATCAACAAGGAATCTTGTAGACGGTCATCCAAAGAAAAAATCTACCATATAAGACAAAACAGCCTCGCACCCTGGCAGCAATGGTTTTTTACCGACCAATCACCAAGGCTTGATGCAATCTCGAAGAGGCTCTCATAAGGAACATTTCTACACAAGTATTTAACAATCAGCTGAATACTTTTGTCTGAAAATATTTTTAAAGTTTTTCACTATAGCTATACTATGCGAAACAGCCTTGCCACTTGGCGCCCATGTTGTTTGACCAATCAAAATGCCTTAAAGGAATGTGATGACGGGTCAACCAAGGAAAGTTTATACAATATCATTTGAAAATCAGCCAACCAATTTTGGAGTAAAAGATGTTTAAAGTGTTTTCTCTTGGTTTTCTCCAGAAGTAAGCATGGATCCAACTATTGGGATGTTTGGAGGTAAGGACATTTTGAGAGGTCATTGAGAGGCTGCTGTGAGTATTCATCCAAATTGACACACTGGTTACAGAGGAGAATAGCTTCAAAGGGGGAAACTTTCATATTGTATCACTCATTAATGTCACAGCGTCTGGTTATAGCAATGTGGTCACCTAAAGAACAAATCTACAAGATTATTTGAAAATCGGTCTGATACTTCCTAGTTAAAATGGTTTAAACAATTCATTCCTTTAAGTTCTTGGATTTTTTTTTTTGGACATTATTAACTCTTTCCGGCATGCATTAAAGCTGCAAGAGACGGCTTTAAAAACATCTAAATTATCATACGGAGATTTTTTTTAAATGAAGGTATAATTACTGAAAATATTTGAAAATATTTTGACAAAAGGAGATATAATTATTGTTAATCCTGAGCAAACAAGGTTTTCAGTAGCCGTCTATTGCAGAGGCTTCAAAATGCATATAAATATGAGAAAGAGATAATAAACTGCAACAAATTACAATAATTTTCATGAACTTTTTTAATAACCCAAGAAAATACTTACTTGTGTTATGTTTGGCGCTGGACATACAGTGACATTCTCAGAACATAATGAGTTATGAACACACGATTCCTCTGGTTTGCACCAGCTACAGCTATAATATGCTTTCTTCAATGCATAACATAGTGTGCAATCTGAGGCGAGTTTTCCACAATTGTAGACAGTGACTGCAAGAAAAGATTTCTTAAAGTCAATTTCAAACCTTATACATTATTCATTTCTTACAAAAGGTGGGCCACGAGTCAGGGAAAATTTGGAAATCCACCCCACCCCAAGGCTGCCTTGTTCTTTAACAGATTGGAATTATTGGAACAATAGAGGATCGCCATAGAAACATTTTTTTTCAAATCAGGCTAGTCCTTTTGTACAAGAAGATTTTAAAAGTTTTAAGTATAAACGAATAAAGGAAATTCGGTATTCTCCTGGGTCGCCATAATGAATCAGAATAACTTGAACAATCTCGGAAACAAGAACAATTTATGCAAAACAATTTTCATATGGGTCTTACATTTTTGGAAAAGATGTTTTTTTTAGTTTTTATTTTATATATAAAAGGAGAAAAAACACACATTGGATGCCGTTTTTCGACAGATTGGATTAAACAGAACAAGTTAATGTCATGTTGCAAGCAATACAAGAGTCCCCTAGCGGACCATTGACCTCTAAGTGTGACCTTGACTTTTGAGGTACAAGCCTGTGTCTTGTGTGCCACATGTCACATCATCATGGTGAACATGTGTGCCCAGTAACTTGGGAATCCTATGATGCATGCTTCAGATATGAGCCGGACAAGGTACAGTCCTATCAAACAGTACTCATTTTGACCTTTGACCTCTAAGTGTGACCTTGACCTTTAAGGTATAGGCCTGTGTCTTGTGTGCCACATATTACCTCATCATGGTTAACATGTGTGCCCAGTAACTTCGGAATCCTAAGATGCGGGCCGGACAAGGTAAATTCGTATCAAACAATACTAATTTTGACCTTTAAATCAGGCCAGTACGTTTTTGACAAGAAGATGTTTTAAGTCAGTGGCATTTTTCCGATGCTGCAGTAACCAAAATACTTAATATAATTAAATCTTTGAACAGTTTTGAAAGAGGAACTCCTAATGAACATTCCTTTGAATATCTGTGATGGCTCTGGTAGTAATCTATTACTTATAAAACCTTTCCCAACATATACACTTTTTAAAGCATATGCAGCACACAACTTTTTAAAACATTGTCACAAAAGGAAAAATTGGTCGAAACAAAACAATCCTCATTTTGACACAATGTATTCAATTTATAATAATATTTTCATTTATAGAGACTTTTCATGATTTTGCCTAGATGTTTTCAACGGTGTCTGCTGCTGGTTTGCTGTATGTGAGAAACATATAGACAAAAAACAAAAGAATCTCCATAAAACATAGTTTAATTGTTAAATAACGTTAAAAACATTGTAGCTAAAGGAGAAATTGCTCATCATGTATTCAAAAGTCTTCTGCAGCTTATGTGTCAAAATGCGTCTGCAGGTGAAAAAAAAGATAAAAAGATGCTTATTTATTTGGAGAAATTGTTTCTGCATGATCAATGTTGCAAGATACACACTGAACATGGTCAGTACTTTGTAAATATCTAGGCAAAAATATGGAAAATCTCTGCAAATGGAATCATAATTATTTAATAGAGCTGAAACATTGTGGCAAAAGAAGAAATTGCTCATAATGTTTATAAAAGTTGTCTGCTTCAGATGCTTCAAAATAGATCTGCAAGTAGGAAAGGTTTAACCCTTTTCCTCATATCTATTGACACTTTATGACGCCTCTGCAGCAGACGGCCTTTTGAAAACATAGTGACAAAAGAAGAATTTGCTCAAAACGAGCAATTTCTCCTTTTGCCACAATGTTTTCCACTTTTAGACATAGGTTATTTATTCAATTATAGAGATTTTCTAATTTTTACAACATATGTTCAAAGTCGTCTGCTGCAGAATTGTCGTATGAGGGAAAGGGTTAACTCAAAGTAGGTTTTTTTTTTGTATGGTTTTATATGCGGCTTTAAAAGAAATCTTAAAATATTACGGTGTTTCCCTGGTTAGTTCTATTGAAACATTTATCCTGGCATCAGAGGGTCAGTCCCGTAGTGCTAACTCTACAAACCTGACCACCAAGACTTGAAAATAATCATAATAGCAATATGATAACCCCCAACAAACTTGGATTGTCCAACTTCCCAACATGCAGAAGCACTATGATGTAAATACATTATACATCTTTTGAAAACATTGCAATTTCTAAAATTATATTCAATAAGCATACTTTCATTTAAAGATATTTTCAATAATTTTGCAGAGGTGTTGTCTGCTGCAGATTTGTTGTTTATGGGAAGAGGTTAAGAAAGCATTATTGTAGTTACCATAACTTCTTTGATCTTCATCCAGTTCTATATCTCTAGATTCCACTTTTTGACGTATTGAAATTGGAAACTGCTTTTTCGAAATTTCATCTTCAAATGTTATCTGCAAGCATGAAAATGTTTTGGATTGTAGGTTTTTCATCATTCTGATTTAAAACCTATCATTATCAATCGTTACAAAACTAACAAATAAAAACTGTGTTTGAGATCCCAATTCTAAATAAACTGATTTGTATACAATATAATCTGTCTTGAATTATTTATACATAACGAATAGCCTATAAAAGACAGAAATGGTGAATACCAGTTACTATTAATATATCATAGTGAGCAGTTTCACGGGGAAACCAACATTGTCGACTATGCGTAAAGTATCAACCCGGAGAGACATTTTTTGCCTCCAGTGGATTTTCTGTTTCGGGAATCATAACACAATACCTTTATCCCCCTTTAGCCTGTCACCAGGCAACGTAACAAGTATATCCCATAGTCTTATCATTGCGGAATGTCTCCTCGACCTTGTCGTTTGCCATCTTACATCGCCGTTTATGGCGACATTCGAGGCATGCTTATGGACTCCTAAAAAGGCTCGAATCGCTCTATTTTGTATTGTATCACACTTTGAATATAGCTTATAACCCAACGCAGCGGCACCAAAATCCATTATAGGCACAACACTTGCGTTGAAAAGTTTCGTGTAAACATTAAAAGAAAGTCCGTCTATCGATCTTGCCTTGTTAAGGATCCCACCCAGAGCACGGCCCGCCGACTCGGCGAGTGTATTTGCTGTCGAAGTATAGTCTAGTGATTCAGTAAGAATACAACCGAGGTACTTATATTTTTCAACTACATTTATAGTTTCCTGTCCGATTTTGTAGTTAAACACAGTGCGATCTTGACTAAGTCTTCTAAAATGCACAGCACTAGTTTTTGTCACGTTAATTGTCATACGCCATGACTTACACCATATATCTAACGTGTCTAACATGTTTAGCAAATCTTGTTAACTTTCGCCTAAAATAACAATGTCGTCTGCATACAGAAGAATGCAAATCTTTTCGTCACCAACTGGTATTCCAAGGTTCATACTTTTTATTTCCATAGCTAAGTCATTTATATACAGTGAGAAAAGGGTAGGTGAAATAATGTTTCCTTGTTCTACAGAACGTTCTATATCAAAATAGTTTGTATAAGCTCCATTTATATTTACTCTGGCCTGGGATGTGCTATACAAGTGTTTAAGTATATTGTAAAATTTCCCTGTTACTCCCACAGCAAGTAATTTTGCCAACAAACAGTATCTAACAACACGATCAAAAGCCTTCATCATGTCTACGAAACAAGCATACGTTGGTAACCCTTTTGCTCTTCTGTTCCTTATGATAGAGCATAAAACGAAAAGATGGTCTGTACATGAACGCAATTTTCGAAAGCCGTTTTGCTCGTCTACTATAAACTCATTTACATCCAGATATTTAGTAAGGCGTTTATTTAACACACTTGAAAACAGTTTGCTCGTTGTAGGCAAGAGACTTAATCCCCGATAATTCAATGGCACTCTTGGATCGTTTGTACTGTTTTAGGCAATGGTTTAATAATCGATCTATTCCAGACTGATGGCGCTACTCCTTTCGACAAACACATATTAGATAAATGTAGCAACATTTGTTGAGAGTTTTTATTTTTAAACACCTCATAAGGTAGGCAATCTTCACCGCACGATTTACGTTTTTTGCATTTTGATAAAGCGCTGTTTTCTTCGTCTGTCGTAATCACTGAGTTAAGAGCGTCTATTTTGGTAATGTCTTCGTGTAATGGGTTTTCGTTTATTTCTGTTTCAAGTTCATTCTTAAACCGTTTTACGTCCTCATATAAATGTTCATCAAAATCGTCCCCTTCACTAGCCTTTGCTCTGTTGAACAGGTCTCTAAAAATCACTTTCCCATTTACGAATAACACTAGGTCTATCGTTTGTTATACAACCCTCTTCATCAACGACTTCAAAAGGAGTGTGTGTTTTTCGTTTGGGTCTAAGGTCCTTTATCTGTTTCCAAAACGTATGTGGGTTATCTGTACAAATCTTTTCTATTTATATTTGTTTATTTTGTGAGTATTGGCGTTTCTGACGTTTAACTTCCCTATCAAATGTGTTCTGCTTAAATTGGTATAGACGTCTATATTCGTTTTTCTCTCGTTTTGACCCTTTACACTTTAAGTAATGTTTTTCGCTGATACACAATTCTTTAAACAATACATCTAAAGTGTCGTTCCACCAGGCAGGGTTTAGTTTTATTTCTGAATCTTCTAGCCGTTTTCTTTGAAATACACTTGAATTGTACTTTACTTTTTAATTCATTGTAATACAGGTTACACATATCGGTGTACAAAGAATCAATATCACTTTGATTTGACGTTATTATTTGTATATACAAAGCACTAATTCACAATGAAGCACAGAATGATCAGGCAGGGAACGAGAAGCCTTTATGTTAAATCTTTCACATAAGTTTTTAACCGTATGCACACTAAAACTCCTGAACATGTCAATATTATTGTGCGAGGTAAATACATAGTCAACGACAACCGTACCCTTAATTAATACGGAGGTGAAATTATCGATTTCTTGGTTTAATCTGCCATTTAAAATACATAACTTCGCTTCACGCAGAAACTCGATGAAAGAATCAGCATGTCTGTTTTTACAGTGTCTATGTGTTTACGTGCCGGTATAATATCAATATTTTCAATAATATCAGATAATGATGAGATCCGTGCATTAATATCACCGCAAAACACAATGCAATCTGCGTTAACATGTCTGTATACTATATTTGTTAAATGACTGAAATATTCGTCGACAAATTGTCCTCGCTCTGAGACCTCCGGCGGGAGGTAGCAAACTGTAATTAATAGTTCAACAGACGATACTTTATGCAAACGTTTTAAACTCAATATACCTTCGAAGTCTCTATCTACACACGTCACATAGAAAGTGTTAACTATCTTGTTTTCAAGTAAGATACCAACGACACCTGATCCGCATGTTGCTTTGTTTTTCAGTGCTTGTCTATTAAAGCAGTATGACGTGAAAACTTCCACTGAAATGAACACCTTTTTCCGCAATTTTATATTTGTCAAACAAATAATGTCAACATTAAGATTGTATAAGATATCTTTTCGAGGTAAATAGTTGTTTTTTGTCCATCCGTTTACGTTCCATGTAACGATATTTATAGCATCGATGCATGACTGGGTTTCGTCCTATTGCTGAGTGTTGGAGTTGTAGCCCCCTGTATTAGGATGTACGACTGGAATCGATCCCCTGTAAAGTTGACCGTCAATATACAGACAGCCATTTTGGTATTTTTCCGTTTTACCTTCGTCCACAGCTGTTTTAATTATCGGTTTTAACTTGTTCTTGATATTAAAATCAGCCTCGGTAAGATCGTCTGTGATGTAATAATTACACTTATCTAACGCCGATCTTTTAGAATTGAATATTTCCATTTTATCTGTATTTGACCTTACTTTAAACACAATATGTCTTGTTTTGTTTCTTTCTTTCTTGCCTATTATATAAGCTTGTTCGACTTGTATTTGGGGCTTGTTGAATTTTTTCTGCAGAATATCTTGCACAATTCTGAGTGTATCTGTATTATTACTTTCAGCGGCAGTTTCGTGATAACCTACGACTCTAAGGTTATTTTAGATAGCTAATCGGTCTATTTCTGCATGTCGTCTTTGAAGATCTCGGATAATCTTGCTTGCAGTTTCGAGTGAATTTTCAAGCGACCGACAGCGGTCTTGGGTTTTTGTACTGTCTTGTTTGATGTCGGATATTTCATTCTGATTAAAAGTTATAGAGTTAGCATGATCTGTCATTTCCTTTTCAGTTCGACCTATTCGGTCTTCGTTATCATCGAGTCTTGCATGTATCTTTGTTTGGTTTACTAGAACATTTGATATTGAATCTCGAAGGTGAGTAAATTGATCTCGAACGAATTTCTCGAAATTGTCCTCATTCTGGATTGAGTCGTTTGTAGCCATGTTAGTGTTTAGTTTGGGCAATTTTACTTTAAGGTCTTGCCCTTTTCGTTGTGACGGCGAGTCGAATACAGTATCGTTCCCTTCAGTTGGGTATAAGACAGAATTTGTTTCAGAGAGGATATCACTAAGTGTTGTGCTGCTTTCTGACGAATTCTCCGCTTGTCTATGTTGTTTTGAGCCTTTATCTTTTAGATCAGAGTTACCGCTGTTTTTCCGCTTCGTTGATTGACCACGGTTCTTCCTAATATTTGCTTTCTTTCGTTATAATTTTAAACTAATTAATATGCTGTTCATCTTTTATGTGTAGAGTCCCACAAGACACCTAGTTCGCATAATGGAGCATGGTCATAGTTGATACTGTTTGAATTGGATTAACCCTTTACAATATACAAAAAATATGCAACTGATAGCTTTGAAATAATCTAGGTTAAAATTTGGAATATTTCTTTAAATGAAAGCATTTATTTGAATAGAGTTGAACAAATATTGGCAAAATGAGAAATTGCTCATTATGATAAATTTCTCCTTTTGTCACAATGTTTTCAACATTTTTCTGTTGCAGAGGCATCAGAAAGCATCTGTTTGTAAATTATGCAAACATGAGCAGATATTAAAAAGAAACACAAAGATGAATGATTTGAATTAAAATAAATTTCAAGAAGAAACAAAAAAGATGAATAATTTGAATTAAAATATTTTTTAAGAAACAACAAGGAAAGAAAACATGACTTAACATTGGGATGTCAAGGGTCACCGATATTAATAACTATTTAATCGTATAATCTTCTAACCGGTGTATCGGTTAACGGTATAAATTTATAGACAATCAATATTCACTTGCTTCCGGGTTTTGTTATTTCCCTTTGTATTAGTGTTGTTAATTATTTAACTTCCATTTCCCGGTCATATATACTAAGTGACCGTTATTCGATTCATAATATACGGAATGAAAGACGATTTGTTCGATGGTTGGCGTTGTTTACCCTTGCTCTCGGCAATATTGACATTTGGTGAGCAATGGAAAAAGAGCAGCATAGCTGCATATCTGTAAATACCAACTCAGGGGAAAATGTGTTAAAAACTTCAAACCACTCTTCGAATATTGTTGGTAAATAATTAACAAATACAACCTTTCGAATATTTCACATTCATTCCAATTATTTGTATTATCAAAACAAATGCCCAATATAACTTATAAGTCAATATCATTTCATTTCTGCCTTGTATAAGACATCAAAGTTCTTTTAAATGAAACAAATGTCTTTAATTAATCGTTAGATCAGCCACAATTATTTTATGTACACTACACAAAGAAACGGTCATCAATAAAATCGAGTGAGGCCATTTTCACAAATAAGTTAACACTCTCGATCGAGGTGTGAATAATTAATCTCTAGTCAGTTACGTGTGACAAATTGAAAAGAACAAAAGGAAACACTACTGTGTATATATTTCATATATTTTTACGAGTAAAAGGTTACTTGATTTACTAACTGAATAATCGAATAACATACTGTTAACTGATTAATCATTAAACCATTGACATCCCTTCTAGAAATAGCACTAAACCTTACCTATTTGCAGACAATTGCATTTGATGACATTTGCAAACATTTTGGCAAAAGCAGAAACTGATCATACATAAATGAATACCTTTGACCACAATGTTTTAATTCATAAAGATTTTGCATATTTTTGCCTCTATGTTTTCAAAGTCGTCTGCTGCAGATTTCTTGTGTGTGGGAATGGGTTAAATAAATTTATATTGAGAGTAAAGTCATGTTTATCTGCAAGGAGATTTTTACCAATTAAAATACTTTAAACCATTTACCTCTTGCATGGGGCATTTTGACGCACCTGCAACAGAAGGCTTTTAAAGAAGGAGAAATTGCAGCAAAGAGAAAAATTCAATGACATGCAAAATCTCGCAAGTTTCATGAACATCTGATTGAAAATGTGGCCTCTTGAGTGTTCATAAGCAAATTGCTGACGACAGAAAAGAACAAAGGCCAATCACAATAGCTCACCTTTGGCGGACTTAAAAAGAACTTACCTGCAAAGCACAATTGAGAGTATTACCATTATCACCGACATTTGCAGTAATTTCCCCTGTTTGATTTTCCACTACACATTTGTAAGTATTACTTTGTACCTGCAATACGGAGGAAAAAAAATGTTATAATTGATTATGGGCCTGTCCCTGCAAAAAACAAGGTACAAGTTGGCAATTTTGAAGAGTATACATTCAGATCAGCGACCTGTATATCTGCTACATCATAGCAAATTGTGCACAATATGAAGGAAGCTTCTAACTGGCGTGTGTAAGTTTTATGTAAACAGTGTAAATCTTGATCAGACTGTGGTTGAACAGGCTGATCTGAATATACACGGTTCACAAATGCCAAAACAAACGTTTAGCCATGGATGGCCTCTATTACAGAAGATATTGACAAGTATTGAGTAAGATATCTAAATAATAAACCTGCATCTAAGCAATTAATAACATGTTAACTATGAAAACGGTATCATTCAATGACTGTTTGAATTTTGATATATGCTGCTTTCAATAAAAATTGATGTAAGACACCAGTGAATTTTATAATTTGATGCGGACGCTTTCAAGAATAATGTGAACAATAATATATCAATCTTCATACTTACCAAGTTGTTAGTTTTGAGTTCTATGTTTTTAGAGATTCCGTTAGGTATATAGATGTCTGTGTTTTTTAGTAGCCTTGGACATTCACTGGCATTGCCCTGTAAAAAAACAATATTATATTGGACCATAAACCATTACATGTTATACCATTCTGTGACTCTCGAATTATATATAATTCTGTTACTCTCACATTTTAAACCATTCTGTGACTCTCACATTATATACCATTCTGCGATGCTCACATTTTAAACCATTCTGTGACTCACATTATATACCATTCTGTGACACTCACATTATATACCATTCTGTGTCTCTCCCACTATATACACTTCTGTGTCTCTCACATGTTATACCATTCTGTGACTCTCACAATATATACCATTCTGTGACTCTCACATTATATACCATTCTGTGACTCTCACAATATATACCATTCTGTGACTCTCACAATATATACCATTATGTGTCTCTCACATTATAAACCATTATGTGACACTCACATTATATTCTGTGAATCTAACATAATATACCATTATGTGACTCTAACATTTTATACTAGTCTGTGGCTTACATTTTATACCATTCTTTGACTCTAACAAATCAAGTAAAAACTAATGGGAAGCATGGATTCAAGAAAGTATGGAACACATTGTCCAAAGCAGAGAAAAGAATTAAAAACATTCTATTTCAAGAAATAGTGAAATTGAACATGACCTTAACTACCCCAAATAGTCTTAAAGCTACTTCTCAATGTAAGCTATTAATTTCAACTGCCAAATAAGGTTCAAGTCGATTTTTTTTCGAAATTTAAACAGTAGCGTTGATCATCACCTAATTGACATTATTACATGCTACCTTTCAATTTGAATCAGTTGCGTGAATATAAAGTTTGCGAGTTGAAACACAATTTTATGGCTGTCAATGCAATGGCCCACCTGAACAATGACATCACCAATCTAATAAACAGGTGTGTTGTACTTATCCTTTCCCACATGTAGATTCACTTTTAAAAACATTGTGGCAAAAGGGTAGGAAAGGGTCATTTCAAAGAAATATAAGTCTGACTTATGGGACTTCATTATATGACCTTGTTTATTTGATCATGATAATGATAATTGTAATAGTGAATATCTTAAGTAATGAAGAAGATTTTGTACTTTATAAAAGATTTCAATCTCAGTACAAAATGAGGCACAACTTTTTCAAATGTGACCTTGACGCAAAGATTGTTGTAATAAACAACATAATTTAAAAGTTTGATGAAGAAATATTGAAAAATGGCAAAGTAATAGCTTAGATTATGGTTTTGTGACAACATCCAAGTACAACAAGAGCGCTAAGATGGCCCTAAATTGATCACCTAAGTGATTGTATAGTAGCAAATGTGTATTTGCCAATATCAGGGATAATTTGATAAAGATAAGGAATGGAAACTGCAGGGAATGGACAGACAATGATACAGCTTATCAATATAAGACATTTGTAATAAGGCAAAATTATTTGAAAATTAGCCTGACACTTTTGGGGAAGAAGAATTTTTAAGTTTTCACTATAAAGCCATATAAGGCAAAAGAGCCCCGCCCCCTGGCGGCCATAGTTTTCATTCATTCAACATGGCCTGAAGGAATCTGATAGAAGGTCACGATAGGAACATTTGTAACTGTTAAGGATCAGTTGTACAAAATAATTTGAAAATCGACCTGGCACTTTTGGAGAAGAAGATTTTAAGTTTTTACTTTAGCCATACAAGGCAAAATAGCCCCGCCCCCTGGCCGCCATAGTTTCGACTAATTAACATGGATTGAAGGAATCTGATAGAAGGTCACTCTAGGAAAATGTGTACACAATTAATTAAGATTTTTTAAGTTTTTATTATAGCCATATACGGCAAAGTCATCCCAATTGACCCACTGGTTACTGAAGAGAAGATGTTGACGTACGACGCACGACGGATGCCGGACAAAAGGCAATCACATTAACTTACCTTGAGCACTTCGTGCTCAGGTTAGCTAAAAAGGGCATTTCTCTACACATATTGCTGACAGTGTTATGTGACTTGCTGCTGTCTGTTGTCTATATTTTCATTAGAAACAAGTATGACAAGTATGAAGTAAATATGATTGATGGTATAGAAGATATAAGTATTGGCAAACAGACGCCGATGCCAACGTGAGTTCAATAGCCTTCTTATTCTTTGAATAGTCAAGCTAAACAAATTTACTTTCATTTATAGATATCGCTCCTAATTTTGATAAGATATTTTTAAAGTTGTCTGCTCACAATATTTTGAAATCACATGCAAAGATGAAATTGCTCAAGATGAGCAATTTCACCATTTGCCAGTGTATTCCACTCTATTTAATATAATATAATAAATTCATTTTGAAAGCAATAAATACTTTAGGAGGAGAATTGTTTTCACTCTAGCCATAATACGCAAAACTGACCAGCCCCCTGGGTAGTGGTGTAGTGGTAGAGCGTACGCCATATAAGGCAAAACAGCCCAACACCCTGATGGCTATTTTTGCAACCAAACAACATAGCTTAATGAAATCTGATAGAGGGTCACACCCAAGGGACATTTTACAAATTTATTTTGAAAGCAATAAATACTTTAGGAGGAGAATCTTTTTCACTCTAGCCATAAGACGCAAAACTGACCCGCCCCCTGGAAGCCATATTTCAGACCGATCAACATGGCTTCAAGGAATCTGATATTGAACATTTCTAAAAACAATATTTGAAAAGAAGGCAGACTTGTTTGTGAGTAAAACCTTTTTAAAAAAATGAATTATTTTGGTTGCCATGGAAACCAGAATTATACATGGGTGAAAAAAGAAGGACATTGAGAGGATGCTTTCTGTGAAGTTTCAACGCTATTGAGACACTTGTTACAGAGTAGAATATGTTGACAGACCCCGGACCCACGGCGATCACAATAACTCTTTTTCAGCACTTTAATTTGGTGTTTTCACACCAAACGATGGTGGAAATCAGATATTCACATCATAGAGGTAAAAGGTTTTATGAAATTCAATGACTTGTGATAAGTAGTACTCTGTGATATGGACCATAAAGAAAAACTTATCCTTATTCCTTTCCCACATACAAGAAATCTGCAGCAAACGACAAAATGTCTAGTCAAAAATAAGGAAAATCTCTATCCTTGTAGGGAAAATTACTGAAAAACATTTGAAAACTTTGTGAGAAAAGGAGAAATTCACCTTTTTGTCACAATGTTTCAAAAGTCGTATGCTGCAGATGAACAGGGGGGAACAGGTTAATCAAACTGAAACATTACTGTAGTAAAATTGGATTTAATTCAAGAAGGAACTGGACAATATTCAAAATTTAACCTTTTCCCACATGTAGACGCATTTCGACGCTTCAGCAAAGGACTAGTTTTTTAAAAAATTGTATAATATTTCCTTTTGCCTCAAAGTTTTCATCACTTTTTAATAATAATACTTTCACTCATAGACGTTTTCCGTATTTTTACCTAATTGTTGCCAAAAATGTCTTTTGTAAAAAATGGTTAAAGCATATTATATGAAACTTCATTGAGTGACATATATTTTAGATATCGAGTCAAATATAGAGAATTAACCTTAGTTAAACTCAAACTTAATTTAGTCATTATTTCAATAATTTTAGACCAAGTTTTTCAGATAAAAAAAGTTATCAATCCGACGTATTATGATTATAGCAACTTAAATTGCCTTGAGTTGCGTAAGACAGTTTCTGAGCCAACCAAAGTCAAAACCCTTTTCCACATACAGCAACTCTGAAGCAGACGAAAGAAATCTTGACAGAAAAATAATTGTTTTATTTGGGTTTTACGCCGTTTTTTCAACATTATTTGAATTATATTACAGCGACAGTTCACTTACCCATGAACCCTAGGTACACAAACCAGTACTAGGCTAGGAAATGTGCCATCAACCATGACCAGAAACATGGAAAATTTGATTAGAGTTGACAACATTGTGGCAAAAGGAGAAACAGCTCAACTTGAACAAACTCTTCTTTGGTCACAAGGTTTTCAAATGGTGTCTGCTGCATATGCATCAACACATGTCGGTATGTGGTGAATGGTTTAGTTCTCAAACAGACAGACAGAGTAGCGAATTGCTATTTCCCCACATCAATTGTGTTGTGCAAGAGAATACAAACAAATACCTTATTTACGAGGCTATCACTACAACCTGTATCAGCGTTTTGACATGTTGCGCTTGATACACACCACTCACAGTTTACTTCGGTAGAAATTCTACACATTCCACATCTATATTTAAAAGAAAGATATACCTTCATTATAGAATTAATTATATGAGCAGTGCTCCAGGAAAACTAAAATTAAAATACTAATTTTCATAAATTTAGCTAGCACATTATAAAATCCATTTAAATGTTTGACCTTTGAACTTAATGTGTAACCTTGACATTTAAGCACAAAATATCAAATGTGGTACAATATTTTATCCGAACAAGAGCATGAATGTACACAATGCCTAATTCCTCTCCATTTACATGTATATACAAAGATTAAAAAAGTTAGCTCAAAAACTTCAGGGCAATAACATAGTCAAGGGTAACCATAATAATCAAGCTTTGGGATTTATATGTGGCCAAAATGTATGGCTCCTTACTGCTCTGTAAGTACTGTAAGTACATGCTGATTTTCAGGAGCTTTTGACTTATCACATAATTCAGAATAATGAGAGTGACCTTGATTTTTGACAGAACATTTGATGTAATCTATGTGTTACACTCTATTGGCATACTAATTTGATAGACTTAACTCAAACTTCATTTGGCATAAACAAAACTTTATAGATAAGCACATTGACGAATAGGAGAGCAACAGCTTAACTCACCAACAACTAACACTTTCCCACCTAAAGACGCATTTTGAAGCATCTGAAGCAGACAATTTTTTAAAACATTTGGGCAAAAGTAGAAAATATTCATAATGAGCAATTTCTCCATTTGCCAGATTGTTTTCAACTTTATTTAATAAGTAAACGTTAATGCAGTTTTGATCCAGTGTTGCAGATGACAATATAACATATGAAAATAACTTGGTGTGCAATGGAGTTAAAAGGACTCAAGATTCATACATACTTCTCGTAGTTTGTGCATACATAAACTTGAATAGTAGTTTCAGCCAAAGGAAAGACATCAGTAGTACCATTATATGTGAGCTGTAATCTTAAATGCTTGGGTTCTGAAAAAAAAACACCACAATAAATCTTAAATTTTATTCAAGCAAATGTTACAATGAAATAATATAAAACCATTGGTTGGAGGAAAATAAAAGATGGTCCTATATCATTGACCTGATTTAATTGAACTTGAACTATTTGCAGTGCTATAACTCTTTACATCAAAGGAAAACAAGCTCTCACGGGTGGCCATGTTTTAACAGATCAGAATGATTTTTACAAACTTTTGAGAGAAAGAATTTCAAATGAATTTTTTGTTAAAGTTGTCGTTGTAGCCATATAAGGTAAGGCATGATTGCAAGGTTTTTCTATGAATCAAAATGGCTTTAAACAAATCTTGTAAATGGTCACCTTAGGAACATTTTTAAAGTTCATACTGAAACCAGCCCCATCCCTTTGTGGCCATGTTTTTTTACCAATCAACATGGCTTGAAGGAATTGGATAGAGGGTCATCCATCCAACATTTCTACAAAATTATTTGAAAATCGGCTTACGAGTTTGTGATGCCATGGAAACCTGACATCTGCATGGTCTTTATAAATATGAAGGAATATTGAGGAAGATATTGAGAGGATGTTTGTTATGAAGCTTGATCCCAATTGACCCACTTTTTACATAGGAGATGTTGATGGATGGACGACGGACAACGGAAAGGGGGGCAATCCCAATAACTTGCCTCTACAAAGAGGCCCATATGAGACAAACAGCCCCACAGCCTGGCAGCCATTATTATACCAATAAACATGGCTTGAAGGAATCATGAAGAGGGGCACCCAAGGAACATTTCTTTAAAAAAAAATGAAAATCTGCTAAATAGTTTTGGAGGAGAAAATTATAAAGTTTTTTAATAAGAGGACCATAATGGTCATTTATTGCTCACCTGTTTTAACAAAACTTAAATAGTTTCCAATTTACATATAAGGAGACCAAGCCCACACCCCCTGGTGGCCATGTTTATCAACAGATAATTTACATGTTCACTATATATATACATAAATGCAGCGGCAACAAATGTTATACATGGAATTAAACTTTAATTAAGAACCATCTAGGGAATATTCCTGTAAAATTATTTTGAATTTAATTCAATGGTTTAGGAGGAACAGTCGTTTGTAGGAAACTGTGAACAGATGAACAGATAGACGACAAAGACAATGACGTTGAGTAATCAAAATAGCTCACCAGCACTTTGTGCTCAGGTCAGCTAATAAAGCCAATATAAGGCTAACGGCCCAGCACCCAGTGGCCATGCTTTTTGACCAATCATTTGGCTTAAGGGTCACCTAGGGAACGTTTCTAAACAAGATGCCTACAGGCAACACATCGAGCTCGCTCCAAAGGTTTTGTTTCAGACATAGTTCACTCCATGCAATTGCAACACACACAGTGTTTACCTGATAGCAGTTAATTAAAGGCCTTCTGCAATACCAAAGTGTTTATAAAATGTCAAAAGTACAAGAACCCAACATATTTTTATTTTTTTGTTGAGATACCATATTATTCTGAAGTTTAACAATAATCATCTTTAGTATGTTTGTGTATGAAAGGTTCAGGCATATTGAACATAGGAATAATTTTACACCCAACTCCTGTATTGAAAGACACATTGTACATATCCTCATTAAGTAATAAATCATTAAACTGAATATCTTTTGAATAATGGAATATATTGCGTTTTGGTACCTCAATCCCACTTTTGGAATGTGGACATTAATTATGTAGAGAAGTGTTGTCAGTAGTAGACAAAAACATAGGAAACCATAGGATTTATTTTGTTTAGGTCTCTGAAGAGTTTACCAAAAAAAACATTGTAGCTGACACAGCATCCAACTTTAGAACAGTAATGACAAAAAGTGTCTGCTGCATAAGCATCAAAACGCGTCTACAAGTGAGAAAGGGTTAAACATTGATTTCACTTCTGCCATCATCACCTCATCATGGTCAACATGTCTGCCCAATAACTTGGGAATCCTATGCTGCATGGTTTCTCATTTTGACATTTGACCTCTTAGTAAGACCTTGGTCTTGGGCTTGACACTTCACCTCATCATGGTGAACATTTGTGCCTAGTAACTTGGGAATCCTATGATGCATGGTTATGATATGAGCTGGACAATGTATTATCAAACAGTACTCATTTTGATTTTTGGCTTCCAAGTGTGACCTTGACATTTGAGGTACAGGCCTGGGTCTTGTGCAACACAGTTGCCTTAACATGGTGAACGTTGTGCCAAATTTCTTGGATATCCTATGATGCATGGTTAAGATGCAGGCCGAACAAGGTTCGGACAGATGGATGCAAAGACTAACCGACACACGCACGAACATGCATACACCTGGGTGCTCATTGCAAGCGGGCTCGACGAATATTATTTAAATATTGACAAGTTACTTAAGGGGAGAAGATTTTAAACGTTTCACTATATCCATATAAGGCAAAACGGTCCCGCCCCGCCATCTGGTGTTTTAGGCCATTAAACATTGAAATCTCATAGAAAGACACCGAAGGATGGATTCTACCAATGGACCATACAGTTAGTTTGAGAGTTCAAAATAGAAGGTGGTGTGAAAGTTTTCCAATAGTAGAACAAATTAAATTATATAAAGGTCTGGTTGGGTCCGAGAAATGTTTTAGTTTTCAATGGAATTCGAAGTTTCCCATGTTTCACCTGTACATATTAGGAAAACAAGCCTTGATTCCAGGAGTCCATTTTCAACTGATCTGAATAATTTGACAACATTTGGTAGAGACTTTCCCAAGGAATGTTTGTGCCAAACTGATTCAAATCAGGCCAGTGCTTTAAGACAAGCAGGATTTTTAAGTTTTAACTATATACATATATTTATATATGCATACACTGTAAAACAAGTCCTGCCTCCTAGAGGCCATGTTTTCCAACTGCTAGGAATAATTTAAACAATCTCGGTAGAGACGCAAATTAGTTAAAATCAGGCTAGTACCTTTGGACAAGAAGATTTGTTTGAAGTTTGTATTATATACATATAGGAAAAACAAGCTATACTATACATGTATAATATAAATATAAGGAAAACAAGCCATGCCCCAATTGGGCCATGTTTTTCAACGGAATTGATGAATTTGAATAATCTTGGAAAAGGGACACCTAAGGAACATGTGTGCCAAATTATTTCAAAGTTTTCACTATACATGTTTAGAAATATAAAGTAAATAAGCCTCGCCCTCTGGTGGCCATGTTTTACAACTGATTGAAATAGTTTGAACAATCATTGTAGACTCACCCAAGGAACAGTTGTGCCAACATTCATTCAGATCAGGGTAGTACTTTTTGATAAGAAGATACTTAGAGTTTTTTTCTATATACATACTAAGAAACAAATCCCACACCTGATGACCATTTATTTTACAAATCCAAATAATTTGATTAATACTCTCAAATCTGGCCAGTAGTTTTTAACGTAAAGACTTTTGAAGTTTTTACCTTTTTTCACTTTACATTGCCATGACAATGTTCTTCAACAAGATAACAATAAATTGGACAAACTTGGTAACATTGGTGCCAAATTATTTTCAATCATGCCAGTACTTTCGGGCAAGAAGGTGTTTAAAGTTTTTACTATATATACAATATAGGGAAAACAAACCCCGCCTCCTTGTGACCATGTTTTTCAATGGATCTGAATTAATTGAACAAACTTGATAGAGGGTCAGCCAAGGAACATGATAGTGTGCTGAATTATTTATAAATCAAGTCAGTATTTCAGACAAGAAGACTTTTAAAGATTTTATTAAATACCATAAATAAGGAAAACAAGCCCCGACACTGGTGGCAATGTTTTACAATACAATGGAACGGAAGTTTTTTAACAAACTTGATAGAGGGTCATCCAAGGAACATAAATTTTGTGCTAAATTATGTACAAATCAGGCCAGAACTTTTGGACATGAAGATTTTTATAGTTTTGACATTTTCCCCCCTTTTTGATGACACAGATACCAAAATTGTGAATTTAATTTTCTTATTTGAACAAATTCTAAAGAGGACCACCTAGGGAATGTAACTGTGAAGTTTGGCTGCAATGGTCCCAGTGGTATAAGATATGTTTTAAGAAATTGATGATGCATGAAGCATGACCAATGACGGATAAAGGCGATCATAGTAGCTCACATTGAGCACTTCCTGCACAGGTGAGGTAAAAACAGGGCGTCCAGATTGTTAACAGGGTTCATCTTCTTCTTATGTCCTATCTTTTTTACTGGACATGAACCATATTCAAACACAGCCTAAATATCATCGAATTACCCGTTTTGACAAAGTTTCAACATTCTCACATAAAACTAACAGCTTCAAGAGTGTTAACAAGATTTTTCTTCAATTTGGCCTGTTGACCTAGTTGTTGACTCGACATGATCCATATTCAAACATTACCTAGATATTATCCAGACAAGCATTCCGACAAGGTTTCAAGCTGTTCAAGCAAACATTCTAACCTAATTTTTGACAGGACCTATATTGTAACTTAGCCATCATTAAGACAAGCATCCCTTTATATCCTTTTGTAAAACAGGTGACCCGATGAGGCAGGGGTCAATGTTTGAACACAGGAGCATAGTTAAAAAAAATCTTGGTTGAGGACCACTGGACAATGCTACACATCAAATATCTAAGATTTAGGCGTTTCGGTTTCAGACAGAAGAACTTTCAAAGATTTCCCCTATATATATCTATGTAAAACGGGTGACCCAAGGGGCAGGGTAAATTTTAACCCAAGGGGTATACTTTGAACAATCTTTGTAAAGGACGACTTAACCATGCTACACACCAAACATCTAAGCTTTTTTAAAGTTTTTCCTTTTGTTTGCCTAAACAACCCAGAGTTCTGCATTTAATTAATTTATTTGAACAATGTTGAAAGGGCACCACAAAAAGAACATCCATCAAAATTGGCCTTGTGGTTAATGAGGAGATGTTGTTTAAATGTTTGTTGAGGATGCACAGCACAGCACAGCGGACAAAAAGCAATCACAATAGCTCACGGTAAGCTGAACATGCAGTTTCTTCAATTTGACTTATTTAACCAAATGTTTGACTAGACATGAATTAAATTCCAACTTAGCCTACATATCATCAAGATAATAATTATAACATTGTTTAAACATGCTCAAGTTAAAATGCTGCTTGCATAGTGTTAATAAGATCTTCTTTCTTTATGACCTAGTGAGCTAGTTTCTTACCTCACATGACCCAGTTTCCAATTGGCCAGGATTTGATGGAAATATTTATATACCGATGAAATTTCATTAAGATTTGGTGCAAAATGTTGGTTGTAGAGTATTAACAAGATATTTGCTGATGATGCACAAAGGATGAAGGGCGACACATGGACACTGGACGAAAGGTGATCTCAATAGCTCAAGATAAGCTATAAAGGGATAAATGCTTATTCCGGTATGTTACTAATAGACAAGTAAATTGTCTGCGGTGCCAGCAGTATAGTAATAATCGTGTGAGCAGGGTGGGGTGTAGGATTCTTAGGATTTATAGCCTTTGTATTCAAACTTGACTACATTTCATGGACCCTCTGTATTACCTTAAAATCGAATTAAAGTAACCAGATAAGGTAGAATATTTATTTATAATTTTGTAGATTCACTAAGCACAACATCAAATACCTACCATCATCAGTATTTCCAGGAAATTCGCAGTTGAAAATTCCATCACTATCTGTTACCGGTATTGATCCTCCAATCTGCGCATTTCCATTAAAATATCTACATTTTAAGCTACTGGTAGTAAAATTTGATGGAAGGTTGACTGTACTAATAGTTATGTTAACAGTCTGCAAAAAGAAAACAAAAAGACATAAATGTAAATCTGTTTGTTACTTTTTGTTTGCTTACAAAGCAGTCTTGTTAACAAAGATTACAAAGATTCAAGATTCAAGATTCAAATTTCTTTATTTCGTAACGTAAACATACATGTTTCTTGTTACATCATAAGTGTATATACATTTTAGATATCAACGTGACATAATTTCAGCAGTATGTTTAAGCTAGTAATAATAATAGTATAACATATATAGTCAAAATGATAATAATTCGATTCGACAAAGCTAGACCCAATAACAGCTTAACCATTTCCAATCTGCAGACACTTTTGTACACATCTACAGCTGACAACACTTAAAAACATTGTGGCAAAAGGATAAAATTGTTCATACCTAGCAATGTCCCCCTTTTGCCACAATGTTTCCAACTTTTTGAATAATAACATTTCATAAATCCATAGATTTTCGATATTTTAGCTGATATGTTTCATAGTAATCTGCTATTAAAGGAAATCAAGATATATTGTTCTGTTCAACGAGACAAAATGTTGAATGATGTGATAATCCACTATTCAGAGGTTACTATTATCAACCCTAATTGACGCTAGTTTGGGGCCATTTTGCTAAATACAATCATAAACAAATGTTTTAAAGTGGTCAATCCTCGACTTCATTATTCTTACACTTCTGTAATAGGATATAAAATGATTATGACGACATTAAGGAAAAATCTGCATTGCAATAAAGTATTTTTCAATGAAATAGGCACAGATTCACATGTTTGTAAACCCCACTAATCAAGTGCATCGCTGAATA
The DNA here is from genome assembly GCA_031761405.1 of Serripes groenlandicus. Lineage (NCBI taxonomy): Eukaryota > Metazoa > Mollusca > Bivalvia > Cardiida > Cardiidae > Serripes > Serripes groenlandicus. The sequence goes on from JASEVX010000007.1 coordinate 8,109,042, forward strand.
TACAAGTCCCTGTGCAGGGTCTTTTTGAACAGATGTATTATAATTGATGTGACCTTGATCTTTGACCTATTTTCGTGAAAGGTACATTCACTCAAGCTCTCCTGACACTACACCTGTGTGTGAAGTATGAAGGAATTGTCCACAAATGAAAGGGCTAGAGAGATGACGTCAGACACATATTTCAACATATTCTAAATAGATTTTAAAGAATGCATAAAATTAAACTGTCACATCCCCTGACAGCCTTCTTTTTCCCCTATCAATTTCATTTTAGCTCTTTAAGAAGAGGATCAACTACGTAACACTCATGTGAAAGTCGATGATTGACACATTTATATTACATATGTTTATTTATAGAAATATCCTAATTTCATAGTGGGAATAATTCCGATGGGATGTTATCAGTTGCCTTGATGATGTCATATATTACATCACAATACCTATTTGCATAAAGAAATCTACAGTTACTTTTATCATAAAATAAGATTAGTTACGAGACATGAAATAAATTGTTATTGTTCGTATAATTATGTGATATATATAATTAATTTAACATCTTATCCTTCATGATTTTAACTGCTGATAACAAACACTTGAATTCACATTAATTTTATTTGATATATGAACATTAAAATCGCTCAGGATAAATATTATTCTTGTATAAAAAAATCAGTGATAAATCCCTCTATATTGGATGAACTCAATACTTACTCCTCCACTATCCGCCGAAACGTACTTTGGAGAAGCCACAATGCTTACACACTCAGATAATGATGAAAGCCAAGTATTAGCACAGTCATTACGCTTTGTACTTCTGAAAATGAGAAATTCATGAAAATGAAAAGATCCGTTTATAGTGGCATATAGGCCATATATACTTTTATGCTAAATCTAACTCAAGGTTACCATATTTTATATGAAATGTTTTTGGTGCATGTGAAATTATGCCTGAGGACACATTGTAAACAGCCACTAAATGTTAACTTTATACCAAATCCCTCTTCTTTGGCTATCAAAATACAAGATCCATGGAGCTCTCGATACAGGGAGCATTTCATATTCGATTATATTAGTTATATGTGCAATTACTCAAATGAATAGCCTCAGTGAGGTGGTATCATAGAAGTTAAATTGATAAAAAAAAAAGAGAAGCTTCCCTATTTCATCATCCTTACTCGGCAGGCATCTTATCTCTTTCTATGCTGAATTTTATTTTTAAAATAAGACTTGTTCACCACTGCATTTGAATAACTTCATAGCCAGGTTTTAGGAATAATAAGATAAAAATGTTGAGTTGAGCAGATAAACCATAACGAACATCGCACTTCACAAAATCGGTTCCAGCAGACATATCATGGTAAATGTCTATTTTCATTTTCATTTCAATAGCTTTAAAATTTAATTTTTTGAAATAAATGACAATAATGATCAAATTGCATATATGTATGGTCTGTTTTTATCATAACTGTTAATATCGAGATGCTTCCAGGATGATTGTATTTTGTTCTTACCAAGAAAAGATTCAGATCTGCCTTCAACTCATCACAGTTCTGAATCTTCGCTTGTCGAAAGTATTGAGCTAAGTTTTTTTGTGTAAAAAGTAAGTCTTTTTGTAAAATTTGTTAATTTTAAAACGTTGAAGGTCATTTAAAGTCTGGCATATATATCTTTGGAGATTTGGAAAATTAATTTTCTTTTTCAAAAGAATGTAATATTTGCCTGAATTCTGAAGTTTCAACATTTTGTTTGACTTTACAATAAAAAAGGAATGATCCTAAGAAAAAAGAAAAAAGATTGAAATATTTTATACAGGATTTTGTTTTACAGCAAATGTATGATTTATTCAAAATTGTTTGCATTTAATTTGTGTAAGATTGATGTATTAATTATTCTAGAATACTGGTAAGTACTGGTTGACCTGTAGATTATCTAAAGATTTTGTATTTGCTATCAAAATGTTAGGGGAAGTAAAATCATAGCCAGTCAAGGCTACATCCATTAATTTGAAACTTTGGTTTGAATATAAAGAAGCTGAATTTTTATTATGGTAAGAGATTGCTCCAAATGACGTAGTAGAAGTGACATTGCAAGTAATGGATCCCTGCCTCAGCTTTTACACATGAAACCAGACGAGTATTATAAAGAGTTCCGTTCAATTTGGCTAACTGACCTTGTTTTTGACAGAACATGTCCTATATGTTTTAACCTAGCCTAGTAACCCTCAATACAAGTTTCAACATGCTTAAGTAAGACATGATGCCCTCAGAGTGTTTTAGAACAAGACCTTACTTCAATTTGACCTAGTGTTTGACCAAACATGATTTTGGCCTAGTGACCTAGTGTTTGACCAAACATGAATTTGGCATAGTGACCTAGTGATTGACCAAGCATGACCCATATTTACACTTATCCTATATACCATCTAAAACTATCAATCTGACCAAGTTTCAAGCTGCTGAAGAAAAAGATTGGTCTCTAGAGTGTTAATAAGAGTTTGCTTCAATTAAGCCTGGTGACCTACTTTTCTTCTGAACATGACCTATATTAGATCTTAGACTAGATATCACCAAGAACATTATTCTGACAAAGTTTCAAAATGCTAATGTTAAAAATGCAGCCACTAGAGTGGTACCAAGAATTTCTATCAATTTGACCTTATGATCTATTTTTAAACCTGACATGGCCCATTTTCGAACTTGGCCAACATTTAATGGATATTTATGTTCTGATAAACTTTCATTAAAATTGGCTGTAAATGCAGGCAGTTCATTGCACAGTTGTTTGGAGTACTGGTGTGAGAAAGCCAGGAAACACATGAGTAGGTGAACTGGCTGATATGATAGTTAGTGATGATTGTGTGGAAATCTCCAGTTGATGATAAAATAAGCTTACTTGTTTTCACCTACACACCAACCACAGGAAGGGTTTTTGGCAGCCATTGTTTCCTTACATGTTGTGTAAGTTAAGCACTCTGTATTCTTAACTCTAAATACCTGTAAAAGTAAGTTTCCCACGTGCAGACACAATTTAAAAACATCTGCTGCAGCAAATGTTCTTTGGCAATGTTCTAATAACAGGAGAAATTTATCATTATGAGCAATTCTTTGACACAAAGTTTTCCACACTTTTCAATAATTTTACAGTAATTTATATTGATTTTATATGCATTTACATAGATATTTCCAAAGTTCTTTTGCATCTGTGTTGTATATGGCTATTATGTTAAATTAGTTTACGTAATATAATTTTGGATTCATCTGTTGAGAAAACATCTAAGAAACAATAGGTATAAGATGATCAGTTCTGCTCCTCTTCCAAAAAAACATAAAACCTGGTGGCCTTGCTTATTTAAAAATCAAAATAAAATAAAAAAACCTGGAGTCAATAAAGGAATATTGAAATTGGGCCAGTGGTTTTTCAGGAGACCATTTATTAAGTGCACTATGATTATATCTAAACAAGAAATAAAACCCCTGGTGACCAAATGTTTTGGCGAATCAAAATGAGGTCACTCAAGGAAAATTCCTGTGAAATTATATCAAAATCCGGTAACTGGTATCTTTTTAATGCTGCAGGAACATCAGTTCTTGACAGATTAAAAATATTGAAGGAATTTTGAAAAGGGCATTGAGAGAGTGTATGCTTTGAAATTTCACCACAATTTGCTCAGTTGAAAAGTTAACACATTGACATATTCAAGACGGACAATACACCATGACATATGCTTGGCTGGCTTTCGACAATAGGAGCTATAATAACTAAACCTGAAAATTTGGAAGTAAAGTTTTTGATAAAGTAGAAACATTGTAAGTTAAAGAGAAATTGATTCATGTTAGTTATGCTATGGTTATTCTAGTTAGATATTGAAATCAAACTTTTTTCTGACTTAATGATGCATGGATGAGATGTGGGCCAGACAAGGTGCAGTCATATAAAACAGTACTCATTTTTACCTTTTACCTCTAGGTGTGACCTTGAATTATGAGGTACAGACCTGGGTCTTGTGCGCAACACGCCGCCTCATTATGGTCAACGTTTGTGCCAAGTTTCTTTGAAATCCTATGATGCATTGTGAAATGTGAGCCGGACAAGGTACAGTCCTATCAAATATTACCCATTGTAACCTTTGACATATAAGTGTAACCTTGACATTTGAGGTACATGTCTGGTCTTAAGCATGACACGCCGCCTTATCATGGTGAACATTTGTGTCAAGTTTCCTGGAAATCCTATGATGCATGGTTGAGATACGGGCCGGACAAGGTAACCCTATCAAATAGTACTAATTTTGACCTTTAACGTCTCAGTGTGACCTTGACATTTGAGGTACAGGCCTGGGTCTTGTGCGCGACACGCTGCCTCATCATGGTGAACGTGCCAAGTTTCATTCAAATCCTAAGTTGCATGGTTAAAATGCGGGACAGACAGACAAGGTACAGTCCTATCTCACAGTACTTATTTTGACCTTTGACCTCTTAGTGTGATCTTGACATTTGAGGTACAGGCCTGGGTCTTGTGCTGGAAATCCTATGATGCATGGTTGAGATGCGGGCCAGAAAATATAATCCTATCAAACAGTGCTCATTTTGACTTTTGACCTCTAAGTGTGACCTTGACATTTGAGGTACAGACCTGGGTCTTGTGTGCGACACGCCACCTCATCATGTTGAACGTTTGTTCCAAGTTTCTTTCAAATCATATGATGCGTTGTTAAGATGCGGAATAGACAGACAAGGTACAGTCCTATCAAACAGTACACATTTTGAACTTTGACCTCTTAGTGTGATCTTGACATTTGAGGTTCAGGCCTAGGTCTTGTGCTGGAAATCCTATGATGTATGGTTGAGATGCGGGCCGGACAAGGTAATCCAATCAAACATTACTCATTTGACATTTGACCTCTAAGTGTGACCTTGACATTTGAGATACAGGCCTGGGTCTTGTGTGCGACACGCCGCCTCATCATGTTGAACGTTTGTGTCAAGTTTCTTTCTTTCAACTCCTATGATGCATGGTTAAGATGCGGGCCTGACAGACAAGGTACAGTCCTATCAAACAGTACTCATTTTGACCTCTAAGCGTGACCTTGACATTTGAGATAAAGGGCTATGTCTTGAGCATGACAAGCCGCCTCATCATGGTGAATGTTTGTGCCAAGTTTCCTGGAAATCCAATGATGCTTTGTTGAGATGCGGGCCGGACAAGGTAATCTAATCAAACAGTACTCATTTTGACCTTTGACCTCTAAGTGTGACCTTGCCATTTGAGGTACAGACATGGGTCTTGTGCGCGACACGCCGCCTTATTATAGTGAACGTTTGTGCCAAGTTTTTTTTCAAATTCTATGATGCATGGTTAAGATGCGGGCCGAACAAGGTTAAGTGGGACAGATGGAATCGATCAAACCTATAGTCCCCAAACCGGTCTTCGACTAGCAGGGGACTAATAAGAATATATATATCATATGACCTTTTAACACTTACCACAAAATCTCTGGAAAGGTCTTAATCCCTAATTGTAAAACATAGTTAGGTAGTTAGTTCAATTTGCATGACATTTAACCCTTTCCCAGGGCATTTGCAGCAGACATCTTTTGAAAATATTGTGGCAAAATGATCAATGGCTCATAAAAGCCGTCTGCTGCAGAGGCATCATTTTTCCTTTAGCCAAAACATATTCAATTCTAATCAATAATTATACTTTCATTTATAGACTTCTCCCATCTTTTTGCTTATATGTTTTACCTGTTTTCACTTACAGCAAATGTGTAGCAGACAACTTTGATCTCTATAAGTATTGTTATTGAATAGAGTTGAAATCATTGTGGGAAAAGGTGAAGTTGCTCATTATGAGCATTTTCATCTTTTGCCATAATTATTTCAAGAGTAGTCTGCTTCAGATGTGTCAGAATGGGTCTGTAAATGGAGAAGGTTTGTATGTACGTTCACAGTATGTAAAGGTTCTGAGATAACTACATGCATACATACCTTCCTGTTTGTAAGAACATAGGTATAGTTCTCTATTTCATCAATACCAAGGACAGGATGACCTTTGTCTATTCCACGACTTTCATACTCAAAAACTGTCAAATCATCAAGTATAGTAATCTGAAAGTATATAAAACACACATGTCACTTCAATCAAATTACAACATTTTCCAAACTCATCTGAAGCAGATTGATTGGACTTGAATCAGTCCCTAAAATTAAGCATACATTTTGATTAGTTTCAGTATATTTGACTAAAAGGTCCAACTCAATTCCGTTACCAAGGAGAAAACATGAACAAGAGAACCACAAGGCCCTGTTTCACACCCTTTACTTTTGAGTCATGCTAAATGTCTACGGTATTTTGATATGAATACTCAAGTTGTTACAGATGCCAGTACTGTACTGCTTCAGAAACAAGCAGATAGTAAAACTAGTGTTATTAGTTATGCAAGTAGTGCATTGAGTAATGTTGAAAATCTGTATTCACAGACTGAGAAAGTCATAGTATGGGCATGTGAACGCTTTCACATATATGTTTATGGACTTGAATTTGAGATTTGTACTGATCATAACCCTCTAGAATGTATGTTTACGATCTGATCAAAACCTTCTGCTCACATAGAACACTTGGTATTGCGTCTGCAACAGTATACATACAAAGTGCCATACATTTAAGGTTCAAATAATATCGCAGATATATCATCACATCTGCTTTTAAAAATTCTGGAAGTAGAGAGTTTGTCTGAATTGCTTTTAGAGAATTATGTTAATGTTTTTGTGAAAGAAGCTATTACTACAGAGAAAGTCGAACTTGAGTCTAAGAATGATGTTGACTTAGCTGAAATAAGCATCGGTATGCGGGAAAGAGTACTTGAACTTGCTCATGAGGGTCATCCTGGGATAGTAGGGATGAAGCAATGTAAACGGGGTAAGTATGGTGGCCTAATATTGACCAAAGTATTGAGAAAGTGTGTAAGTCATGCTACGGATGTCAACTTGTTGGAGCACAAAGTCAACCAGAGCTCATGATTCGTACATATTTACCTACATTACCATGGCAACATTTAGGTGAAGATTTACCATCTGGTGAAACACATATTGTAGTCGTTGATTATAAGCACTCAACATTCAGTCACTGGATATAGTCTATTTAAATTAATGTATGGTAGAGATATGAGGACTAAGATACCTAGCTTAGATAATTGCACGTATAAATCAAGCATTTTAGATATTGTTGTAAGGGACAGAGACTTAGAAATGAAGGAAATGGGACATATATTTTGATAAGAAAAGACAAGCACAAAAGTCAGATGTAAATGAAGGACATAAAGTGTTTTTGAGACAAGAGAAAGAAAAACAAATTAAGCACTCCCTTTTATCAAAGTCAGTATAGAGTTACAAGCAAATAGGGAACCACGAGTTACTGTGCAATCTGAAAATGGGGTTAATTATAAGACAAATATAACTCATGTTAAGAAATGTGTGCAGAGAGATTTCCAGGAGAATTAGTCTACATATCTAGATTCAGAAGATCATAAGTCTCTTGAAAACAGTGTAGAGATACATCTGGTCTTGATATTGAGTCCGAACAAGGTGCCTCCCATACTGATGCAGAAAACAAACCAAGAAGGTCTGGTTATTTGAAAACTCAACCTGTGAAGTTGAAAGATTACGTATTGACTGGTTAATTAAGAATTTCAGATGTTTTCGTTTCATCTTTATCTTTTAAAGAAAGAAGGGATTTAGTGTATAAGATGTTAAGACCCGGGAGGTCCTGGTATTTAGATACCGGGTTATAGAGATTTGTTGACGTAATTATATATCCGGTTTTGTACAGGGGCTGAATAAAGGTGGGTTCTTAAGAAGCGATACTTTTGATGTTATCCATTGAATCCATACACTATAAGCATATAGATACATCACAGTCACCTTGGGAACATTTATTGCCAAAAAGACTTGAGATTTTGTCTTGAGATTGTTTTAAGATATGTTACCTTACCCTTTTTGATGATTGATGGCAATGTTTTTACCCAATCAATATCAAATCATCTTAAGGCAAAATTCTGCCCTCTGGCAACCATATTTTAACCATTTATAGGGCCTGAAGGAATGTTTTAGAGGGTCACCCAAGAAATTATTTGAAAATCAACCTAACAATTTATCAGTGAAGATTTTTAAAAACTCTGTGGGTTTCCATGCCAACCAAAATTCTGCAATTATCCAAAGGTTTTGAAGGACATTGGGAGGATGCTTCATAACAATTGGCCCAGTGGTTTTTAGAGCAGACGTCATTTGAAGCAACATGTTCAAACACGGATGGACCTTGCCTAGCTATCAGCCAGAGGAAACTAAAAATAAAACCTAGTGTGATACCTTAATCATTGACCCTTTATCTGTTCCAAGAAATATGTCAGGATAAAGACTGTATCGTTCCACACCTTTAACTGTTTTTATCGTAATACTGGTATCCTCTATCCTGTAGGCTGTGGATGGTTGTAGCATATTAGTACCAATCACTTTAGTTCCATTGCATTGATCTTTTAGATATGTCTGTAATGAATATTAATTAAACATCTAATTTAGAAGTTCTATGGATGGCAACGAATACCAAAATTAGTATTCGAATATTCGATCACAAAGTATTTGAATATTCGAATATTCGACCCATGTGTTCATGCTTCGCCAACAAAGAGTTTATAAATGCGTTATTCGCTGTAAAGTTATACTGTTGTCTTATTTTGTTCAAATTCCAGGACTAGCATTTACATGTCCGTTAAACCCGTGAATTAGAAAGAAAACAATATTAGTGAAAAATTCGTCAGTAAAATGCTCAGATTTTAATTAATTGATCACTTGCTTAATGTGTTTTTTTACAAACATGTAGTTCTGATTGCCATGTATACAACTGATATACTGTTGAAAATGACATGAACTGTTCTCAATTCGCAAATCTTTTCATAACATGACAAATCGGTCAGCAACCGTCGTGATAGGTAGATGTCGTTATTCGAGTAGAAACGTGGCACTGCACATTAGGAGCAGTTTTACCTTTCTCTTGTTGTTCATAACTGAAATATTGTTGAACATGAGCATGAAATATTCCTAGTACCAGATTGCTAATCATGAATACGAAATCGGATAATTGCAGGGCTAAACCGACGGATATGGCTGATTGATGTATAATTAAATAAAAACGTAAATACATGTTATACAAGGTGAAGTTACTGCGTTTTGGAACGAAACTATCGATATTGTATAGATCACTTTAATAGCCCAAAGCAAGGATTATCAGTTTGACATGTTATCTACAGTATTGACATAAAAGAAAACCATGAATGTCAAAGTTCAAATGAAGATATTAAATTCTAAAATATTAAAGAAGTAGCCTGTTTTATGTTGTTATTGTTTTGTTCCTCGTATATTTTGTATGTATGTAATACTCTCTGTTAATGGAGGCATTAAATAACTACTACTACTACTACTACTACTACTACTACTACTATTACTACTACTCTATACGACCGAGGGAAACGTGTGTAATATAATAGATAATTGAATAGAGGGCAAGTAATGGATCAACGAAATTTGGCCGGTGGTCAAGGCGATATCGTTTAAAGATGTGTTTTCTGTTTTTAGCTCTGTATACCAATTCCAAGTAGAGCGGCAAGGTCTTTACTGCGTTTTTTAGAGGTTAAGCTTAGGAACATTCACGCAAATATATATTGTAATCAAGCAAGTGATTTAGTTGAAGATGTCGTTTAAAGAGTTGTCTATGTTTTAGCTATGGTGGCCATCTCATGCACGGAATCGGAACGGTATTGACAATTTTGTTGGGACAGTTTTAGATGCTGTTTAACGATATTTCTATGAAGGTTACTTTTAAATTGGTTTAGGAGAAGCTTCAACTTAATGATGTTTAAATGTTAACGCCTGATATCCATCTTTGACAGCGATACAGAACCGTAAGTGTGTTACTCAAGAAACATGTGTGTTGATTTAAATTAGTTAAACCAGCTCGTGAAAATGTTGTTTAAAGCTTTTCTATTTCAAAATCTAGGACAAAACTTGTGCTGTGCAGAAGTGGTTCACTTAAAGAATATTCCTGTCAGTATATTTGGGCCAAGGATTTAGGTAAAAGAATTGTCTTTATTTAAGAGCGGAATGAAACAACTTCGGTAGATAGCCACTCAAGGAACATTTATATGAATATACTTCGAAATGTGAACAGCAGTTTAGAAAGAGGTGCCGATTTAATATTTCTCTATTTCTAGCATTGCCTGCTATTTAGTGCAGCGGGACGGAACTTCGGTAGAGGACCACGATGTGAAACTTTCTAAATGGCTTTCATATTTTGTAGCTCTGGCGGCCATCATGTTTTAGTAGATTTTAACGGATTAAAAATCTATGTAGATGACCACGTTATGAGTATTCCGTTAAGCAGTCCAGGAGAACATTGTCGACTTTGCGTAAAGTGTCGACCCAGGACACTTTTCGCCTCCTGTTGATTTTCTGTTTCAGAATTCATTACTCTATACATATATCCCTCTGAGACGAAATGTGTCGGCCCGGATTAGCATGCGGGGACTGCGCAGTCTGATCTGGATCGACGCATTACGTAGTTTCCATAATGTTGGGTTTCTCGTGGAACGGCTCATTTTTAAATTTGAGCATTTGGGTTAAGAAAAGAAGTTCGAGTGAAATTATGAATGGACGGACACATCGACATAGAATATAAATAACGACGAAAAGCAAGTTATCACAATTGTTCAATCCAAGCCAAGCCAACGCACCAAGCGTTAACCGTTGAGCCTATAAAGGCTTAATCAGCCCTGTCAAATCCCCCATGTAATACTAACTGACTGCAGCAGACATTGTGGTAGTTCTATATCCAGGTAGGCATTCGCCGTATCTATGGTGTAAACACATATTGCACTGCCTGAGTGTGGGTTTTCAGGATCATCTCCTCTTGCAAAAGCAGCCACAAGAGTTCCATTTTCCTTTAGAAATTCAGCATCCTGTAGTAAATTAAAATCAACACCATCTACATAACAGGACATAGCTATGTCAGTGTATGATTTTATCGATTCTTCTGTCAGACGATTTTTAATTGTTTCATTCATACACATACGAATAAGCTTTGATATATATCTCACAGAATCAGTTTTTAATTTCTGATTTGTTAGAAAGTAAATAAAGCCTTCATGCTCAAACACTTTTTTAAAATACACAAGATAGTTTTCATTAATATGCTCTTTCAGATCAACAAATTCTGAAGTATTAAAACTGTTTTTAATATATCTCCTTGACACTAGATGTTTGTATGTGTCTTCTGTTGTTTTAATACCAGGTCCATAAGTTACACCGAGAAATAAATCTTCTCCATGAACTAATCCAACAGCTGGTCTGTCACTATTCGAGGATACTACTAAGTAATGTCCGTCATCACTAGTAGTTGAACTGTTGTAAGTGAATTGGGTTCCATTCCAAACCTGACAAATTCCGTCGTTACCAGTTCCACACAATACAAGCATGTCCCCAAACACAGCTAGGATCTTGTTAATATTGACACAGTTATCACCTGCACAAGTACTAAAGTTGTTCAATTGATTTAGACTGGCATCAAGGGTGTGAACGAAACCATTTTCTGCCACATAAATGGTATCAGTGCCCTTGACTACCATGTTTGTGAACTTGTCCCCATTTCTGTTTGTAGGGAACCTTTCAAGAATTCCGGTGATGTTTTGCGAGCACACTAGTATCGTCACTAGAAATGAGACCCAGGAGTTCATCTTGAACGTCGATTATTTCGTTTGTAGATACTTTCAAACCATCACGAACATGAACTGCTAAAATAGAATTAGAACGGAGTGTTAATAGCTGAAATTGAAACCGGGTGTCCCGGGTTCGATCCCCAGTCGCGGCACTACGGTCATGGTGGAGTGCCCTTGGGCAAGGCACATTTTCTAGCCTAGTACTGGTTTGTTTACCCAGGGATCATGAATAATTAAATTTAATTGCGCGCTAAATGACCTTAGCTGTCGATGCGCCATAAAACAATATACATTCATTAATAGCTGAACTTATCCTTAGCGACTCACACTGATTTGATACAATTAGTATTTATTACTTAATACAGTCTAGTCTGATGCAGTATTATGTCTCAATACACACCTGATTTAAAAAGAAAACTGTGCAAAGCAGCCAACCTGTTTTTAAAAGCAAGCTTTCAAGTTTTCATTCTATTTAATAGCAAGCTATCTGGACTAATTACCTGCTTTAGATAGGTTGGACTGCTTCAAAGTGCGCAGTTTAAAAGTTATAAAGATAGCATAACACAGGCGGTTTTGACGGTTTGGGGATTATATTTTTCATGTGCCATTCTCCTTTAAGTTAGGTTCGAGTTCGACACTTAGCAGTCATCAATTGACGCATGATGTAGTTTTAGTTCACTTTGTTCTATAAAGATGTATACTTTGAAGAAAAAAAAAACGTCATTTTTAATTAGCAATGCAAAATTTCTCTCATTTCTTTCTCATGGCCACTTGCTTCTTCAACGTTTTACCTATTTCGAGTCATTTGATGGCAAAGTACTTTTTTCATTTTTATTTTAGATTTTTGGAAATATTCTCACAGGTCTTATATATATATACGTATAGCCCATATACAGCTTTACCTCTGAAGACGAAACCTCTGTAATCATCAAACGTATAGCCCATGTACAGCTTTACCTCTCAAGACGAAACCTTTGTAATTTATCAAACGTATAGCCCATGTACAGCTTTACCTCTCAAGACGAAACCTCTGTAATTATCAAATGTATAGCCCATGTACAGCTTTACCTCTGAAGACGAAACCTCTGTAATCATCAAATGTATAGCCCATGTACAGCTTTACCTCTCAAGACGAAACCTTTGTAATTTATCAAACGTATAGCCCATGTACAGCTTTACCTCTCAAGACGAAACCTCTGTAATAATCAAATGTATAGCCCATGTACAGCTTTACCTCTCAAGACGAAACCTCTGTAATTATCAAAAGTATAGCCCATGTACAGCTTTACCTCTCAAAACGAAACCTCTGTAATTATCAAACGAATAGCCCATGTACAGCTTTACCTCTCAAGACGAAACCTCTGTAATTATCAAACGTATAGCCCATGTACAGCTTTACCTCTCAAGACGAAACCTCTGTAATTATCAAACGTATAGCCTATGTACATCTTTACCTTCTGAAGACGAAACCTCTGTAATTATCAAACGTATAGCCCATGTACAGCTTTACCTCTCAAGACAAAACCTCTGTAATTATCAAACGTATAGCCCATGTACAGCTTTACCTTTCAAGACGAAACCTCTGTAATTATCAAACGTATAGCCCATGTACAGCTTTACCTCGCAAGACGAAACCTCTGTAATTATCAAACGTATAGCCTATATACAGCTTTACCTTTCAAGACGATACCTCAGTAATTATCAAACGTATAGCCCATGTACATCTTTACCTCGCAAGACGAAACCTCTGTAATTATCAAACGTATAGCCTATGTACAGCTTTACCTCTCAAGACGAAACCTCTGTTATTATCAAACATAAAGCCCATGTACAGCTTTACCTCTCAAGACGAAACCTCTGTAATTATCAGACGTATAGCCCATGTACAGCTTTACCTCTCAAGACGAAACCTCTGTAATTATCAAACGTATAGCCCATGTACAGCTTTACCTCTCAAGACGAAACCTCTGTAATTATCAAACGTATAGCCTATGTACAGCTTTACCTCTCAAAACGAAACCTCTGTAATCATCAAACGTATAGCCCATGTACAGCTTCACCTCTCAAGACGAAACCTCTGTAGAACAAACCCCTATCTACGACAACTATTAAATAGTGTTGCTTGTATGCAAATTAAATGGAACATCTTGACATAGGAAATTGCAATTTTCGTATGGAGTAGGAAGCGGAAAAATTGCTCATATCGATCAAACTTTCCTTTTCCTTCTTGATGTTGTCTGTTTTATTATTCACATGATGTATTTCTACCAGGGAATGGATAAATCTTTTAAGGGCAACACCTCTTTTGAAAAGCTGTGTTTCTTTCCATCTTCTAGATGTTGCTCTTGGGAGGGTGCGCTGTAGTTACAGAAGTGCAATGTTGCACGTAGAGCTTTACATAACCTTATACAGTGTGAGAGACTGGGAGGTTGCACTGTAGTTACAGAGGTGCGATGTTGCACGTATAGCTTTACGTAACCTTATACAGTGTGATAAAGACTGAGAGGTTCCACTGTAGTTACAGAGGTGCGATGTTGCACGTATAGCTTTACGTAACCTTATACAGTGTGATACAGACTGAGAGGTTCCACTGTTGATACAGAGGTGCGATGTTGCACGTAAAGCTTTACGTAACCTTATGCAGTGTGATACAGACTGAGAGGTTGCACTGTAGTTACAGAGGTGCGATGTTGCACATAGAGCTTTACGTAACCTTATACAGTGTGATACAGACTGAGAGGTTGCACTGCAGTTACAGAGGTGTGATGTTGCACGTAGAGCTGTCAATATCCTAAAGCGTTGTCAAAATCCACAGATCAAAATATTTCACCAAAATCATCTATTCATCATTATTAAATTTCATTCCGTAGCTTTTAAACACTTATTTTTAAGATAAAATGATGTGCGTGAAGTTAGCTGCAGTAACCGTAACAGCGGGGATTCCGGCTAAGCCGACTGTATCATCCAGCCGGAACAGCCGGAATTCCGGATACACCAGGTGTATTAACCAGCCGGAACAGCGGGAACTCCGGCTGTATACACCAGCCGAAACCGGCAAAACCCCGGCTACTCCAGCTGTATTAACCATCAGGAACAGCCAGAACTCCGGCTACATTAACCAGCCGGAACTCCAGCTACAATGGCTGTATTAACCATCCGGAACAGCCGGAACTTCAGCTACACCGGCTACATTAACCAGCCGGATCTCAAGCTACAATGGCTGTATTAACCAGCCGGAACTCTTCGGCTATACCGGCTACATTAACCAGCCGGAACTCCAGCTACAATGGCTGTGTTAACCAGCCGGAACATCGGGAACTCCAGCTACAATGGCTGTATTAACCAGCCGGAACAGCCGGAACAGCGGGAACACCAGTTACAATGGCTGTATTAACCAGCCGGAACAGCTGGAACTCCGACTGTATTAACCAGCCGGAACTCCAGCTAAAATGGCTGTATTAACCAGCAGGAACAGCGGGAACTCGACCGTATTAACCAGCCGGAACTCCAGCTACAATGGCTGTATTAACCAGCCGCCGGAACTCTAGCTACAATGGCTGTATTAACCAGCCGCCGGAACTCTAGCTTCAATGGCTGTATTAACCAGCCGCCGGAACTCTAGCTGCAATGGCTGTATTACCCAGCAAAAACAGCGGGAACTCGACCGTATTAACCAGCCTGAACTCCAGCTACGATGGCTGTATTAACCAGCCGGAACATCGGAAACTCGACAGTATTAACCAGCCGTAACACCAGCTAAAATTGCTGTATAAACCAGCCGAAACCGGCAAAACCCCGGCTACTCCAGCTGTATTAACCATCAGGAACAGCCAGAACTCGGCTACATTAACCAGCCGAAACTCCAGCTACAATGGCTGTATTAACCATCCGGAACAGCCGGAACTTCAGCTACACCGGCTACATCAACCAGCCGGAACTCAAGCTACAATGGCTGTAATTAACCAGCCGGAACTTCGGCTATACCGGCTACATTAACCAGCCGGAACTCCAGCTACGATGGCTGTATTAACCAGCCGGAACATCGGGAACTCCAGCTACAATGGCTGTATTAACCAGCCGGAACAGCGGGAACTCCGACTGTATTAACCAGCCGGAACTCCAGCTACAATGGCTGTATTAACCAGCAGGAACAGCGGGAACTCAGACTACATTAACCAGCCGGAACTCCAGCTACAATGGCTGTATTAACCAGCCGGAACAGCGGGAACTCCGACTGTATTAACCAGCCGGAACTCCAGATACAATTGCTGTATTAACCAGCAGGAACAGCGGGAACTCAGACTACATTAACCAGCCGGAACTCCAGCTACAATGACTGTATTAACCAGCCGAAACAGCGGGAACTCGACCGTATTAACCAGCTGGAACTGCAGCTACAATGGCTGTATTAACCAGCCGCCGGAACTCTAGCTACAATGGCTGTATTAACCAGCCGGAACTCCAGCTACAATGGCTGTATTAACCAGCCGGAACAGCGGGAACTCCGACTGTATTAACCAGCCGGAACTCCAGCTACAATTGCTGTATTAACCAGCAGGAACAGCGGGAACTCAGACTACATTAACCAGCCGGAACTCCAGCTACAATGACTGTATTAACCAGCCGGAACACCGGGAACTCGACCGTATTAACCAGCTGGAACTGCAGCTACAATGGCTGTATTAACCAGCCGCCGGAACTCTAGCTACAATGGCTGTATTAACCAGCCGGAACTCCAGCTACAATGGCTGTATTAACCAGCCGGAACAGCGGGAACTCCGACTGTATTAACCAGCCGGAACTCCAGCTACAATTGCTGTATTAACCAGCAGGAACAGCGGGAACTCAGACTACATTAACCAGCCGGAACTCCAGCTACAATGACTGTATTAACCAGCCGGAACACCGGGAACTCGACCGTATTAACCAGCTGGAACTGCAGCTACAATGGCTGTATTAACCAGCCGCCGGAACTCTAGCTACAATGGCTGTAATAACCAGCCGGAACTCCAGCTACAATGGCTGTATTAACCAACCGGAACTCCAGCTACAATGACTGTATTAACTAGTCTGAACTCCAACTACAATGGCTGTATTAACCAGCCGGAACATCGGAAACTCGACAGTATTAACCAGCCGTAACTCCAGCTAAAATGGATGTATTAACCAGCCGACGGAACTCCAGCTACAATGGCTGCATTAACCAACCGGAACTCCAGCTACAATGACTGTATTAACCAGTCTGAACTCCAGCTACAATGGCTGTATTAACCAGCTGGAACATTGGAAACTCGACAGTATTAACCAGCCGTAACTCCAGCTAAAATGGATGTATTAACCAGCCGACGGAACTCCAGCTACAATGGCTGTATTAACCAGCCGCCGAAACTCCAGCTACAATGGCTGTATTAACCAGCCGGAACATTGGAAACTCGACAGTATTAACCAGCCGTAACTCCAGCTAAAATGGATGTATTAACCAGCCGACGGAACTCCAGCTACAATGGCTGTATTAACCAGCCGCCGGAACTCCAGCTACAATGGCTGTATTAACCAGCCGGAATTCCAGCTACAATGGTTGTATTAACCAGCCGCCGGAACTCCAGCTACAATGGCTGTATTAACCAGCCGGAATTCCAGCTACAATGGTTGTATTAACCAGCCGACGGAACTCCAGCTACAATGGCTGTATTAACCAGCCGCCGGAACTCCAGCTACAATGGCTGTATTAACCAGCCGGAACATTGGAAACTCGACAGTATTAACCAGCCGTAACTCCAGCTAAAATGGATGTATTAACCAGCCGACGGAACTCCAGCTACAATGGCTGTATTAACCAGCCGCCGGAACTCCAGCTACAATGGCTGTATTAACCAGCCGGAATTCCAGCTACAATGGTTGTATTAACCAGCCGCCGGAACTCCAGCTACAATGGCTGTATTAACCAGCCGGAATTCCAGCTACAATGGTTGTATTAACCAGCCGACGGAACTCCAGCTACAATGGCTGTATTAACCAGCCGCCGGAACTCCAGCTACAATGGCTGTATTAACCAGCCGGAATTCCAGCTACAATGGTTGTATTAACCAGCCGAAATCCAGCTACAATGGCTGTATTAACCAGCCGGAATTCCAGCTACAATGACTGTATTAACCAGCCGGAAATCCAGCTACAATGGCTGTCATAACCAGCCGGAACCCCAGCTACAATGGCTGTCATAACCAGCCGGAACCCCAGCTACGATGGCTGTATTAACCAGCCGGAACAGCGGGACCTCCGACTTTATTAACCAGCCGGAACTCCAGCTACAATGGCTGTATTAACCAGCCGAAACAGCGGGAACTCCGACTGTATTAACCAGCCGGAACCGGCAAAACCCCGCCGGAACTCCAGCTACAATGGCTGTATTAACCAGCCGGAACTCCAGCTACAATGACTGTATTAACCAGCCGTAACTTCAGCTACAATGGCTGTATTAACCAGCCGGAACATCGGAAACTCGACAGTATTAACTAGCCGTAACTCCAGCTAAAATGGCTGTATTAACCAGCCGCCGGAACTCCAGCTACAATGGCTGTATTAACCAGCCGGAACCCCAGATACAATGGCTGTCATAACCAGCCGGAACCCCAGCTACAATGGCTGTCATAACCAGCCTGAACCCCAGCTACAATGGCCGTATTAACCAGCCGGAACAGCTGGACCTCCGACTGTATTAACCAGCCGGAACTCCAGCTACAATGGCTGTATTAACCAGCCGAAACAGCGGGAACTCCGACTGTATTAACCAGCCGGAACCGGCAAAACCCCGGCTACTCTGACTGTACTAACCAGCCGGAACTCCAGCTACGATGGCTGTATTAACCATCTGGAACAGCGGGAACTCCGACTGTATTAACCAGCCGGAACTCCAGCTACACTAGCTGTATTAACCAGGCGTAACAGCGGGAACTTCAGCTACAATGGCTGTATTAACCAGACGGAACAGCGGGAACTCCGACTGTATTAACCAGCCGGATCTCCAGCTACAATGGCTGTATTAACCAGCCGTAACTTCAGCTACAATGGCTGTATTAACAAGCCGGAACAGCGGGAACTCCGACTGTATTAACCAGCCGGAACCGGCAAAACCCCGGCTTCTCTGACTGTATTAACCAGCCGGAACTCCAGCTACGATGGCTGTATTAACCAGCCGGAACAGCTAGCACTTCGACTGTATTAACCAGCCGGAACTCCAGCTACAATGGCTGTATTAACCAGGCGGAACAGCGAGAACTCCAGCTACAATGGCTGTATTAACCAGGCGGAACAGCGGGAACTCCAGCTACAATGGCTGTATTAACCAGGCGGAACAGCGGGAACTCCAGCTACAATGGCTGTATTAACCAGCCGGAACTCCAGCTACAATGGCTGTATTAACCAGGCGGAACAGCGGGAACTCCGACTGTATTAACCAGCCGGAACTCCAGCTACAATGGCTGTATTAACCAGGCGGAACAGCGGGAACTCCGACTGTATTAACCAGCCGGAACTCCAGCTACAATGGCTGTATTAACCAGGCGGAACAGAGGGAACTCCGACTGTATTAACCAGCCGGAACTCCAGCTACAATGGCTGTATAAACCAGCCGGAACTCCAACTACAATAGTTGTATTAACCATCCGGAACTCCAGCTGCAATGGCTGTATTAACCAGC
Source organism: Serripes groenlandicus (assembly GCA_031761405.1). NCBI lineage: Eukaryota > Metazoa > Mollusca > Bivalvia > Cardiida > Cardiidae > Serripes > Serripes groenlandicus. The sequence continues at coordinate 8,128,499 of JASEVX010000007.1, forward strand.
CGGAACTCCAGCTGCAATGACTGTATTAACCAGCGGGAACTCCAGCTACAATAGCTGTATTAACCATCCGGAACAGCGGGAACTCCGACTGTATTAACCAGCCGGAACTCCAGCTACAATAGCTGTATTAACCAGGCGGAACATCGGGAACTCCAGCTACAATGGCTGTATTAACCAGGCGGAACTCCAGCTACAATGGCTGTATTAACCAGCCGGAACAGCGGGAACTCCGACTGTATTAACCAGCCGGAACAGCAAGAACTCCAGCTACTCCGACTTCATAAACCAGCAGCAACAGCGGACACACCTAGTGCGACTCGGAGCCAGAGTGTGTCACTTTCACATGACACATGTCAGAATGGCATTTAAACAGGACGGGTGCAAAGTCGAGACTTTGTCGGGAAATACCAACTCCGGCTGGGCATGGCCGCGGGCTGACGCAACTTGGCGAAACAGGACCTCACGCAACATGTTTTCAGTTTGAGGTGCTTTCACCTGGCATGCATCAATCAACCGCCCAATCAATCTATCTCGAACAATAGGCACGCCGAAACGAGGATGAGGGGACATTCTGTCGGCCGAATTCCGGCTGGTTTTGAAGCCGGCTGCCATAACACCGGGTGGAATCAGGCTAGCGTGACTGGGACCCACAGTGTATTACTTTCACATTAGAACTGTCAGGATGCCAGTTAATCTCTCTTATTCGTGCAAAATACAGCCGGAATTGAGCTGTAGAAATTCCAACTTCATCTTAACATTGCAGCCAGCTGCCATAAATCTGGGTGGAATCCGGCTAGTGCGACTCGGAGCCAGAGTGTGGAAAAAGTGGGAATTCCAGTTACACCGGCTGTATCAACCAGCCGCAACGGCGGGCACTCCTAGACATATGTCAGGATGCCAGTAAAACTCTCTAATTCAGGACGGGTGAAAAGTCGGGACTTTGTCGGGACATCCCAACTCCGGCTGGTCATGGCAGCTGGCTGACGCAAATTGGCGAAACAGGACCTCATGCAACACAATGTCACGCAAAAACGAGGGTAGGGGCCACTCTGTCAGCCCAATTCTGGCTTTGTTTTTACAGCCGGCTGCCATGAATCCGGGTGGAATCCGGCTAGCATGACTGGGAGCCAGAGTGTGTTACTTTTACCTGAGACATGTCAGGATGCTAGTTAAACACTCTAATTCGAACAGGACGGGGGCGAAGTCGGGACAGTTACACAGTTAGACATACATACAGAACGACATGTGCATCCATCCATCCATCCAACCATCCGTCCTTTTATCCAGATAGCCAGCCTGACACAACAATTAACATATATAAATGAAGCTCCTGTTCTGTTATATTCTATATCACACAAACATCGTTCAAAACCATGTATAACCTGCCAGTATCATCTTCATGACCCTTGAGAGATTCAACTAAATTATATATAAACATTCATTTAGGAGAAAGTCCTGACTATGCATTTGTCCTGTTCGAATTAGAATGTTTAAATGTCATCCTGACATGTGTTAGGTGAAAGTGCCACACTCTGGCCCCGAGTCGCACTAGCCAGATTCAATCGTGATTTATGGCAGCAGGCTGCAATGTTCAAATGACGTTGGAATTTTGGCCAAGTCTGCAGCCCATTTCCGGCTGTATATTGCTCGAATTAGAGAGTTTAGCTGGCATCCCGACATGTGTTAGGTGAAGGTGTCACACGCTGGCTCCTCGACGCACTAACCGGATTCAATCCAGATTTATGGCAGCATGCTGCAATGTTCTGATAAAGTTGTCATTTTGGCCAAGTCTACAACCAAATTCCGGCTGTATATTGCTCGAATTAGATAGTATAGCTGGATCCTGACAGGTGTCAGTTAAAAGTGACACACTCTGGATCCCAGTCACGCTAGCCGTATTCCATCCGAATTCATAGCAGCCTGCCTTGGGCCGACAGAGTGGCTCCCACCCTCGTGTTGGTGTGCCAAACTGACTTCGTGTTGCATGAGGTCCTGTTTCGCCAAGTTGCATCAGCCGGCTGTCATGCCCAGCCGGAGTTGGGATTTCCCGACAAAGTCCCGACTTTGCACCCGTCTTGTTCGAATTTGAGAGTTTAACTGGCATCCTGACAGGTGTCAGGTGAAAGTGCCACACTCTGGCTCCGAGTCGCACTAGGAGTGCCCGCCGTTGCGGCTGGTTTATACAGCCGGTGTAACTGGAATTACCACTTTTCCGTTCGGTTAATACAGCCATTGTAGCTGGAGTCCCGGCTTGTTTATACAGCCGGTGTAGCCGGAGTTCCCACTGTTCCGGTTAGTTAATACAGCCATTGTAGCACGAAATCCGGCTGGTTAATACAGTCGATGTAGCCGGGGTTCCGCCGGTTTCGGCCGGTTAATACGGCTGAGGTTCCGCCTGTTTCGGTTGGTTAATACAGCAGGAGTTCCCGCTGTTCCGGCTGGTTAATACAACCGGTGTAGACGGAGTTCCAACTGGTTAATACAGCTGGTGTAAGCGGAATTCCGGCAGTTCCGGCTAGATCATACAACCGGAGTAGCCGGAGTTCCGGCTGTTGCGGCTACTCCTGCTTACTTCACGCACATGATGTATTGCCCGTTTTTCATTATATGTAGTAAATTAACAAAAAGCAAATATTGCACAGGTATCTGAGTTAAGTATAAACAGGGATATTTTTAACTCTAATACTTAAACCTACATGATTTGTTTATCAATTGATGGGGGTTACTTTGGGTGTATTGGCTTATATTCATTGAGATAAAAATGTACTTTATACTTAATCGATAGAAACTTAAAATGTCGGTTATGTTTTACATTAATATTGTTTATCTTTATCGGTGACACTATTATTTGAAGCCTGGTAAATATGAAACCATTCTTGGATAAGGAGAAACATGCGATAAGTTGACACAAAGACCTAATAACACTGTGTTATTAGGTCTTTGCTATACCTGAGACACCATAATAGTGTCCCTGAGTATACAAACTCGGCGATTTCCGTTCGAGTTCGGTATTCATTTACAGTATAAATTAAGACTCGGTGATTTCCGTTAGAGTTCGGTATTCAATTACAGTATACAGACTCTATTTGCGTATGAGTTTGGTATTCATTTACAGTATACAGACTCGATTTCCGTTTGAGTTCGGTATTCAATTATAGTAATACTAAGTATACAGACTCGGCGATTTCCGTATTAAATTACAGTATACAGAATCGATGATTTCCGTTCGAGGTCGTTATTTACAGTATACAGACTCGGCGATTTCCGTATTAGGTCGGTATTTTTTTACAGTATACAGACTCGGCGATTTCCGTTGGCAGTGACATCAGTTAAGCACACGACCAATACCGATCTCTAACGACCTCAAACGGAAATTACCGAGCCAAATAGGGATCCTTTACCTTATATACATGTTGTAGTTTGATTGATTCATTGGCTACCTTTGGATACAATATATAAACCTTAATTGAACGTATAATAGGTCTCGCGAAATGGCTTTATGCCGAATGGCGAGGATTAATAAAACCACATCAGACATAACAGGGTTTCTATTAAGATCGGTCCAAATCAAGTACGTTTATGAAACAAAAAGCTCAAAATAGAGCTTTTAAAAAATACAAATGCAGTACCGTAGAAAAATACTTCGAACTTGTCACTTTAAACAGATAGTTAACTGTTTGTTTAATGCCGACCACAATGTGTAATGTGTCGGCGAGATATATAAGAAAAACAGAGATTAAATCATATTAATGACACTGACTTACCGTGTATATTACTCCCAGTTATGCCGTTTTGAAGCATGTCTAAACGAATCTATACACCACTGATAAGATAAGGTATGCTAACTTCCTGGTTGAAACGTTTATCAAGAGTCCCTGACTGAAGGGTATGTCGACTCGTACAGTTTAACACTTTAACACTAAACATGGATTAGGGGGTTACCTAAAGGGGTATAGAACTATAAATGTAGTCAAATTATTTGATTCTAAGGATTGACGGAATTTAAATGCATTTTAATATAGATTTTAAAGTTTAGAAGAACATCTATTCTTTTTTTTTTGGGGGGGGGGGGGGGGGTCTCTGTTCAAACTGTTAATATATCTGAAGGTAGACTGTAATTGATCAGAATTCTTCACCCTCCTACAAGAATAGATGAACGACACCGGTCTGAGATTACACCCATTTACTGGTAGCTGCCCACGGTGCCATACTACAGATGTGTTCCCTGGTATTCACACAAAGGGGCGTTTTTTCCATTTCACCCGGTGCATTTGGCAAAAACGCAAGCAATCAGTCTCCAGATTCCGTATAAAGAAAACGAAGACGTAAAGACACTCGTCCGACGTGTAGAAAACATTGAGGGGAACTTTCTTGGGTTATTTACGATTTTCTACTGGTCTTATAGTGCAAACGCATCAGAAAAATCGTATATTTATAAACTATTTATGTCTACACAAGACAATGGGTAGACAAATCTTAAAAACATTAAAGTAGAAAACATTGTGGCAGAAGGAGAAAGCTCATGATGAGCAATTTCACCTGTGAAAACCAACATTAACTTAATGATAACACGTGTGCATCTTTTGCCTGTGCGACCTTGCTAACATATAATCAAAGCACTGAAAGTGCTGCGGGACGGTACCCATGTTATGAGTCAGGAAAAGCTGGTTTCTTGTTCCAACTCATATGTAAGAAGGAGTAAACAGTGTTTCCAGCGATCTTCAATTTAACTCATGAATGGTAGACATGATTTATATAAGCAAATATATTATATGATAACACTACTTGAAGATAAAGGACATATCAATATGATTTATTGACAAGTCTGGAGAATAACTGGCATGTCTTTGTTACTTTTTGCGTTCTTTTGCCCATGAAATTGAGACGAAAGCTCAAGTAAATTATACAAATAACAGCTAAGCACAGGATAAACAATGCTGTGATCTTCCTTGACATGGACGAAACAACCAGGTGACGAAACATACAAAATCTAGTGAAGGTCAAAATTTTGCCTAGGACTTTGCTGTTTGTTCTTCATTGTTTTATATTTAAGATGTTTGAAAGAGCTGTACGCGTTGATGAAGAACACGTTTGTTTGTACTTTACGCAACTTTGAATAGTATTTCAGTTCTATCATGGCGTTAAATTACCAAATACTACCTGTATTATTTATCCTGAAACCGGATCATCACTCGTTATGCTAGTCATACAACCTTGGGCGCAAAAGAGGGACGCCATCATACCTACAGTGTTATTGTATTTGGTAATCAAGAGTATTGAAGATACTGTACATATATCTGAAGCAAGGTTTCACACGCTTTAAACAGCTAGAGACATTTCAAAAACGAGTCTATACAAGTTGAACTAACCGAGATATGACGATATAACGCAATCTTTTACCATACATTATCAGGTTCTCAATCACTTGACATCAACATAGCAATATAAAGATATAAACCCTAGTTTGAGAAATATACACCTATTAACCTAACCAAATGGTTTACATCGCGTTATATTAGCCATTTCCCACCTGCAGACGCATTTTGACGCAATAGTAGCAGACGACTTTTGAAAACATTCTGGCCAAAGGTGAAATTGCTCATGATGACCAATATCTCCTTTGACTACAATGTGTTCAACTTTATATCAATTAATCTGTTCTGAAGATTTTTCAGGTTTATGTTACTATATTTCAAAGTCGTCTGCTGCATGTTTGCTGTATATGGGAAAGGGTCCTTAGTATATTGATGGTCCTATATCATTCACTATTCAGATTACTCTATATCTATCAGAAAAAACGAATCCCGTCCCCAGGTGATCATGTTTTTCAACATATCGGAAAAATCTTAGTATAGGGTAACCAAATTAACCTATCTACCAGTCTGCATGGTCACCAAATATATTGGCGCAAATTTTCAAATCAGGCCAGTACTTTCGGATATTTGTTCAAGTATGTATACAACTTGTGTTGTCCTGCAAAACTCGCAGGATGAGATGGGTCAAAGTCTTTTTCTTTAAATAGTCTTCCAAATAAACCATGTCTGTACTCTACAGAGATATATAAATGATGAAGCTAATTGAGTCATGTCTTACACTATTATTAAACGGTATACATGTGATCATCCGTGCTTCCTCTTAACCGGTATAGATGTTTGGCCTTTTTAGAAAATTTCGTCAGTTTCTTAATTCTCCATCAGCAAACTATATTTCGAAATGATCCTCTCTGTTTTGCAGGGCTCTATGCCATAAATTAACAAAGCCATATTATATGTCAAGGATTTTTTCATCGGAATTGTCTGACTCAAGTTCTTCATTGGTTCTCTTCTAGGCAAAGTCGGGAAATTCCAAATATGGATGGTTTGGCTGTAGCTCAACATGTACACCCCGTTTCGAAAAGTGGTTGGAATCAAGCCAGAGTTTCAACTTCCAAACCATGTTCCGAGTTTGTAAGCATCCTGTTCGAGTATTAATCAGCAATTTTTGATTAGTTTGCGCCGATCTCCGGTAGCTCAGTCGGTAGCGGCACAGGCTGTCAATCATGGGGTTGTGAGTTCGAATCCCGGCTGTGCCAACTTTCTTTCCGACGATTGACAAAAGTCAATGCGACATGCGTCATTCGTCTTCCACCAATGGGCTAAGTCTATGTGGAAAAGCAGCCAGTTGCTTGAGAAGATTGTTGTGTGGAGTACTGGTGTAAGAAAACCAAGACATGCATGAGTAGGTGAACTGGCCGCCGTGATATATCTGAGAAATTGTTAAAAACGGCGTTAAACCCCAATCAATCAATCATTGATCTGTTTGCAGGCCATCTCCGGCTGTACATGTATAGAGTTACGGACGGCAACCTGACATGTATTAGGGACAAGCGCCCAACAGTTACACTAGCTTTGTTTTGTACCAGGTGCCGTTCTGCTGCGTTTCGGAAGCCGGAAATGCCCCCAACCCGCGCTTCTGTGCGACTACTGATCGGGAAAGAGGGAGTGGGCGGCACATTCATGCATGTCAAGTGGATGCGCCATAAACTGACTCCATGTTACGAAGCCAGCTGCTTAAACCAGCTGACGCTGGAATTACCCGATAATGTCCCCTCTTTGCACCGGTCTTGTTCAGATGCAAAGGCCTAACAGTGGCTTCAAGACCGTTCAACCAATTTAAGCCCAGTTATACAGCCCAACTGTGTAATGTCAGTTACATACTATAGCCACCAACCTGACATGTGACAGGTGCCATTCCTCCGAGTTGCATCAGTCGGCTGTCAAACACAGTTGGAGTTTTGCACCTGTCCTTTTTAAGAGTTATACAGTGTTTAGCCGGCAACCTGGCATGTTTCATGTTGAGTTTTGGCAGCCGAAGTTATATATTGGTCGAGTAACATACTCTAGCCGGCAACATTATATGTGAAAGAGACAAGCGCCAATCAGTGACTTGGTGTTGAGCTTGTTATCGATCAGCAGCCCGTTGCAAAATCCAGTCAATGTTTTAATTTCCGACGATATTCAAGCTTGTCCAAATGCGACTTCTCCGGATGGATAACGGTTTTTGTGTTAATAACTCCGGCTGGTCAATAGAACCCGAGTAGGCTGACCTCCGACTGTTCCGGTTAATATGCTATTACAAACTACAGCAAACGAGTCCTATACTTTATTTACGGAATGTGTACTATACATGACAGCTAGATTACACACATTTTATACAAAACACAATTAAAGTAAACAGTAAAGACTATTGATGACAGCTGTACACGATTGGTCAACGCCCGACTAACCCTTTACCACCTACAACAAATATGTAGCAGAGGACTTTGAAAACACCTTTGCAGATGTTATGTATCCTCCAGGTCCAGGCATTGTCGAGTCATCACTCAGACAAGCTTAAAAAAGGTTTTAGTGTTCAATGTCACTGTGACCTTGACCTTTGACCCAATGACCTCAAAATAAAAAGAGTTTATCTACTGGTCAGGCCCAACCTTCAAGTCAAGTGTGAGGAGCATAGGTCTAGGCATTGTTGAGTTATCACTCGGACAAGCTTAAAAAATGTGTTTTTGTGTTCAAGGACACTGTAACCTTGACCTTTAACCCAATGACCTAAAAAAAAATAATGTTCATCTACTGGTCAGGCCCAACCCCCAAGTTAAGATTGAGGACCATAGGTCCAGGCATTGTTGAGTTATCACTCGGACAAGCTTTGGTCTACAGACGGACCGACGGACCGACCGACAGACAGACATACCCCTCTTCTTCGAAGGGGGCATAATGACAACTAATTATTGAATAGAGTTAATAAAATGTAAATTAAAGGATTGATATGCAAAGAAACTTAAATTCAGCTGGATATGAGATAAGATTAAGAATAGGCTAGTTAATTTTTCCCCGTTGTCGGACGTCATTTTACACATGGAGAAACAGTGCGCATTTTCCCCTTTGCAGCAATGTTTTCATGTATATTAAATCATTATTTCCCTCATTTATAATATATTTCTTTTTCTCCCCAAATTGTTTTCAAAATGTTCTGCTGCCGATATATGGAAAAAGGGTTAAGAACTACAGAAGCCTAACTAGACGAAATTTCACTGTGGGAGGTTTGAATTTGTTCACACTTGCAGATGTATTTTGAAAACATTGTGGCAAAAGAGCAATTTCTTCTATTGCCACAATGTTTTAAACTCTATTCAATAAGTAAGTACACTCTCATTTACAGAGATTTTCCATATGTTTGCCTCCACATGTCCAAAGTCATCTACTGAAAATGTGTTGCATGTGAAAAAAGGTTGAAAAAACTTCTGACCAGCATTGTGCATTGCTATTTGATGCCACTGATGCTCAGACAGCATTCCATCTACACTTCCCATCTCTGGTAATACACTAAGGTTGGGTTGTCCCGAAGTACAGCTTGTATACCATCTACCCACTTACAACAAAACTATATCAGATGACTTTGAAAGAAAGCTTTTCCCAAAAAATATGTAAAATCTTTGAAAATGCAATTTTTATTATATAAAAGAGTTGAAACATTCTGGCAAAAGGTGAAAAGGGTGATAAAAGTCCTTTTAAACTACCACGTCAACAGTAATCTGCTGCCTCTCTATATCTGGTAAATGTTAACATTACAACATTTTATTACAAGGCACTGTTTTGCTTGTTGTGGTATATTTACATCATTGTTATATATACATGTTTATAAAGTATTAATTATATCTTTCATTTACATGTCATTAAACGAACATTTATCCTCTTGCTGTAAGTAATATATATGAATCAAAAATGTATTAAACTGTACATGTATACAACAATATACTTAGAAAATATAAAAAATTATGAAAATATTTAGAGCAAATACACTCATAATCAAGCTTTATAAGCATTTTAACAGAGATCTTTCTCAAAGAGAAAACTGGCAACATTGGTAAATACTTTGACTTGTTTACCTGATATGATTCTTTTCAATTTGTCTGCTTTAACGTTTTCCCACACGTAAACGCATTCTGATGCCTATTAAGCAGATAATTTTTGAAATCAGTGGCAAGCAAACTTTTCCTTTTGCCATAATGATTTCAACAGTTTACCTGCTATAATAATTTTTAAATTTGTGTGTTTTAACCCTTTGCACATACATTAATTCTGCAACAGACACTAGTTGTCTGCTGCAGAGGGTTCAAGAAGCTTCTGTTTGTGGGAAAAGGTTAAAATATGCAAGGAAAACAATGTCATTTCTGAATAATTGCAAGTTAAATTCTGATACACAGTTTATAATTGCTATGGGATAAGAAGAAATACGTGTTTGAGGCAATTTCCTTTTCTTTTTTTTCTTCAATACTTTCAAAAATCAGCTGTATTAGGGAAAGACTAATGTTATATTGCTGTACAACTGTCTCAAGAACAAACAGAGCAATTTCTTCTTTCCACACAATATTTGAGATTTAATTCTAAAATTGTAATTCCAATGTTTGCAGTTAATACGTAATTATTCATAAGATTTTTATCAAAGTGGATCATTCCAAAAACACATCAGATAAGTATAATAAATACATCTTTTACCTTAGATTTATTCTAAGCAATTGACTCTAAAAAACAAAATCAGATCAAAGCAACTACTTCTTCTTCCTCAGGTTATTTTCACAAAGAAACAGATTCCGGAAAAAATATCATATCACATAAATGCTAATTGTAAAGCAGTTGTAACTTTATTCTGTAATGAAATCGAGAGATATAATATTTTATATAAGTCATTAGGTATTCCTTATGTAAAATATTATAACTTTCCACACAGTCCTCTAGTCTGAATCTGCACTGTCTACCAATTAGAAAAAGCAGCTTCTGTTAAAAAGGCTATTTTAGCAGAGATGAGAGTTTGCAATTTTAACCCTTGAAGACTTGTTTGTAATGTCAATAGGCTCTGCATAGAAATTTTCCTACAAAATCCTTAACTTGATTTTTTTTCTCTAAAATCTGAAAGCTTTAATCCTCAAAAATGCTGGCTTAATAAAATTCTAGTAAAGAGTACCCGATTGATTGATTGTATAAATGAAATCATTTTGTATCAATTAACACATTCTACATAATTCTGTTAAACCTAATTCCTAAGTTATTACATTCATGTCACAGAAGATTGATCCAAACGGTTAGGGTTAGGGTTAGGGTTAGAGAATAATGAATTAAGTATTCAAAAACTTGTTTTCCAATCCAAAATTAATCTACTTGTATGTGCATGTATTTTTATGTACATATTGCATCAAATATCAATAAAATATTATTTTAACCCTTTCCCACCTGTAGACGCATTTTGATGCATCTGCAGCAGACTACTTTTGAAAACAGGGTGACAAAATAATAAATTGATCATAATGAGCAATTCCTCCTTTTGTAACACTGTTTTCAATTCTATTTCACTAGTTTGACTTTTATTTATAGACATGTTTCATAGTTTTGCCTAGACATTTTCAAAGTCTTCTGCTGCATATTTTTTATATGTGGGAAAGGGTTAACTAAATTTTGGTAAAATAGAAAATGTCCATAATGATTATGAATACACTATTAACAAATGATCCATAACTTTTCCTTCAACAAATATTTCTGCTACATTTTAAAACTTCAAATCTGTACTGGTAATCCTTTCCCACTTGCAGCCACATTTTGACGCATCTGCAGCAGACGAATTTCAAAACAGGAATTACGCGTAATTAAATGTCTCGCTGTCCCAAGCTTTGAATATCAATGAAAGTGTAAAATAACAAAACTTTAATGTTGAGCTAAACACAGTTGTAAAAAGGACAAATGACAAAAAGTCCAAAAGTACAACAAATTTACAAAAAAAATGTATAACCCCAAAATCAATTTGATATTTTGAGGAAAAATTGTTCTTTAAATGTGTGTGCAAAATTTGTAGACAATCTAACAAAAGGAGAAGGAAATAGGTAACACTCATTAGCTACAACATACAATATCATGAAGAGTATAAGATATAACTATAACTGAAGTTTAAAAACCCTAGCACTTGTACTTATTGAGGAAAATTTAGAAAAACAAAACTTTAACGTTGAGCTAAACACAAAGTACAAAAATACAAGAAATCTAAAAATAATCCAAATGTTTGACCCAAAAACTTGTTTGATATGTTGAAGTACTTTATTTATGAAATATGTGTGCACAATCAATCTAACGAAAAAGAGGGAGGCTGGGTCCAATTCTTAAATCCACCAAATATAATGTTTTATACCAAAAAGAAGGTCACAAATCAGCATCTTCAGCATACAATGTGAAGGAGGGTATTAGATGTAACTTTATTCCAAATATGAAAGCCCAAGTACCAGTACTTATTGAGAAAAAAATAAAAGATGAAGCTTTGATGATGAGCTAAACGCAAATGTTTGACGCCGCCGTTGCCAGAAAAGCAACACCTTAGTCTCGCTTTAGCTACTTCGTCGCAGCAAGACAAAAACAAGACATTGGGACAAAAGGGTAATTTACACTTACATTTGTAGAGAATTTTCATACTTTTACCTAAATCTTTTCAAATGCATCTGCTGCAGATTTACAATATGTGGGAAAGGGTTGAAAAAAAAGATTCTAGAGAACATAATCTCACTAAATATATGAAATACAAATCAATAATCATTACTATATTGTAATCAGTCGCACATTCCTTTTAAACATTTTCACATGCATACAATCTGCAGCGGACCACTTTGAAAATGACTATACGAAAATATGGTAAATCTTTATTAATGCAATTATTGAATCAACTTATAACTATTTGTGACAAAAGAAACAATTTCTCATGTCATCTGCTACAGATGCTTCAAAATGATTCTAGAAGTAGTGAAGGATTCAACAATAAAAGTTGCGGCTCATCTGTGCCTGCACTGCTTGTTTTAACTGAACAGTATACAATATGTACTATATAATGTTACAATGTGAAGACGGATCAGCTATTGTAATAAAGCACAATGAACTTTTCTTACATTTAATATAGAAATAAGTGCCCTTAAAACCAATGGCGTCATCAATTTCAAGAGTCCTTTCCAAGAATCATTAAACATTGATGAATTCCTAACCAATTGTGGTTTAACCATATAAACGCACCCACAGCAGACGACATGTAAAAAGCATTGTTGCATGTGGAGAAATTGATGAAAATAAGTAATTACTACTTTTGCCAAAATGTTTTCAAATCACTTTGATGATTATACTTTCATTTGCAGAGATAAACCATATACTTGTGCATGTGATGTCATATACGTCTGCTGCAGATATGTGGTAAAGGGCTCAGTAAAATATCAAAAAGCTTTAACGACCGGCATTAAAAAGGTTGACGATATGCACTTCTCCTTTTGATATCGAAGCTGCTCATAAAGTTTCATTGAATTACAGCTGGTATTTGTTCTTACTAATACATAAAGTTTCATTGAATTACAGCTGGTATTTGTTCTTACTAATACATAAAGTTTCATTGAATTACAGCTGGTATTTGTTCTTACTAATAGCCTGGATATGATAACCCATTCCCACTTCCAGACATAGTTTGATATATCTGCAGCAGACAACTTTTATAACATAAGTGGCAAAAGGAGAAAATGCTTCATCTATAAAGATTTATCACATTTGTCCCCAGATACTTTCAAAGTCGTCTGCTGTAGGTTTGTTGAATGTTGGTAAGGGATAACTGGATGGACACAGACAAACAGACAACACAGCTTTTATTTCTGTCTCTAAATCGTTTCAGGAGAATAATTACCCTGCACCACCACCCGTCATGGTTAATCGACTATCATAATGTGTTCATTCTGTTCTAAAATATGTTTTTCACATAACTTGCACTCCAGGAGTGACATAAAGCAGTGACATAAATATCATATGTAGCTAGTTACATAAATAGCCGACTCACAGCACGTACGTGAAGTCACACCAGTGTGACGTCACTTTAAATGACAGCATATTGTTTACAATTGTTCTGAATTTCCGCATTTATTAAAAATATTGTTTAAAGAGAATAAATGTCGATAAATGAAATGTTATAAGTGCCTTGTTGCTATACAATCAAAAGGTTATTGATAGGGACTATTTTTTACAGTGGAAGTATGCATTAGAACTTCGGGGTGAACTTCGGTCACTTTTTATATGAGGGCGAAGAAAGATAGATTTAAAGATTGAAAACAATATTTTTATGGTAAATAGAATCTTACATTCGTGGTTATTTGATATTGTTTTTATGAAACTCGTCGACTGAAACGAATAGGACGCGCGGCAGAGCCTCGCGTCATATTATTTCAGTCGACTCGTTTCATAAAAACAATATCAAATAAGCACTCATGGTGAATCGACTATTATTATGCATTCAATCTGTTCTAAAATATGTAAATACTGTTTCCCAACTGCGAATACCTTTTTGACCAATCTGGAGCAGACAACATTTCTAACCTGTTGTTTTCAAAGTCATCTGCTGTGAATTTGTTGCATTGGGAAAGGGTTAAACCATGTTTCAGAAAAACCAATCTCAATGCATTGGTATAAATGTAAACTTAGATCAGAAAAACCAACCTCAATGCATTAGTATAAATGTAAACTTAGATCGAAAAACCAATCTCAATACATTGGTATAAATGTAAACTTAGATCGAAACACCAACCTAAATACATTGGTATAAATGTCAACTTAGATCAGAAATACCAACCTCAATGCATTGGTATAAATGTAAACTTAGATCAGAAAAACCAACCTCAATACATTGGTATAAATGTAAACTTAGATCAGAAAAACCAACCTCAATACATTGGTATAAATGTGAACTTAGATCAGAAAAAACAACCTCAATACATTGGTATAAATGTAAACTTAGATCGAAAAACCAATCTCAATACATTGGTATAAATGTAAACTTAGATAAAAAAATTAACCTCAATACATTGGTATAAATGTAAACTTAGATCAGAAAAAACAACCTCAATGCATTGGTATAAATGTAAACTTAGATCAGAAAAACCAACCTCAATACATTGGTATAAATGTAAACTTAGATCAGAAAAACCAACCTCAATACATTGGTATAAATGTAAACTTAGATCAGAAAAACCAACCTCAATAAATTGGTATAAATGTAAACTTAGATCAGAAAAACCAACCTCAATACATTGATATACATGTAAACTTAGATCAGAAAAACCAACCTCAATACATTGGTATACATGTAAACTTAGATCAGAAAAACCAACCTCAATACATTGGTATAAATGTAAACTTAAATCAGAAAAACCAACCTCAATACATTGGTATACATGTAAACTTAGATAAGAAAAACCAACCTCAATGCATTGGTATAAATGTAAACTTAAATCAGAAAAACCAACCTCAATACATTGGTATAAATGTTAACTTAGATCAGATTACATAACCTTATTAGAGTCTATAATATGCAGAAGGAAGTTTCGGATGGATTCTGATCCCAATGTATAGAAATGCTGGCTGGTTAACCTTTTCCCACAAACAACAAATCTGCAGCAGACGATCTTGAAAATATGTTGGCAAAATGTTAAAAAATGAAAACGAAATTAATTATCAAATAAATTTGGCGGCAAAACGAAAAATTGCTCATTGTACAATAAATTTCTGTAAAGATGCCTTTATAAAGTTTCTGTATTTTAAAATTAACTATCTTTTTAAAATACTTAGACAATATTCAAATGCATTTTTTTTTAGAACTATTAAAAGCATCTTCAACAATAATATGTTCTAAATATATTGTTCAAGTTTGCTAGCATTGTTCTTCTTGGCAAAATACAGTTTCCTACTAAAAATGGAACCCTTTTTCACACACATCAAATATGCAGCAGACGACTTTGAAATAATCTATTTTAAATATGGCAATTCTCTATAAATGAAATGGTTTTGATTAGCAATTTATCCTTTTGCCACAATGTTTTAAAACATCATCTGCTGCATAGACGTCAGAAAACATCCGTATGTGGGAAAGGGTTAATTGTTCAAACTCCTGGCAAGAAAGAGATGTAGCTGGCTTGGTATATTTTTAGTCATCTTGCATAAAACTGTTCAAGTTAGTAAGCTTTCTGTCCAGATGTAGGGATTTGGCTTCATCATTATTTTCCAGGTCTTCCATAATCTGAAATTCGCCAAGAATAAAGAGTTTCCAAAATAATCGAATTATGAGAATAAACCTCGGGTTAGGGTAAGGGTTAAGGCAAATATCTAACATCAATTGCAGCATGACTTTGGTGTAACCTGTAGAAAATCAACGACTTGTATCGTTTAACCCTTTCCAACATATAGACGCTTTCTGACGCCTCTGCAGCAGACAGCTTTTTAAAAACAAAGTGACAAAAGAAGAAATTGCTCAAAACGATTGCCAATGTTTTCGACTTATTGTCATAGGTTATCCATTTTTTGACAAAATATGTTCAAAGTTGTCTGCTGCAGAAAACGTCTATATGAGAGAAAGAGTTAAGCTACAAACCTGTAAATTGTATTGGAAACATAGAAGTAGTTGCTGTAGCTTCCCTTCTGTAATTTTTAGTAAAAGGAATGATAATATTTTAGCACCTAAATTGTTTTTATTTTATTTTACGCCGCTCTAAACAATTTTCCAGAAATATTACAGTATTTCCAGAGTTTGTTACCATTTCGACTGGTCTATATATCCTGATACTAGAGATTTAGTTGTAATGCTAACCCAACAAAGGGGGGAAAGCCATTACTACAAATTTTAAAGTATATGGTATGACCTGACCGGGGATCAAACCCACTTCCTCCAACACCCGAAGCAGATGATACTTTACCATTGCACCAAAGAAGTGATTCTTTAATAGCATTGTATTTGTTATCGTTATTCAGTTCACTATTTATCGCTTTCGGAAGAAGACATTGAGGGGGTAGTGCAAAGAACTTGTTAAATAATTGATACAAAATAAATAAGTAATACTAATGAAAGTGCAGTTAGTAAAACACTGTAGTTCTGATAAACAAGAGTGTTCGAAGGGACACATGTGTTGTGTGTAGAAATGTCTGTGTACAAATGCGAAAGGGTTACGGAGAGATGGACGGAAAATAGAGAAGTGAACCGTATGTATGCTCACTGCAAACAGTTGGACAATAGAGAAGTGAACTGTATGTATGCTCACTGCAAATTGATGGACAATAGAGAAGTGAACTGTATGTATGCTCACTGCAAACAGTTGGACAATAGAGAAGTGAACTGTATGTATGCTCACTTCAAATTGATGGAATATAGAGAAGTGAACTGTATGTATGCTCACTGCAAAAAGATGGACAATAGAGAAGTGAACTGTATGTATGCTCACTGCAAATTAATGGAATATAGAGAAGTGAATTGTATGTATGCTCACTGCAAATTGATGGAATATAGAGAAGTGAACTGTATGTATGCTCACTGCAAAGTGATGGACAATAGAGAAGTGAACTGTATGTATGCTCACTGCAAATTGATGGAATATAGAGAAGTGAACTGTATGTATGCTCACTGCAAATATATGGACAATAGAGAAGTGAACTGTATGTATGCTCACTGCAAATTGATGGACACTAGAGAAGTGAACTGTATGTATGCTCACTGCAAATTGATTGGCAATAGAGAAGTGAACTGTATGTATGCTCGCTGCAAATAGATGGACATTAGAGAAGTGAACTGTATGTATGCTCACTGCCAATGGTTGCATAATAGAGAAGTGAACCGTATGTATGCTCACTGCAAATTGATGGACAATAGAGAAGTGAACTGTATGTATGTTCAATGCAAATTGATGGAATATAGAGAAGTGAACTGTATGTATGCTCACTGCAAACAGTTGGACAATAGTGAAGTGAACCGATTGTATACTCACTGCAAATGGATGGACTATAGAGAAGTGAACTGTATGTATGCTCACTGCAAATTGATGGACAATAGAGAAGTGAACTGTAGGTATGCTCACTGCAAATTGATTGACAATAGAGAAGTGAACTGTATGTATTCTCACTGCAAACGGTTGGACAATAGAGAAGTGAACTGTATGTATGCTCACTGCAAATTGATGGACAATAGAGAAGTGAACTGTATGTATGCTCACTGCAAATTGATGGAATATAGAGAAGTGAACTGTATGTATGCTCACTGCAAACGGATGTACAATAGAAAAATGAACTGTATGTATGCTCACTGCCAACGGTTGCACAATAGAAAAGTGAACCGTATGTATGCTCACTGCAAACGGTTGCACAATATAGAAGTGAACTGTATGTATGCTCACTGCAAACGGTTGTACAATAGAGAAATGAACCCTATGTATGCTCACTGCCAACGGTTGGACAATAGAGAAGTGAACCGTATGTATGCTCCCTGCAAACGGTTGTACAATAGAGAAATGAACCCTATGTATGCTAACTGCAAATTGATGGACAATAGAGAAGTGAACTGTATGTATGCTCACTGCAAACGATTGTACAATAGAGACGTGAACCGTATGTATGCTCCCTGCAAATGGATGGACAATAAAGAAGTGAACTGTAGGTATGCTCACTGCAAATGGATGGACAATAGAGAAATGAACTGTATGTATGCTCACTGCCAACGGTTGCACAATGGAGAAGTGAACCGTATGTATGCTCACTGCAAATTGATGGACAATAGAGAAGTGAACTGTATGTATGCTCACTGTAAATTGATGTACAATAGAGAATTGTACCGTATGTATGCTCACTGCAAATTGATAGACAATAGAGAAGTGAACTGTATGTATGTTCACTGCAAATGGATGGACAATAGAGAAGTGAACTGTATGTATGCTCACTGCAAATTGATGGAATATAGAGAAGTGAACTGTATGTATGCTCACTGCAAATTGATGGACAATAGAGAAGTGAACTGTATGTATGCTCACTGTAAATTGATGTACAATAGAGAAGTGTACCGTATGTATGCTCACTGCAAATTGATGGACAATAGAGAAGTGAACTGTATGTATGTTCACTGCAAATGGATGGACAATAGAGAAGTGAACTGTATGTATGCTCACTGCAAATTGATGGAATATAGAGAAGTGAACTGTATGTATGCTCACTGCAAATTGATGGACAATAGAGAAGTGAACTGTATGTATGCTCACTGCAAATTGATGGAATATAGAGAAGTGAACTGCATGTATGCTCACTGCAAACGGATGGACAATAGAGAAGTGAACTGTATGTATGCTCACAGCAAATTGATGGACAATAGAAAAGTGAACCGTATGTATGCTCACTGCAAATTGATGGACAATAGAGAAGTGAACTGTATGTATGTTCACTGCAAATGGATGGACAATAGAGAAGTGAACTGTATGTATGCTCACTGCAAATTGAAGGAATATAGAGAAGTGAACTGTATGTATCCTCACTGCAAACTGTTGGACAATAGAGAAGTGAACCGTATGTATGCTCACTGCAAATGCAGACAACAAAATAAACGGTAAAAACATAAATTAATTGAATCAATTTCATAATAAAGGTTGACCCTTTCCCACATATAGACACCTTTGACATATCTAAAACAGAGAATTTTTGAAAACATTGTGACAAAAAGAGACATTGCTCATAATAAGAAATTTCTCTTTTTGTCACAATGTTTCCAACTTTTTCATCTATAGATATTTTCTATATTTCTGTCTTAGTATTTTCAAAGTGTCTGCTGCAGATTAGCGCTTATCTTTTTGTGTAATTAGTACTTAATAATTCATCTATATACCTCATCCATGTAGGGCTGTAACTGCGAGTACAGTGTGTGGAGGGCTGTATGTCTGTTGTATAAAGTCTGCTGCTTTTGGAACTAGCAACACAAAACAAAGAATTACATGTAAATACTTGAATACAACTTAAAAGCAAGTTAATACAATGTGCGGAGGGCTGTATGTCTGTTGTAGGAAGTCTGCTGCTTTTGGAACTACCAACACAAAACAGAGAGTTACATATAATACTTGAATACAACTTAAACGCAAGTTAATACAGTGAGTGGATGGCTGTTTGTCTGCTGTAGGACGTCTGCTGCTTTTGGAACTACTGACACAAAGCAAAGAGTTACATGTCATACTTGAATACAACTTAAACGCAAGTTAATACAGCGTGTGGATTGCTCGTTTTGAGCAATTTCTACTTTTGTCACACTGTTTTCAAAGACCGTCTTCTGCAGAGGTGTTTATATGTTGGAAAGGATTACGGCTGTAGGATTATGGCAATCTAAGTGAAACCTGCTCTCTGACATTTCACAATATTGGTTAACATTTCAATATAGTTTTAATCCAATCCATCCAACCAGGATATGGACGCACAACGGCAAACCAATATCCTATTTGTCTTTGGTGGGGCATAATTACGTTTGAGTTGCATCAGGCCAGACATATTCTTATTGCAACAACAACAACAAGAGCTGTCTCATGACAGCACGCTAGACTATTCAAAAGCTTGTCAGTAAAATTTTTTTTTTTCTGAGAACAAGTAAATTGTGCAATTAATTGTGTAAGAATTAAGGTCAAATATATGAAACTTGTTCTTAGACCTTTGTTTGTAAATGTACATTACATGTAAAGTTAGTTAAAAAAGTTCGGTATTTATTCTTTAAAGATATTTTTTTCTTTTTTTGTCGGGAGGGGTAATAGGGGCCGGGGTACAGGTAGAGTAGAGGACATGATGATCATGTTATCACAAGCAATATCATGTGTAAGTTAAATGAAGAAATATTAAGAAAAGTCCAAATTATTGCTTACAAGTCATTATTACCTTTTTTCGTACTTTAATATATCATACCTAACAATTGGTGTATACAAGTCATTATTACCCTGTTTCAAACTTTAATATATCCTACCTAACAGTTGGTGTATACAAGTCATTATTACCCTAATACTCGTCGAATTGGAATTTATGATATAAATAGAATATAACATTCGTGGTCATTCAATACAAAATGTTATTAAACTCATTTAATAAAATGTCGTATTGAATGACCACTCATGTACTATCCTCTATTTATTACCCTGTTTCATACTTTAATATAACCTACCTAACAGTTGGTATATACAAGTCATTATTACCCTGTTTCATACTTTAATATATCCTACCTAACAATTGATGTATACAAGCAATGATTACCCTATTTAAAATTATTATATATCCTACCTAACAATTGGTCTATTCAATTCAATATTACCCCGATTCATACTTTAATATATCCTACCTAACAATTGGTCTATACAAGTCATTTTTACCCTGTTTCATACTTTAATATATCCTACCTAACATTTGGTCTATACAAGTCATTATCATTATTACCCTGTTTCATACTTTAATATATCCTACCTAACAACTGGTGTATACAAGTAAGTATTACCCTGTTTAAAACTATTAAATATCCTACCTAACAATTGGTGTAAAAGTCACAAGTATCCAGTTTGATACTTTCATAATATGGCCTGCCTAACAATTGGTGTACAAAATACATAGTTACCTTATTCAAGTCTTTTAGATATTCCCTGAAATGTTCAGGTGATTGTTGTTGACTTCTGACATTGTTGTAGTAATCTTTCACTTTATCTCTATAATTCATCATGTCGTTCTTGAAGATCAATTTTCCCGGAGAGGATTCCTACAAATACGTATAAATCAATTGTTAGAATTATATAGGGCTGTCTTTCCCCTCATACCGTATATATACAGCAGATGAATTTGAAAAGAATGTTATCCCGTTTCCCCGTCTATTTCATACGCATCAAAATGCATTTTCATGTGTTAAAGGGTTACATTCTGAGAAAATGAGCCTATGATGATATGGAACTATACTATTTGACAAATGATTCGCTCATGTCAGAATAATTGATACAGAAAAACTGTTAACTGATTTTTTTTTTTATTTAACAAGAATAACACTAAATTAAATGTCTCACTGTCCCCCGTTTTGACTATCAGTGCAAGTGTAAAAGACAAAAAGTTAAATAACAAAACTTTAACGTTGAGCTTAACACAATGTAAAAATAAAAAATGAAAAATGACAAAAGGTCTAAAAGTACACAAAATGTATAAAACAATCCAAATTGACATTTTGAAAAACATTATTCATTAAGTGTGTGTGCAAAATGAG
Source organism: Serripes groenlandicus (assembly GCA_031761405.1). Classification (NCBI taxonomy): domain Eukaryota; kingdom Metazoa; phylum Mollusca; class Bivalvia; order Cardiida; family Cardiidae; genus Serripes; species Serripes groenlandicus. Next base: position 8,150,102 of record JASEVX010000007.1, read on the forward strand.
TAGTCAATCTAACAAATAATGAAGAAGGTATGTTTGATTCTGAAAATCCACCAACATTCATGTTTATTACCACAAAATTAGGTAACACTCATTCGCTACAACATACAATTTCATGAAGAGTAGAAGATATAACTATGAATGAAGTTTGAAAACCCTTGCAATTGTACTTTTTGAAATTTAAAAAAAAAAAAAAAAAGTTTGACCCAAAAACCTGTTTGATATGTTAAAGTACCTTATTTATGAAATGTGTGTGCATAATTTGAAATTAATCTAACAAAAAATGAAGAAGTCCAATTCTCAAATACCACCAAAAATCATGTTTTTACTCCAAACAAAAAGGTCACACTCGGCATCTTCGGATACAATGTGAAGAAGGGTATAAGATATAACTTTATTCCAAATATGAAAGCCCTAGCACCATTTCTAATTGAGAAAAAGTAAAAAACATGAAACTTTAACGTTGATCTCGAGCTTAACGCAAAGTTAAAAAATTCAAGAAATTAAACAAACAAGATTAATAGAAATGTTTGACCCAAAAACCTGGTTAATGTGTTGAAGTACTTTATTTATAGAATATGTGTGCACAATTTGAAATCAATCAAACAAAAAATGAAGAAGCTATATCCAATTCTCAAAATCCACCAAAGACCACCAAAAGTCAGGTCTGTTACCCCAAAAAGAAGGTCACACTCAGTATCTACAGCATGCAATGTGAAGGAGGGTATGAGATGTTATTATATTAAAAATATGAAAGACCTAGTACATATTGAGAAAAAATAAAAACAAGAGCCGTCAGAGGACAGTGTGCTCGACTTTTGCGTGATTGCTAATGAAATAAAACTTTTTTGGGTGGTACAGAAAATATAACCAATTACTTTATCATACTTTTAATAATAGTCAAAGTACTTTATAAGTCATTAAAGGGTCATAATTCTAACAAAAACCTCACTGAATTATGCACTTTTGGCTGTTGGTGGGGGTAATGATGGTATAAAAGATATTGTAAGTGTTTAATCTATATCTCTAATTGTTTTGAAAAATTAAATTTGGTATGAATAACTTTACTAAAATTCTTTATTGAAAAAGGGCCATGATTCTTAAAGAAAAACCTTGACAGAGTTATGTAGTCTTGTCCGTTGATGGAGGTAATGATGATTAATAAGTATTGTAAGTTTCAAAGCTTCTGTTGATGTATGTAATGATGGTGAATAAGTGCTACAGGCACAAACGCCGAGGCATGTAGTATAGCTAACCAGAAAAGCAACACATTAGTCTCGCTTTCGCTACTTCGACACAGCGAGAGGAATCCGCTGTGGTCGAGTGGTTAGAGTCGGGGATTTCGAAACCGGGTGTCCCAGGTTCGATCCCCAGTCGCGGCACTACGGTCATGGTGGAGTGCCCTTGGGCAAGGCACATTTTCTAGCCTAGTACTGGTTTGTTTACCCAGGGATCATGAATAATTAAATTTAATTGCGCGCTAAATGACCTTAGCTGTCGATGCGCCATAAAACAATATACATTCATTCGACACAGCGAGACAAAAACATAAAAAATGATTTTTTTAGGGAAAAAATATTTCTTCTCTCTTCAAAAATAGTTTTCTCATGTTGAGAGATTTCTCATATTATCTCCAAGATATTTGCAGAGTTGCCTGGTTCAGATTCTTTCTATTGGAGAAAAAGTAACACAAAACAGCTAAGTGAACAGCTGATTGAACAGCTGATTTAACTTACTATGGTATACTGGTGAGCTTTCAACGAACAGCTGATTGAACTTACTTTGGTATACTAGTGAGCTTTCAAAGAACAGCTGATTGAACTTACTTTGGTATACTGGCGAGCTTTCAAAGAACAACTTTCAATGAGGACTTCGCTAATGACCTGCATACTGGTCTCCACATAGTTTGGAATTCTTTGGTCAAATAGATTATAGGGCTTGTTGATCAGTGCGGCCCAGAACCTAATGGTATAGCTAGAAATGTACAATACGATATGATGTGTTTAAACAGTGTCATTAGCCTTTTCCAAATTACAAACGAAATGCAGCAGACTAACTTTGAAAACAACTTGGCAAAAATAAGTAAAACATCTTTTATTGAAGGCATAATCATTCAAAAGTTTAAAACATGCAGCAAAAGGAGACATTGCTCATGCAGAGCAATATTGCCTTTTGCCAAGTTGTTCTTAACCTTTGTTTGCTGCAGATGCATCACAGTGTGTCTGTAGGTAGAGAATAGTTGAATTATCTTATTAGTTCAGTGGTGGAGTGCCTGTCTCTCATACCACAGTTCCTGGGTTCGAATCATATGGTAAATGGATTCTGCTTGTGGAATTTGTCCACGCAAACGGCATAAATATGAGTAATATAAGTTGAAAGTTTGTTTTCAGATTCATCTAACAGAAAAGTTAATATATTGAATATATTCCTGATGTAAAACAGACACAACTAAGATGAAGAATTCTGTTGGCTTTGAGACATTAACAATTAATTACCAAACATATGCAATCTGCAGCAGAATACAATACTATGAAAAAACATATAATTAAACAATATGAATACATAAAAGAATAATTATGGAAAAGAGTTAAAAGCGTAATGACAGAAGTTGAATGTTTTTTTTGCTGCAGATGTGTCTGTATGTTGGTAATGGGTTAGTTAACACTTTTCCACAGATAGACGCTTTCCGATGCCTCTACAGCAGACGACTTTTGAAAACATTGTGGCAAAAAGGCAAAAAGAAGAAATTGCTCATTTTTATATAATTGTCCTTTCTATTAGAAAGAAAGATCCATATTTTTCATGAAATGTTTATAAAAGAATTCTGACCAAGCTTACTACAATATCCAAGTCTTCTATATTTAGCTTTAGTATGAGTCTCTCATTTTCAACTGAAATCATCCACCACCACTTTCTTCAGTTACTCACTTCCCCTCTTCCGTTCGATCAGTACTAACAAGTTTCTTTACATTCTAAAGGTGTTTTACAACATTTTCACTGTTGCATCTGACAGTTTTGTTCAATTAAAAACTGCTCATTGCGAGCGCTATCTTCTAATGGCACAACTATGTGTTCAACTATACACATGAAAAGAGATTGTATATGCTACATATTTGTTGTATTACAGAAAGGACTTTTAAAACCACAAATTTCCGACACCAAAGGTCTTCCACTTTAACCCCTTACTACCTGCAGACGCATTCTGAAAACATTGTGGCAAAAGAATAATTTGTTCAAGTTCAGAGCAATCTTTACCTTTTGACACAATGTCATCAACTGTATTAAATAAATAAACTTGCATTTATAGGGATGTTCCATATTTTTGCCTTGCTGTTTTAAGTCATCTGCTGCCTATTTGTTGTTCATGGGATAGGGTTAAATGGCCATATACTTTAAATCATAAGACTTCCTGAAGGTTAATTATTTTCAGAGAATTACCCAGATATTGCTTTATCAATCAAGAGGTATTCAAAAGCAGTGCCTACCATTGACTTTTCCATGCATGAACAGTGTCTTGATCTACTTTGTTTCTATCTCCACTTTCATCGAGAAAATCGAAGAGAAATTTGGCTGGAGGTGGGACATTACTGCTTAGAATGGTGTCAAACACTGTTCGCATGTACTCCAAGACAGATTGCTGTAATCAGAAATATATATTAACCCTTTCCCACCTGCAAACGTAATAGCAGCAGACGACTTTTGAAAACATTGTGACCAAAGGTGAAATTGCTATTGATGAGCAATTAAACATTTGGCCACAATTTGTTCATCTTTATTTAACAATTAAGTTATCTTATATAGAGATTTTTCAGGTTGTCACCATGTTTTCAAAGTAGTTTGCTGTAGATTTGCTGTATGAGGGAAGGGCTAAACAATGTTGGTATAATATGTATATTGATTATGAAGAGAGGTCATGGAACCGTACATAAATAATTCTGTGTTAATGCTATGAGAGAAGACTATTTAAAACATTGTAGACGACGAAGAAATCACTCAAAAGGGCATGTTTTATAAAGGAGTGATTAACCATAAGTCTGAAGCCGTTGTTTCCTGAAGCAGATCAAATCTATAAAAATCTGGAAATAAAACAATTGTCATTTAAAAAGAAAATGACTGTTGACTATTTAAAGATGACTCTAGACACTTTTTGCAGTAGCCGAAAACTGAAAACATTATGAAAAAGAAACTGCTTAAAAACAATTTCTTCTTTATCAAAATATACACCATAAAAGAAAATCTCCCAAAGATTTGGTTTACAATTCGTGAGAAGATATTCACTGTTTTTCAAATTATATTGACAAAACATTGCCCTAAAGGACTGTAAGCATTTTTCTAACAAGAGGACCATGATGCTCCTATTTCACTCACCTGATTCAATATAAATTTTAGAAGTTGATTACAATGTTCTTTACATATAAGGAAAACAAGCCTGCACCAAGGTGTCCATGTTTTCAATGGATCCAAATAATTTAAACGATTTTTATAGATGGTCACCAAAGGAACATTTGAGCCAAATTATAAAAATCTATTTCTCCTTTTGCAAAGAATGTTTAACACTCTATTTAATATTTATGCTCTGATTTGTAGAGATTTTTCAAAAGATTTACCTATATGTTTTCAAAGTTGTCTGCTGCAAAGATGATGTTGTATGTTGGAATGACATGCTTACCAACCCTCCGGAATCAATCGTGAGTCTCACGTTTTGAATTGGCTTAACACCACCACCACTATCGTGAAGTCAAAACTCTATTTTCTTTTATAAAATCATGATTTTTTGAAATGTACCGAAATATACTACAACCACAATCAACTTCTTAACATATTATCACTGGCTAAAGATCAACTAAATGAATACCTAATTCAACATACAACTTGCTTGATTTTTTAGTTAACAGAAACTCCCCATAGATGTTGAGAACATGTTGGTAAACATGAATAATTACCTTTGTTGTAATCAATCTGTTAAGATAGAGTTCATCTATCACTACTGACGCTGCATTCTGCTGTTCACTGTCCTTTTTTACCTACAACATAAAAAATCATTAACCCTTTCCCTCCTGCAGACGCATTTTGACGTGAAAGCAACGGACGACTTTTGAAAACATTATTTCCAAAGGTGAAATTGCTCATGATGAGCAATTTCTCCTTTGACCACAATGTTTCCAATTTTATTAAACATTTAAGCTATCTTTCTTGGAGATTTTTCAGGTTTTTGCCACTATGTTTTCAAAGTCGTCTGCTTCAGATTTGTTGTATGTGAGGAAGGGTTAAATATATCAGCATGGACAAAGTACTGTACAATCACAGAATCAAAGAAATTATTTAAAATCTCCATTTTTCTCTATAATTTATTAAAATCTAAATTGTTTACATTACCATATTCAATTAAGATGATTGTCAGGGCACAGGGCGCTCCAGTTTTTCGGGCTTGCCAATGAAACAAAACTTTTTGGGGTGGTACAGAAAACTTAACCAAGTACTTTATCATATTATTTATAAGCAAAGTACTTCATAAGTCGAAGTAGGGTCATATTTCTTACAAAAACATTCACTGAATTATGTACTCTTCGCTGTTGATCGAGGTTATTATGGTTAATATATTTTGTAAGTGTTTAAGCTATATCTCTAATGGTTTTGAAAACAAAAATGATTTAGTGTAAATAACTTAACCAGAAATCTAAATCGAAAAAGAGCCATAATTCTTTTTTTTTTTTACAGAGTTATGTGCTCTTGCCTGTTGATGGAGATCATGATGGTAAATAAGTATTGTAAGTGTATAAGCTATATCTATAAAAGTTTTGAAAAAGAAGGGCTGGTACGAAAGACTTAATTAAAATACTTTGTTGAAAAAGTGCCAAAAGTCTTACAAAAGAGTATATTCTCTTTGTCTGTTGATGGAGATAATGATGCTGAAGAAGTGTTGTAAGTGTCAAAGCAATATCTCTACTGGTCTTAAAAAAAGCGAGGTGGTTAAACAAAAATTAACCAATGTGTGACGCCAATGCCGACGCCGCGGAGGGTAGGATAGTTCGCATTTTCTTCGAAAAAATGTAAAAAGAAATGCCTGCAAATCTTGGCTTTAGAATGGAAATATAAAGTGTCTATCAACCTACTATGTCTAATTGACAAATAGTATAGTTAATCTACACTGGTTGCAAATGCTTGACAGTTGGTTTTTATAACATGCCGTTAATATATAATCAAAGATACATTTATCATTTGTTACGTTTGCATCAAACAGCATTTGAAATCATTGTGAACAAAGGAGAGAATACCTAAATCCTACAATGTTTTCAACCACATACTTATCAAAATCATATTTAAATATTTCACATATAACAGCTTTTCTCAGAGCTCATTTCTATTCATCAACTGAGATACATGGATAACATACGAGATGCCATCTATTGATCGGTACACCATTCTCTTCATCTAGTTGCGCCAGCGGTTTATTAGATTGGGCACTCCCATTACAGCCTGGATCCGTATCAAGTTTGATATGCGTCAAATTAACTGAAATGTAAACAATATGTGACAGTAAGAGGAACGTTATTACTTACAGATTTACCTTATTTCCACATGCAATTTACAATCTGACATATCATGAGTAATTTATTCATTGCCACAATATTTTTGACTTAATTCAAGAATTATTTTTTCATTGATAGAAATTTACCATAAATTTTACCAAAAACTTGTTTGTTGTCATCAGCTGTTGATTTTTGTACTTTGGAAAGGGGAGGTCGTTTATGTCCATCATCTGTTATCTAAATAGACCAGAACTAATACTATATGTACTACAACTATCACTAAATGTGATACATACCCCAACAGGTTGCTTTGTCACAGGACATGGATTAAGGGACCATGAAACATCCAACTGAAATTCTGGATATATTTATATCTCCTTTTATTATAGAAAATGTCTTTGAATTTCACCCATCAATGTGCTGATGGTAGGCATTTAACAAATTAAAAAATGTAGCTCTGATTCTGTAGTACCGGTAATGAAATATTTTCAAAATGAAGATTTAAACTAGGGATGGCAACGAATACCAAAATTAGTATTCGAATATTCGATCACAAGATATTCGAATATTCGAATATTCGACCCATTTGCGCATGCTTACCAAACAAAGACTTTTTTAATTCTTTATTTGTCCAGTATACTCTCATTTGACGTTTCCGTTACACCGATGAATTCGTATGAAAAAATACGTTGGTAAAGTGCGCAGATTTTAACTAATTGATCCAATTCTTAATGTATTGTTCGAAACATTTAGCTCTGATTACCCTGTTTACAACTGAGGTTTAATCTCTCTCTTGCTGCATATAACTGAACTATTGTTGAAATGCTGTTGTAAATGACATATTGATGTTTGTTTCTTTTGCTCGGTAGTTACAGAAGGGTTATCTATGTATCTAGATGGATGTTTGTTTTGTAGATTATTGCGGAGGTTGGTTGTGGTAGGACAGCTTCGCCTTACACAGAGTACATGATGCTATTTTCTCAGATCGGCGGATATACTTCCAAACTATATACGGCGTAACAGGCATTGATGAAATCAAATATTACGTACTAATGTCAAGATATTTCAAAACTGATGTGGCTATGCAGATCGAATTTTCGAGTATTTATGAACAAAATGAATAGCAACAATTATCTGCAAATAAAAGGTTTTATTTGCACAGTTTGATACTTGCTACATATCTGCATGTTCGCAATTACCAATCAAGGCTTCTGTTATTATACAAAATGTGAAATACAACGCTACTTAATTATTTACAGTTTGTTTATCAAAACAATTAACGAAACCGGATAATAACACCTCAAATATTGTCTGATTGATGCCTCATTCTAGAAAGCGGTAACTACATAGAATCAACTGTGAAGTTACGATGTTTTGGAACGAAAACATCTGTATTATATCGATCACACTTATAGCCTAAAGCAGGGATTATCAGTTTGACATGTTATACACTATATTGACACTTTATAAACAATGCGTAAAATAGACCATCGATAACCCTTTACCTACAGTTTATGAAAAAAATAAACAAGCAGAAATTAAATTTTTATTTTTTAGTGTTGAAAATCCTGATTTCATCGAATATTCGAACCATGATATAGTATTCGAATATTCGACCGTATGATCGAATATTCGAATATTCGAATATTCGTTGCCATCCCTAATTTAAACCTTTCCAACATATACATGCATATTGGGCAATTTCTCCTTTTGCCATAATGATTTCAACTCTATTCAATCTTTTTACTTTCATAAATAGAGATTTGTTTAGATGTTTGAAAATCATCTGCTGCAGATTTTTTGTGGGAAAGTTTTAAGTCCTTCTGTAAAACAAAGATAATTATAACAAAAAATAGAAAGTATAATACAAAAATTGAAATGAAACATCATCTCTCTTGTTTGTATTTTAAATTTAGTCATCTATTTTGAAAACTTCTGAGGAAGAGCATGTAACATTAGGGCATACAAAAGACTGTTTTAAATCATTTTGATTTTAGTACATTGTGGTAGAATGCGAAAATTGCTTGTTTTTTGCAATTTCTTCTTTTCCAGCAATGCCTTATGCAGCAGATAATTTTTGAAAACATTGATAAAGAAAAGGAATTAACTCAAATGGAGACATTGTCTTGTGTTCAACTATGTCAATATATCATGCTTCCAATTGTCCAGATGCTTTTAAAAACACTGTGACAAAAGGAGAAATTGCTCATCATGATATATAATGAGCAATTTCTCCTTTTGCGTAAATGGTTTCAAATCTAGTTTATAATTATAACTTTCCATATTTGTGTCAAATTGTTTTCAAAGTCGCCTGCTTCATACTTGATAAATGATAAACGCGTTCATTCCTCCGTTTCAAGGAGAAGCTTTATCTGAGAGAGTAAGTGCCTACCATAATCTTCCTGGTCAATGAGGCCCTTTGGATCAACAAGGGCCATACTGCTCCCATCATGAACATTGTAATGTTCTAGTGTGTTCAGCCTCAACCATTCTCCATCCCTCTCACTGCTGGGATCTTCATCCTTAATCACAAGTGTTCCACCATTACCCCAGTGCCACTCTGTCATCAGATAAATAAATCAATAAGCATCTTCCAACCTGTGACGCATCTGCAGCAGACACCACTTAACCCTTTCCCAAGCTTTCTGACGCCTCTGCGGCAGACCTCTTTTGTTAACAGTGTGGCAAAAGGGAATATTGCTCATCATGAGCAATTTCGCCATTTGCGACAATTTTTCAATTTTATTCAAAAACTAAACTCCCATTTAATGAGATTTTTTGTACTTCTGCCAATATGTTATAAAAGTCGTCTGCTTCAGATTTGTTGTAAGTGGAAAAGGGTAAAAATATCGTCGCAAATGGAGAAACTGCCCATAATGGGCAATTTCTTTAATTACCACAATGTTTTTGCTTCTTTGAAATATTTGTAGTTTCATTTTTAAAACCTATCAAATGAGTGAAATTGTTAAAAAACACATCAGTTATGTCACACAAAAAGAGGACCGTGTTGGTTCTATATTGATCAACTGATTTAATATACTTTTTGATGTAGTTTTCAATGGTTTAATTCTATACATATAAGGAAAACATACCTAGCGGCCATGTATATCAACCAATTAGATAAATTAGAACAAAATTTGATTTGACATGAACAGTCCTATCCTACCGAGATCGAGTTCAGCCGATTCCACTGTGAACTGGGATGCTGGATAATTGACGTAAATCTGACTCAAACATTTAGACTTGACCTGTGATATGGTATCACAGTCCAGTACTTTACAATCTCGTATCTCGTCACTGTTCTCTACTATCAACTTCAAGGTCTGAAACAGAAAATATTAAATTTATAGAGTTTTTTTCTTCCCCTGTTTTCAACGGTATTCCAGTTTTAAGCCCGCGACAGTATGCCTATTCGTGATCATTCGATGATTAGCCAAAACTAGTTTAGGAAATGTGTCATGCACACCAATGACCACTGGGACATAGATTTTGTTTGCAAGAGATGTCATTTAAAGAAAAGGTTGATGACCTACAGATATCAAGCCATCACACTAGGTCACCACGAGCCTTTCGTGCTGAGGTGGGCCTGAAACTTAGCAGGTGATCCTTTCTTTGAAGTTCCATCCCAATCGAACCAGTGATTTAATCCAAAATGACACATGCACCACAGACTATTCTACTTGATGTAAAAAATGAACTGTTAAAAGTGTATATTTGCTTAATTATATCATTGATCTGCTTGCAGTATAATTTGAATTGAAGAATTGAGTCATTAATTCATTCATTCCTTTTTGTGATTTTATAAACTAAAAGTGCAGTCATGGGATCAATGCTCAAATGTATACCCTTTCATTGACCGCTTTTTATATCAAAACAACTCAGATTTATGGAAATATATCCATTTTATAATGTAAATGTAATCATTCAAAGTTATACTTACCAATGAGGTAGGTTTATCGTCTTGTTTCAGTAACTTTTCCTCAGACAATGTGTATTTCGAATCCCCGGTGAGAGAATCTATGGGCCCAGACTCCATGGTTAACTGTGTGCCTTTCAACAACATATACAGCGGAGAACCAGAATTCATCTACATATAAACAAGATAATTTTGAAAGCTTCCATCTCTGTATGCAAGTAATAAGGAACAATTAACAATGAGTTTTTATGAAAGATGAGATATCTTTAACCCTTTTTAACTTGCAGACAACTTTTAACAACTTTGTGGCAAAACCGAAAAATTGCTGAGCAATTTCTCCTTTTGTCACAATGTTTCCAACAATATTCAATAATAGTCCCCGGTGAGAGAATCTATGGGTCCAGACTCCATGGTTAACTGTGTGCCTTTCAACACCATATACAGCGGAGAACCAGAATTCATCTACATATAAACAATATAAATATATTCACTTTGATAATAACTGTTTTTCATAACATTTTGAATGCTTCAATCACTGTAGGCAAGAACTAAGGAACACTGAACAATGAGTTTTTATGAAAAGTGAGATATCTTTAATCCTTTTTAACTTGCAGACATCTTTGTGGCAAAACCAGAAATTGCTCATGATGAGCAATTTCTTCTTTTGTCACAATGTTTTCAACACTATTCAATAATAATACTTTCAAGTTTCAAAGTTAGCTGCTGCAGATTCCGTGTATGAGGGAAATGATTCAGTTACAATAATATCTGTAAATTAGCACATAAAGACGTTGGTAATATCTATTGTCAAAGAACAGCAAAACTGGCTTGCTGTGTTTGTGCTTTTATTTCATAAAAATAGTATTCAAATAGACATAAAGTATTGACAGACTAATCACATTCAACAGGAGAGACATGATGGCCCTGGATAGCTCATCTGAATTCTACAATGTGATTTGTAAAGCTTACCACATTAACTCATTTTCTTACCAACCAACATGCCATGAAGTTTTCTTGTAGATGGTCACCCAAGGAAAAATTATATGGAAATTGGCCAGATTCTTTTGGAGAAGCTGATATTTAAAAGTTTTCAATATAAGCGTATAAGGCAAAACAGCCCCAACCCTGGCGTCCACATTTTTCAACCAATCAACATGGATTAGGTCGTTTTTACAAAATCATTTGGAAAGCGGCCAGATTCTTTCGAGGTAGAATCTGATAGAGGGTCATCCACGGAACATTTCTAAAAAATATTTGTAAATTGGACAGATTCTTTTGGAGAGGAAGCTTTTTACTTTAGCCATATAAGGCAAAGCGGCACCGCCCTCCGGTGGCCATGTTTTTAAACTAATCAAAATGGCTTAAAGGAATCTGATAAAGGGTCACCCAAGGAACATTTTTAAATATGATTTGAACTTCTTTTTGAAAGGAAGCTTTTTAAAGTTTTCACTTTAGCCATTTAAGGCGAAACAGCCCAGCCCCCTGGTGGTCATGTTTAAACACCAATCAACATGGCTTTAAAGAATCTGATATATGGTTACATACAATCAGAGTGAGATTTTGTTCAAATATATTTATATAGTACAATCCATGATTTAAATACAATATTTGAGTAGTATTATTTGTTTCCAACTTTTTTCTTATTCGGATTGAATCAATTTTACAGTAAAACTTTCATGTTAACCCTTTGCCCCTACACACACTTTCTGACAATTCTGCAATAGACAACTTTTGTAAAAAGTATGGCAAAAGGAGACATTGCTCATAATGTGCAATGTCTCCTTTTACCACAATGTGTTCAACTCTATTTAATAATCAAACTCTTATTTAAGTCATCTTCTGCAGAACTGTTGTATGTGGATAAGGGTTAATATATATATATTTTCCTTTTTTACAGATACAGAAAGAATGCATATAATGTTGAACAAAGTAAATTTCCTCTCTTCCTAAAAAAAAAAACCGTCAAAAGATTAAAAAAAGACATTTGTAACATCAACAGTCTAAATTAAAGCTCATATTACACATATTGATCTCAATGCTTTCCCTCATATAGACACTTTCTTACGCCTCTACAGCAAACAACTTTTTGGAAACATGATGACAACAGAAGAAATTGCTCAAAACAAGCAATTACTCATTTTGTCACCATGTTTTCAACTCTGTTCAATTATTGTACCTTTATTTAAAGGGAGTTTCCAAAAAAAATCGGGTATGTTTTCAAAGTCGTCTGTTGTGCAGATTTGTTTTATTTGGGAAAAGGTAAAACTAGCCAAAGTTTTGAAAAGAAAAATAATCTAGTGATCCAAGACATTACACAACTCAAAAGTTTTTTCACAGAAATAAAAACAATATGGTACTTACTTTTACATGAGGATATAAACTTAAAACCAGCCAGTTACTCAGTAACTTCTCTGTGATACTCTCACACCTGTAACATAAACAACAACAATTTGTTTGATTCAGGTTTTTCCCAGCTTTCAACATTATTATAGTTATATCACGGCAACAGTTCACTTATTCAAGATCCCTGGAAACGTAAACCAGTACTAGGCTAGGAGTTTAAACTCCCGACGCTAACCACTCGACCACAGCGGATTCAACAATGAGGCATGAAATGCGGATGCAGGAAAAACTAACATATATAAAAGTTTATGTAATTATTGATACTGGAATATTTATGTCTATAACAAGTAAGTGCTCCTACAGGAGATTGCTTTTGCCAGGAAAAATTATTATAATGTTTGTATTAAACCCTTTCCCACATACAACAAATCTGCAGCAGACAACTTTTAAAACATACCTGCTAAAATAAGGAACTAGAATGGAGCACGTGTGTCACCTTCCGGGGCCTTGTCAGAAACTTTTAATTTTTGATAGAAAAGGGGCAATAACTCTGATATAAAAATATTTGGATTATCCCCCTTTTGTGAACCAATCACACACATTAATAAAAACATTTGTCAGAAGTTTCAATGTAACCCTTTGAGTAGAAAAAAAGTTATTTGAAAAAGTGACGAAAAAGTCTGACGGACAGACAGACGGACGGACTCATGGGAGAGTACTTGTGGGGTTATTTCGTTTGATGTTTTTGTGTGGGATGCACCCCATAAGTATGCAATTCATTCCGTAATTAACCCCCTTTTACGGAATGAATAGCATTAGTATGCAAATGAGATACCCGTTATAAAAAATAACAAGAAACCGCTGAAGACGGTAAGGCCGGATTGTCGGCAATTTGACCTTGAAAATCGACAAACTAAGGTCAAGGTTAAAGTAACAATAGAAATCAATAGAACTTGTTACTGGTTACCTTCAGGCAAAGTTTCAAGTTTGCAACCCTTTCTTGTGCTGAGATTTTGCTTAACCAGAAACTTTAACCATTTTGCCTAACCTAAAACTTTAACCAAAATGTTGACGGACAGACAGACAGACAGACAGACGGACATCGCCAATCTATAGACCGGAATTGCTTAAGCAATCCGGCCAATAAAACTATGTATCTAAGTGTCTTTATAAGGGTGGGGGCTGAGCACCCCACAAGTACTCTCTCATGCGGACGGACAGACAGACAGACGCTGGACAAAAAAAAAATCCTAAGTGCCTACCATGCTACGTAGGTGACACAAAAACTCTATAAATGAAAGTATTATTACTGAAAAAGAAATATTGTGGCAAATGGAGAAATTGCTTGCTTTTATCATCTTTATATAAGAAAGAGTTTAATGTTCAATGGTAAATAAAATATATATTATAATACGATCAATCCAAACTCATGTCATTTCTCGTAACTAAATCTATATTTGGATAGAGTAGCTATGTCTATGTTTCTTTCATAATGTGTATAATTTTTATGTTAAAATTAAAAATGCTCACATCCTTAGATATTTCTATCAATCTACTCAGTTTATGGATTGCAACTAATTGTTCAACAGTCTATATGTATTGAAACTAATTGTATAACCACAGCATAGATCAATTTTTTCTTGAACTCTTACATTGTTAAATTATTGCAAATTCTTCTGAAAAATCCATTTCTCCGTTTGTAAATTTGCTTGTAAATCATAACCAGTTTCTTCCATTCTCAAAATGATTAAGAAAATTGTCTGCTGCAAAGGTATCACCTATAAGGGTGAAAAAGTTACATGTATTGCAATATTTCTAACAAGTATGATTAACCTTCAGACCAATCTCAGTTTACGCATCATTCAAATTTGAAGTCTTAAAATAGTTCATCATATCATATAAATACAAGATTACTCAAACGGAAAGCATTTTTGATGGATAAAATTGATTATCAAAAATGAGAAATATAACAAAATTAAGTCACTTTTTTACCTTCTAAAGAGAGTTTTCTGTGATCTACTTGGTGTCCCATCCACTAAATTACCAAGCAGTACCGTCAATATCCTATAAAGGCACAAACACATGTAATAATTTAAAAAGAAACACCTGTTAAGTGATAATTGGTATTGCAGGGGCTGTAACTTTAAAATGACTCATTTGATCTTCCTGATTATAAAGTTTGTTAAAAGTCACAATAAATAATCTAGAATATTGATTGGAAAAAGCTTAAGCTATGATAACAAGAGTGCTAACTGAATATTTATTTAAGCCAGAATTATGTGACTTAATATAGATATGCGTATTATTTCTAGAAACATGTGTACCAAGTTTCATTTGAATATGTGTAACTGTTTCTGAGTTACGAGGTAAGGTTCACATTTTGTGATGACGACGATGCTAAGGGTATCATATTTGCCAGAAATGTTTTCTTCGAAAAACAGATGATCAGGTATACTATCAATTTAATATTTTCATTTCTGTTACTAGAATGCACTTTTATAATCATTGGAAGACAATATACAATATTTATGAAGGAAAGGGTTATACAGGTAATTAGTTTGTTTGGTGGTTGTTTTATGCCACTTTCAACACTATTTCAGATATATAACAATGTTTTATGCCACTTTAAACACTATTTCAGATATATTACAATGTTTTACGCCACTTTAAACACTATTTCAGATATATTACAATGTTTTATGCCACGTTAAACACTATTTCAGATATATTACAATGTTTTACACCACTTTAAACAATATTTCAGATATATTACAATGTTTTACACCACTTTAAACACTATTTCAGATATATTACAATGTTTTACGCCACGTTGAACACTATTTCTGATATATTACAATAATTTACGCCACTTTAAACACTATCTTTGATATACTACAAAGTTTTACGCCTCTTTAAACACTATCTTAAATATATTTCAATGTTTAACGCCTCTTTACACACTAGCTTAGATATATTACAATGTGTTATGCCACTTTAAACACTATCTTAGATATCTTACAATGTTTTATTCCACTTTAAAAACTATCTAAGATATATTACAATGTTTAACGCCACTCTAAACACTATTTCAGATATATTACAATGTTTTAAGCCACTTTGAAAACTATTTCAGATATATTAAATGTGTTATGCCACTTTAAAGACTATTTCTGATATATTACAATATTTTACGCAAATTTAAACACTATTTCAGATATATTACAATGTTGTATGCCACTTTAAACACTATCTTAGATATATTTCAATGTTTTACGCCACTTTAAACACTATTTCAGATATATTACAATGTTTTACGCCACTTTAAAAACTATATCAGATATATTACAATGTTTTATGCCACTTTAAACACTATTTCAGATATATTACAATGTGTTACACCACTTTAAACACTATTTCAGATATATTACAATGTTTAACACCTCTTTAAACACTATTTCAGATATATTACAATGTTTAACGTCACTTTAAACACTATTTCATATATATTACACTGTTTTATGCCACTTTGAACACTCTTTGTGATATATTACAATGTTTTACGCCACTTAGAACACAATTCCAGATATATTACAATGTTTTACGCCACTTTAAACACTATTTCAGATATATTACAATGTTTTACCACACTTTGAACACTATTTCTGATATATTACAATATTTTACGCCACTTTAAACACTATCTTATATATATTACAATGTGTTACGCCTCTTTAAACACTATCTTAAATATATTTCAATGTTTAACGCCTCTTTAAACACTATCTTAGATATATTACAATGTTTTACGCCAATTTAAACACTATTTCAGATATATTACAATGTTTTACACCACTTTAAATATCCTTTAAGATATATTACAATGTTTTACGCCACTTTGAACACTATTTCAGATATATTACAATGTGTATTGATAAATAACCAAAACTACCAGTATTTACTATCCTAAAACAAAAACATCTTGTAAATCCCTTATAGTAGACGAATACCATTTTCTTATGATTTGTCCTTTATACAGTGATATACAATGTAAATTATTTCCAACATGAGTTTTTAATCAACCTAACATCTACCATGCATTAAAAATAACAAATTCCTTTATGAGCAGCTTTGGTTTAAGACTAAATACTACATAATTTTATATTGTCCAGAAATATAGCAAAATGTTATTTTTAATTTTGATCTTCAAATTATACTGTATTAAACCTTCTCATTGTTACTCTGTATATGTATACTTGTATATACTTGACTATATACAATGTTCACACTTCACATAATTTGTACATGTGAGCCGTCCCGCGAGAAAACCAACATTGTGACCTCTGCCTACTCTATCGACCCAGACTGATCCGGGCCGACAAATTCCTTCTTAGGGGGAATGAGGTTTAGATTAATGATTCCCAAAACAGAAAATCCACAGGAGGCGAGACGTTTCTGTCCGGATTAGCCTGCGTGGCATGCTTATGCTGATCCGGGTCGATACTTTACGCAGAGTTCACAATGTTGGTTTTCTCGCGGGACGGCTCATGTATATATGTTTTGTATTTTGTGTATGGGCCAGTGGCCTACATAATAGTTTTGGATAAACTGTAAAACAGACACATCAGTCCGAATGCTATTCCTGCAATCCTAACTATCAAGGAGGGGAACCATTACTACGGATGTTGGTATGACTGGACTGGGAATTGATCCTTGATCTCATGCTCCAGAGAACGCTCTAATCACTATACCACAAAGACGAGGGAAATGTAATTAACAGCTATATTTACTCATGGAAATACTCCATTCTTCCAAGAAGAGCCACACTTAAATGTCCAGCCATGTTTGACCTGTGTGAAAATAAAAAAACTTTTCAGCAGCGTCATGCAAATATCACTCTTGTAGTACACGTATAACATACAACACATCTGCACAGCTGACGACATTGAAAACATTGAGGCAAATATATGGAAAATCTCTTTTAGTGAAAATATCATTATATTGAATAGAGTTGAACAATAGTGACAGAAGGAGAAATTGCTAATTATGAGGAATTGCTCCTTTTCCACTATCTTTTAATAAGTTGTCTGCTACAGATTCATCAGAATGCATCTTCAAGTGGCAAGGAATTAACCCTTTCTCACATACAACACATCTGAAGCAGACGACTTTGAAACCAGTGCAAAATACCTGAGAAATCTCCATAAAAGATAGCTTAATTGATAAATAAATTTGGAAAAATTGTGTCCAAAGGAAAAACTGCTCATCATGAGCTATTCCACCTTTGGCCACACTGTTTTCAAAAGTCGTCTGCTGCTATTACGTCAAAATACGTCTGCAGGTTCGAAAGCGTTAATTTAAAAAAGAGGGTCAAGATGGCCCTAAATCGATCACCTGAGTAAAAGTAAATAAGTAGCAAATATTTAACTGCAAATATCTGGGTAAATTTGATCAAGAGTGCAAATGAAACTGCAAGGGAGTGGACATTGTTAAAGAAATAGCTTATCAGTAAAGGCCATTTGGTGTTTTCTTCAAATCTAACAAGAACTTTAATAAGAATGGAATTATAAAGTGTTGTCACGTTGCGCCTTTCCTAATGCCGCCTTGCTGCCCTGTTTTTTAACAAAATGAAAATGGCTTGAACAGTTTTTGTAGAGGGTCGCTAAAAGAACATGTCTACCAAATTATCTTGGAATCGGAAAAGCAGATGACGGAGGAAAAGGATTTTAAGGTTTAAGTATATCTCTCCATTTCTAATGCCGCAGCAACCAAAGTTCTACACATAATGTAAATAATTGAACAATTTTGAAAGAGGGCCAAGAAAGAAACATTCCTTTGAAGTTAAGTTGAAATTGGTCAAGTGACATGGTAGGAGTTGTCATTTGTAGGTAAAAGTTCAATTTACTGCTTTTGTATTGACGCCTGGTTGCTATGATTGTGTAACCAAGTAATACAGCTTATACAAATTAAGAAGAGGATCACTTAAGTAAGATTTCTATTCAATTTTCTTATAATCTGAGAAGCACTTTCATAAAAATATAATTTTTAAATTTTGTCATTTTGCCCCTCTTCCGATGCCGTCCGACTGCCATGTTTTGCGACCAATCAGTATGGCTTGAACAATTGTCACCAAAGGAACATTCTGCAAAATAATATTGGAATCTGACAAGCAGATTCAGAGGAGATGAATTTTAAAGTTTAGACATTTTGCCCCCTTTCTGATGCCGCAGCAACCAAAGTTCTAAATGGAATTTATATCTTTGAACACTTATGAAAGAAGACTACTAAAGAAACATTCTTGTGAAGTTTGGCTGAAATAAGTCCTATGGTGTAGCAGGAGATGTTTAAAGCTAAAGGTTAACACCGAACAACCGCCAGAAGGATGATGGACAGAGAGTCAGGTGATCTAAAAATGTATATTTGTATCAAGTGAAGATAAATATCTACTTGTACATGCATGTTACATGATCCCATTGTAAAATGATTGTCACAATTTTTTTTGAAAACTTTGAGCCGAGCCCTTGAAGCTCAGTCGGTAGCGACACGGGGTGCCAATCGAGGGGATGTCAGATCGAACCCCAGCTTGGCCAATAATATTTCCGACACAACTCACTGTGACCAGCGTCAATCGTCTACCACCAATGGGCTAACAGTTTATTTTGAAAAGAAGTCAGTTGCTTGGAAATTATTTTGAAAATGGCGTTAATCTCCAATCAATCAATCAATGAAAACTTGAAATCTTGAAACCACTTATTGAACAATGCAAGTCCACATAATTATGATCAAGTGGATGTACTTGCTGATCTTAGTCTACACTGGATGCACTGGCACACAACCCACAAACTTATGCTGATCCTGGTCTTATTTCATTGAAATAAAATTATGCCTAAAAATATTAAATTATCAAAGAATACAAAATATTATTAACACCTAATAAAGTAAACACATGTCAATAGAAATACGCACAATTATGTAGATTGGATTTTGTATTGTAGTTGTTGATAATTTGAAAATTCAGGCATATTGCACTATAGATCACCTTGAGAATTCGGCTCAGGTTGATATATATCCTTTCCCTCATACAGACACTTTATGATGCCTCTGAAGCAGACAACTTTTGAACAATTATCCTTTTGCCACAATGTTTTTAAGTTATTTCAATAATATTTCCTTGATTAATGGCGAGTATCCACATTTGTACACAAATGTTATCAAAGTCATATGCTGAAAAAATGCTGTATGTGGGAAATGGGTTAAAACAGAACCATACATATTATACATTTCTCTTACTTTTCTTTCAAGAAGAATTTCTTTTGTTTCTCCATTGTTGAAATCACAGAAACCAGGAAAAATTTGTTCAGCATCAGTTCTTCAAATGTGTCCATACCTTTCTTAAGTTTACTTCTGATTCCATCAGATACCTACAGGGGATACAACATATTTAACAATAAAGAGTTGATAGTTTGAAGTATTTCAAACTCACTAGTCACGTAACCCAGACAGTGTGTGCCGATTCAAAATATCTCTTTTGTAATAAGCGAGACTTTGAGTATTATATAGCACAACAAGGGTTCGGAAGAGGTAAAATACAGATAAAGTTTTAACCCTTTCCAACATATAGACGCATGTTTACGAGGTTGCATCGTGACAATAGGAGAAATTGCTCGATACGAGATATTTCCCCTTTTGCCAAAATGTTTTCAACTTTTTTCAGTAATTATACCTACAACAATAGAGATTGTCCATATGTTTGAGTAAACATTTGCAAAGTCGTCTGCTGCGGATTTTCTGTATGCGGGAAATGGTTGACCCTTTGAATGCTAGAACCGATTTTGTGAAGCATGTGTCACCAGATTAAACCCAGGCCAGCTGGCTCTGTACTGTTGTCTGATCCACTCAAATTTTTTATCTTGATATTCTTGAGGGCGATGAACTTTTTCAAATGCAAAGCTGGACAGGTTAATTTTCAAAACTCAGCATTGAAAGGGGTATAATACAAGACAAGGTAAGTTTTCCTAATGTCTATCATACTTCACTAAACCATCACAGAACTAGTTAACCCATATGCATTAGACGACTGAAATTATCCGTACAAAAATATGGAAAACCTCTTTAAATGAAAGTTTAACTATTGATTAAAATCTGATACTATTGTGACTAAGGTAGAAATTGCTTGTTTTGAGCATTTTTTTCTTTGTCATAATATTTTCAAAAAGTCGCCTACTGTAGAGGCTTCAGAAAGCGTCAAAAATCAATTTGTTTCAATACATTTAATTTTAAGTCAAAATATGTCTTTGAAATGAATTAACCGATATATATTTTGAAAAACTATAGAACTATTTTCAGATAAATTATTTTACTATCATCAAAATTTATCAATGTTACTGTAGTATGCTTTTCTCAATGATGAATTTAATATCTTAGATAGCTATTGCAATTTATTGTAAACGTATACATGCATTTATTGTAAGGTTTAGAATTTTAAAATTACAAGATATAAGCATGTAAAACAAGACGCCCAAGAGGGCCAGTTACCATTAGAAAAAAAACATCACTATAGCCATATGAGGCAAAACAGCAGAACGCTTGCGGCCATAATTGTTGACTATCTACATGGCTTGAAGGAATCTCTAAGAGGGTCATTCCAGGAACATTTCTACAAAATGATATGGAAATCAACAAAATAGTTAAGGAAAGAATTTGTTAAGTTTTCACTGGGGCGATATAAGGCAAACAGTCCCTGGTGGCCATGTTTTGCAGCCAATCAACAATATTTTTATAGTTTTCACTATTGCCATGAAAGGCAAAACAGCCCACATTCAAGTAGTCATGTTTTTCGACCAATCAACATGGTTTGAAGAAATCAAATAGAAGGTCACCCAACATTTCACAAAATTATTTGAAAATCAGCTGACCAGTTTGGGAGAAGAATTTTTAATTTGGGTTACCATGGAAGCAAGCATTGTTCATGAATTCAAGAAAAACTGAAGGAATTTATGAGAGGACATTGAGAGAATGCTACCTGTGAAGTTTCCCAGCAGTTACAGACGAAAATTTGTCCGAGACAAAACGTTAATGCAAAATATGCATGCAACCACATACAACGAACAAGCCGCGGTGACGTAAGCTTGACTGGCTTCCAGCCGGTGGAGCTACATCCAAGAGGACCATGATGATCATATATTGCTCACCTGATTTAATAGCATATCAAATACTCTTCAAAGATTTTATTCTATATGTAAAAGCAAAGAAGCCTTCCCCTGGATGGCTATGTTTATGAACAGATTAAAATAATTTGAACAATCTTGGCAAAGGGTCAAACAAGGAACCTTCGTGCCAAATTATTTTCTAAACAGGCCCATACTTTTGTTCAAGAAGATTTTTAAAGTTTCACTATACATGAATAAACATATAAGGAAAACAATTTCCGCCCCCTGGTGGCCATGTTTTTGATTAGATCAGAATAATTTCAACTAACTTTGTAGAGTGTCACCCAAGACGATTTTTGCCAAATAGTTTTTATATCAGGCCAATGCTTCTGTACAAAACCAGTTTAAAAAGAAAATGACTATATATACATATAAGGAAAAACCAAAACCTGCCTCCTGGCTTCAATATTTTTCAATAAATCCAAATAAGTTTTAGAGGGTATAATCCAGGGAGCATTTATGCCAAATTATTTTAGAATCAGGTCGGTACTTTTGGACAAGACTGTCCCTTTTGATAAGATATATTTGTATTCTGGATAAATATGATCAAGAGCGAATGAACCATTAAGATTGGAAACTGTAAATGATACAGCTTATCAGTAAAATACATATATTATAAGGCATTAAAACTGAATAATTTGAAATAGGAACACTATAGGACAATTCCTGTTTGATATCAGTGTAAAGGATTAGGAGATGCTAAAATGTCAATTATCCGCTTTTCTGTGGCTATCCTTTTTCACCA
The DNA here is from genome assembly GCA_031761405.1 of Serripes groenlandicus. Taxonomy (NCBI): domain Eukaryota; kingdom Metazoa; phylum Mollusca; class Bivalvia; order Cardiida; family Cardiidae; genus Serripes; species Serripes groenlandicus. The sequence continues at coordinate 8,172,839 of JASEVX010000007.1, forward strand.
ATCGCAGACAGAAAGGGATAAAAAAAGACCATCTTGAGCATTCCGTTCAGGTGATCGTAAAAGGCATGAAATTAAAATGTTGAAATACAATGTTTCTAAAACTAAAAAAGAAAAAGAAGATAATAACATGACACATTTTCTAGTTCAAGGATAAAGTCATGTGCAGTGATTTATTAATCTCATTGAATTAAACATTACCCTCATACATATGTATATTGACGCTTCTGCAGCAGACACTTTTTGACTGATTGAGCCAATTTTGTAAATCCTGTGACCCAAGTTATGAGCAAGGCCAGCTGAACCGTTCACGTCTTCAGATCAAGCTCTTTAATGTTTCCATTTTGCTATGGACTTGTCCAACTACAAGGCTTCACAAATCAATTGAGATGGTTTAATAAATTGTTCAGGAAGACAAATATAGCTATATGAATGTAGAAAAACCTGAACAAGGCTACTTTGTGTTGCTGAAGCAATGTTAAGTTTAAGTGAAAGCATGCCTTAGAATCCCCAGAAAAGACGTCAAACAATGACTCTAGAATATACAACACAATACAATGACATTCCATGAGTTTTAACCCTTTCTCAGCTGCAGACGCATGTTGGTGGAGGTAATTATGGTAAAAATATATTGTAAGTGTTTAAGCTATATTTCTAATTGTTTTGGAAAGAAATTGATTTAGTATGTATAACTTAACCAAAATTCTGAATCGAAAAAGGGCCATAATTCTTTAAAAAAACGTTGACAAGAGTTGTGAACTCTTTTCTGTTGATGGAGGTAATGATAATAAATAAGTATTGTAAGTGTAACGAAAAGCTTAAACAAACTTTTACATCGAAAAAAGGGCTTTAGAAAAAACCTTGACAGAGTTATGTACTCTTGTCTATTCATGGACGTAATAATGGTATTGAAGCACATTGTAAGTGTTAAAGCTATATCTCTTATGGTTTTGAAAAAAGGTGGGATGCTACAAAAAACTTAACCAAAATTCTAAATCGAAAAAGTTACATAATTTTTACAAAAACATTGACAAATATATGTACTCTTGTCTGTTGATGGAGGTTATGATTGTTTATAAGTATTGTAAGTATTTAAGCTATAGCTCAAATGGTTTTGGAAAAGAAATGCGGAGCTACAAAAAAAGATAACCAAACTTCAGACGAAAAATGGCCATAATTCTTACAAAAACATTGACAGAGTTTTGTACTCTTCTCTGGAAGTAATGGAGGTAATGATGATGAATACGTGTTGTAAGTTTCAAAGCAATATCTACAATAGTTTTGAAAAGAAGTGAATTGGTACAAAAAGAAATAACCAATGTGTGCCACCAACGCCGACGCACACGCCGACGCCGAGGTGAGTAGTATAGCTAGCATTTTCTTCGAAAAGTCGAGCTAAAAAGTAAACAATAATCATTCAAAGATAAATATGAAAATACTTGAAAATGTGCTTAGTCATTTTGAAATAATTGAAACGTCAAGCTTTTTGAACTTTAATAAGTCATGGTAACCTGCTTTATAGCATGTTAAGAAATAATTTATAAATTTCAAACCATGAAAAAAGCTAACAAACAATTCCTAATAAAATGTCCCAATTGTAAATAAAGAACTGCTTTTCAAAGAAAACGTTATGCAAAACGTAATGACATTAAGTCAGCACTGTTGATTATCTAATAATACAGAGAGAACAAAATGACAACCATGCAGAAAATACATAAAAACAAGATTGTTATTAAACAGATTGTGAAATCATAGAAAAGTCAAAAGCATTTAATTACAAAGAATGATAGTGATTGGTCGTTAAAAGCTTACCACTTCCGTGAACAAAATCAAAAAGTAATTATTTGTAATGTTATGTTACTGTACTAGTTATATAGTACAACATTATGGTTGGTATAATAACCGTATATAACAGTGCAACATTAACCCTTTCCTGCATGAAGATGCGTTGTGTGGCAATTGCATCTGACTCCGTTTGATATCATTGTATTGAAATGAGAAGTGCTGCCTTTGCCACACTGATTTCATCGCTTTTCAATAACGATGCTTTCATTTAAAGATTTGCCATATTTTTGCCTCGATGAAAATATTGCAAATCTTTTTGTGAAGATTTATGTATTTCAAAAAGGGGCTAGATAATCTAAATCTAACACATACCCATTACATATTCTACAAATCTACTTACATATATGTGCTGGAAGCAAACTCTTTTTACACAACTTAGATTGGGGCCTAGAAACCTAGTATTAATACCTTTGCCTTTGATGATCATAATTGAAGCATGTGGGTAGAAAGAAGAGAAATCATTATCTATATTCTTATATTTAATCTTCAAGTAGGATTTTGTTCTCTTAAAGTAGATCAGAAATTTTAGCCGACAGAAATATGAAAATTATGCGAGAATATCTTAATAAGTTACACAATACGCTTCAGCATTTATTCCCAATTATGAAATCATCTTAGATTTCAATTAATCAATGTTTTCATCCCTTGTGAGTCAGCCCAATTTTTCAGTTATATAATAGCATAATCCTTGGTAAATTATCAGTACCACTTACTGATGATTGGAGTTCCCCTTATACAGATACTTTCTGATGCCTAAGAAGCCAAAGATAATTTGAAAACAATGTGGCAAAAGGAGAAATTACTTTTTCCACCATGTTTTGACCATATTCAATAATGAAAATTTCATATACATGAACAGACATTTTTGATATCATTTCCTCTAAGTTTTCAAATTCATCCACTGCAGATTTGTTGTATGTGGAAAAGGATAATGCTGTTTTGTCATGATGGCCAATTCAACTAATCATGTGCTTCCAGGCTCTCTCAGTCAAGTTATCCGGACATTATTCTTCCCAGCCTGGTATCAAGCTGTCAAGGGGGACACGTTAACCAAATAAATGATTGAAACCTGATCTCCAGCTGTCAAGGGGGAACACGTTAACAAAACAAAGGATTGAAACCTGGTCTCTAGCTGTCAATGTGGACACATTAACCAAACAAAGGATAGAAACCCGGTCTCCAGCTGTCAATGTGGACACATTAACCAAACAAAGGATTGAAACCTGGTCTCCAACTCTCAATGTGGACATATTAACCAAACAAAGGATTGAAACCTGGTCTCCAACTGTCAAGGGGGACACACCAAACAAAGGATTGAAACCTGGTCTCCAACTGACAATGGGGACACATTAACCAAACACAGGATTGAAACCTTGTCTCCAGCTGTCAATATGGACGCATTAACCAAACAAAGGATTGAAACCTGGTCTCCAGCTGTCAATATGGACGCATTAACCAAACAAAGGATTGAAACCTGGTCTCCAGCTGTCAATGAGGACACATTAACCAAACAAAGGATTGAAACCTGGTCTCCAACTCTCAATATGGACGCATTAACCAAACAAATGACTGAAACCTGGTCTCCAGCTATCAATATGGACGCATTAACCAAACAAAGGATTGAAACCTGGTCTCCAGCTGTCAATGAGGACACATAAACCAAACAAAGGATTGAAATCATGCCAGATTGTTAAAGTTTTAACAATGCATATATAAGGAAAACAAGATCCGCCCCCTGGCGGCCACGTTTTTCAACGGATCGGAAATATTTGAACAATCTTTGTAAAAGGTGCCCCAAGGAACATTTGTGCAAAACAATTTTCAAATCGGGCCAGTACTTTTGGGCAAGAAGATTTTTAAAATTTTGACAAAAAAAAACCAGGCTCCGCTGGCGGCCATGTTTTTCAACCGATCGGAAATATTTGAACAATCTTGGTAAAAGGTGCCCCAATGAACATTTGTGAAAAACAATTTTCAAATCGGGCCAGTACTTTTGGACAAGAAGATTTTTAAAGTTTTAACAATGGACGTATAAGGAAAACAAGCTTCGCCCCCTGGCGGCCATGTTTTTCAACGGATCGGAAATATTTGAATAATCTTGGTAAAGGGTTCCCCAAGGAACATTTGTGCAAAATAATTTTCAAATTGGGTCAGTACTTTTGGACAAGAAGATTTTTAAAATTTTAACATTGCACATATAAGGAAAACAGGCTCCACCTCCTGGCGGCCATGTTTTCTCAACCTATCGGAAATATTTGAACAATCTTGGTAAAGGGTGCCCCAATGAACATTTGTGGAAAATAATTTTCAAATCGGGCCAGTACTTTTGGACAAGAAGATTTTTTAAATTTTAACAATGCACATATAAGGAAAACAAGCTCCGCCCCCTGGCGGCCATATTTTTCAACGGATCAGAAATATTTGAACAATCTTGGTAAAGAGTGCCCCTAGAAATATTTGTGCAAAATAATTTTCAAATCGGGCCAGTACTTTTTGACAAGAAGATTTTTAAAATTTTAACAATGCACATAGAAAGAAAACAGGCTCCGACCCGTGGCGGCCATGTTTTACAACGGATCGGAAATATTTGAAGAATCTTGGTAAAGGGTGCCCCAATGTACATTTGTGCAAAATTATTTTCAAATCGGGCCAAGACTTTTGGACAAGAAGATTTTTGAAGATTTGGCAATTTTCCCCTTTTCTGTTGCCGCAGCAACCAAAGTTCTAATTGGAAATTAAATCTTTGAACAATTTTGAAAGAGGTTCACCAAAGAAACATTCCTGTGAAGTTTGGTTGAAATTGTTCAAGTGGTTAAGGAGAAGATGATCTAAATGTCTAAATGTTAATGACGGACGACGGACGACGAACGACGCCGGACGGACAAAAGGTGATCAGAATAGCTCACCTTGAGCCTTTGGCTCTAGGTGATCTAAAATAGGATTGAAACCTGTTCTCCAGCTCTCAATAAGGACACATTAACCAAACAAAGGATTGAAACCTGGTCTCCAACTGTCAAGGGGGACACATTAACCAAACACAGGATTGAAACCTGGTCTCCAACTGTCAATGGGGACACATTAACCAAACACAGGATTGAAACCTGGTCTCCAGCTGTCAATATGGACGCATTAACCAAACAAAGGATTGAAACCTGGTCTCCAGCTGTCAATATGGACGCATTAACCAAACAAAGGAGTGAAACCTGGTCTCTAGCTCTCAATGAGGACACATTAACCAAACAAAGGATTGAAACCTGGTCTCCAACTCTCAATGTGGACACATTAAACAAACAAAGGATTGAAACCTGGTCTCCAACTGTCAAGGGGGACACATTAACCAAACACAGGATTGAAACCTTGTCTCCAGCTGTCAATATCGACGCATTAACCAAACAAAGGATTGAAACCTGGTCTGCAGCTGTCAATGAGGACACATTAACCAAACAAAGGATTGAAACCTGGTCTCGAGCTGTCAATGTGGTCACATGAACCAAACATATGAATGACACCTGGTCTCCAGCTGTCAATGAGGACACATTAACAAAACAAAGGTTGAAACCTGATCTCCAACTGTCAAGGTGGACACATTAACCAAACAAAGGATTGAAACCTGGTCTCCAACTGTCAAGGGGGACACATTAACCAAACACAGGATTGAAACCTGGTCTCCAACTGTCCATGGGGACACATTAACCAAACACAGGATTGAAACCTGGTCTCCAGCTGTCAATATGGACGCATTAACCAAACAAAGGATTGAAACCTGGTCTCCAGCTGTCAATATGGACACATTAACCAAACAAAGGATTGAAACCTAGTCTCCAGCTGTCAATGAGGACACATTAACCAAACAAAGGATTGAAACCTGGTCTCCAACGCTCAATGTGGACACATTAACCAAACAAAGGATTGAAACCTGGTCTCCAACTGTCAATGAGGACACATTAACCAAACACAAGATTGAAACCTGGTCTCCGGCTGTCAATATGGACGCATTAACCAAACAAAGGATTGAAACCTGGTCTCCAGCTGTCAATGAGGACACATTAACCAAACAAAGGATTGAAACCTGGTCTCGAGCTGTCAATGTGGTCACATGAACCAAACATATGATTGAAACCTAGTCTCTAGCAGTCAATGGGAACACATTACCCAAACAAAGGATCGAAACCTGGTCTCCAACTGTCAAGGTGGACACATTAACCAAACAAAGGATTGAAACCTGGTCTCCAACTCTCAATATGGACGCATTAACCAAACAAAGGATTGAAACCTGGTCTCCAACTGTCAAGGGTACACATTAACCAAACACAGGATTGAAACCTGGTCTCCAGCTGTCAATGAGGACGCATTAACCAAACAAAGGATTGAAACCTGGTCTCCAGCTGTCAATATGGACGCATTAACCAACCAAAGGATTGAAACCTGGTCTCCAGCTGTCAAGGGTACACATTAACCAAACACAGGATTGAAACCTGGTCTCCAGCTGTCAATATGGACGCATTAACCAACCAAAGGATTGAAACCTGGTCTCCAGCTGTCAATGAGGACACATTAACCAAACAAAGGATTGAAACCTGGTCTCGAGCTGTCAATGTGGTCACATGAACCAAACATATGATTGAAACCTGGTCTCCAGCTGTCAATGAGGACACATTAACCAAACAAAGGATTGAAACCTGGTCTCCAGCTGTCAATGTGGACACATTAACCAAACAAAGGATTGAAACCTGATCTGCAGCTCTCAATGTGGACACATTAACCCAAAAAGGATTGAAACCTGTTCTCCATCTCTCATTAAGGACACATTAACCAAACAAAGGAGTGAAACCTGGTCTTCAGCTGTCAAGGTGGACACAGTAACCAAACAAATAATTGAAACCATGTCTCCAGCTGTCAATGTCATTATGGGTGCACATATTAACCAAACAAAAGATTGAAACCTGGTCTCCAGATGTCAAGATTGACACATAAACAACTATAGCATTGACATAGTATGGTCCAGAGATAGAGTTAGAATATCTTGATATAATCTAGTGTGAAACGGAGGGTTTGAGTTGTTCAATGTTGTGTATGTTTTCATCAACTGTCCATGTACTGATTTCTTTGAAGCTGAGTATAAATGTTATAAGCTGAAACCTTGTTCCCAAATAATGTAGAGTATGTATGTTTAACCTACAAACTAATGTGTCATCTTTTAGTATTAAATACTGTTATATTCCAGAATTAGCTAATTACAAATAATTAACCCTTTTATACACATCTGCAGAGACGACTTTGAAAATAATTTCTGGAAAAAAGAGAAATTGCTCAAAATGATTCATTTCTCATTTACCACAATGTTTTCAATTGTTCAATAACTTAATGTTTAATTTCAAGAGATTTCCATAATTTCACTAGATCTTCTCTTATCAACAAGTGTCAACTTCACTTGAAAAGTTAATAAAGAATGGTGTAGTATAATTTAATTTAAACATTATTTATTTTACATCGATTGCGAAGCAGGCTTTTAGCTTACATTAATCAAGCTCGATGTCTGCTTCCTGGAGACTTAACCAGTACTCACGCGGTTTGTTTAGAAAAAATCCCAAAGTCAGGACCCGCTCATCACGGGACTCCAACCAGGGACCTTTAATACGAGAAGCCGACGCTTTACCTATGCACAAATGTCTTCCACTGTAGTATAATTGATTCTCTGGTGATAATTGTATAAGTATTATAAGACATATCTATTCTATTTAAGTTATTTAACCCCCCTTTCCCACATACAAGAAATCTGCAGCAGACGAATTTGGACAAATTTTATCAAAAAATGGAAAACATTTATAATTGAATGGATAACCAATGACTAAACGTGGAAAACATTGTGGCACAATGAGAAAATGCTCATCATGAGCAATTTCTTCTTTTGCAACAATGTTTCAAAAGATGTCTGCTTCAAAGGCGTCAGAAAGCGTCTGTATGATGGAAAGGGTTAACCCTTTATCACATGGATACTCTCTGTATACGAAAGAAGTTTGAAACATTGTGGCAAATGGAGGTGTGCTTGTTTTGAGCAATTTCTCTCTTTGTCACAATGTTTTCAAAAGTCATCTGCTGCAGATGTTACAGAAAACATCAGTATGTAGGAAAGGGATAAACAGAAAAACATTAGTACATTCAGAAGTCCACATTATCTACAGGCTTGGTAAAAAGAAACAAAAGTTTTGGTTAAAAGAGAGAGAAGATTTAGCCCTCTCCACTGGTTTTAAAAAACTCACAATGCTTCAAATGACGGGGTTAATAAAACTTAAAAACATTTATGCTACCTCCTGGAAATTAACACAATCATGAATATTTAAATCTAGAATTCTTTGAAACTTTGTATCGCAAAGAAAATGTTTATATGTGTGTCTATATATACTCAAACCATTCAAAATGTTTTCTGTTATTTATATAATATGTGCTACCCAGAATTGGTATCAGTAAGCCAACTAGACCTTTCCCTCATACGACTATTCTGTAGCAGACGACTGTGAACATATTTTGAAAGAAATAGAAATTCTTTATAATTGAATGGATATATAACCTATGACTAAAAATGGAAAACATTGTAGCAAAAGGAAATCAATGATGAAAAGATATTTAATATTTCATAAAAACGAAAGTGTTATTATTAAAAAGTTAAACATCTTGTGGCAAAAGGACACATTGCTTCTTGCAGGATGAGTCATGTTCAATCATATGAAACAACATAATCTGACCTAACCAAGGCTAAGTTCTGGCCAATGATAACATTGACCTCGGTAATTTTGCTTTCGAATGATGCCAACCAAACATCTGACAAAGTTTCAGAAAAATTCGTTGATGAGTAATAGAGAACTGAAAAAGTGGCTGCTATGTCTCATTTCACATTTATGGGTGAGACAAAAACATCAACTATGTATCGATTAAAAGAGCAGTGTGAATGACGATATACCGTTGGCAATACATTTACTATACATATAACTTTCTGTATTAATAAGGCTAGTACAAGACAAAAGTGTGCAGATTTTGTTGTAGGCACCATCAAACATAAATTTCACATATCGCAGATTGAAGACTAGAAAGTCTATAACATTACCCATAATTGTCTGGTGATTGAGAACATATGTGCCATGCTTCGGGAAATCAATCTAAGGGCAATAGCAACCAGCGTATATCCAAGGCAATCTGCGCATAGGCACATTCAGATCTGGATCTGATTAGGCTACTTTTAACCCCCCTTTCCCGTATACAAAAAAATCTGCAGCAGACGACTTTTAAAATATCTATTAAAAGATATGCAAAATCTGTATAAATTAAGGTATAATTACTGAAAAAAGTTGAAAACTTTGTGGCAAGAGAAGAAATTGCTACTGTTTAGCAATTTCTCCTTTTGTCACAATGTTTTCAAAAGTCATCTGCTGCAGTTGCGTCAAAATACATCTATAGGGGGGAAAGGGGTCAACAATTTCCCACACCTAGATACTTTGTGTAGAAGAAATTACTATTTCAGCTAGCTGTCCAATTTCCTTCCCTTTTTTCTTTGATTGGTTGGGGCTTGATGACGTTTTTATCAATTTTCCAGTCATATAACGACAGCCAATTCTTCCCTATGTGTTTTCTAGTTTTCTCACACCAGTACTCCACACAAGATACTTTCCAAGCAACTGGCTGCTTTTAAACATAGACTGTTTGTTAGCCCATTAGAGAAAGACTTATTACGCTTGTCACAGTGACTATTGTCAAACGTAAAGAGAGCGTAGGCCGAGCTTGGATTCAAACCCACATCCCTTGGATTGACAGCCAGTACCGCTGCCGTCTGAGCTATCGGAGCTCGGCTCCCTATTTTCTGTCAACTGCTGCCAAGTTATAAGGGTATGCTGTTGTAAGGATTAAGGATAGTGTGATGTCAAAATTTCCTAAACTTATAAAATGAAATCTGAAAAGACCATAAATAATTCTATGAATTTCAGGATAATAATGTTGAGGTAAGTAGTTCACAGTATAGAGCCTGGTCAAAAGGCACGCATGCACAGGATAGCCTGGCTCTCAACTGGTGGCACATGTTTGACATATTCAGTTCCCGCAGTCAAAGGTTTAACAAGAGGAGTGTGATAGAGCCCACAATGTCAGAACAAGTGAAGGTAAGAATACACGCATGCATACCTTTCGTTTACTTACAACTGGCTGATGCATCAATGGATGTTCCTCCATATGCCACTCTCCCGGAAACATCATCAGGAAACTGTAGCGCTGGTAACTATTGTATGGAAATCCTTTCTCTATCAAGCTCTCGTTTACACGAGACATTGTCGTGTGCATGTCTAGAAATTCTGAAAAATAAAAAAAAAAGTACTTTAGCGTTCCAAACTTTGCAATACAAAATCTACAACCACGTCAGATATAATGTACAAAAGAAAGCTAACATTCATGTATATATATTATTTCTAAATGGACAAACAAATAAGAATTTAATCATTTCCAGCATATGAGTTTCTGCTGCAGACATTTATTTGCCTCAAAGTTTTTAACTCTACTCAATATATCACTTTCATTTAGGCAGAACTCATTCTTTTTTGATCTTGATGTTCTCAAATTTGCTGTAGATATGTTGTATGTTGTAAAGGGTCGAACACAGATGACAGGTATTCAGGTTTGAAGGAAGTCGATGACCAAGCTTTACACACAAAAGAAGACTCTTTAGTGAACTTCTACAAAACAAATACTCTATGTATGGCTTTTAACCAAAAAGACTGACCTCAAAGTCATGTTTGATTGTTTGTATGGTGTTTCATGAAACTCAACAATTGCACAGTTATATAACAACCTTTCCTTGCTTTAACCCTTTCCCTCATATAGACGCTTTTGGACGCATCTGCAGCAGACGGCTTTTGAAAACAAAGTGACAAAAGACGTAATTGCTCAAAACAAGCAATTTCTCCTTCTGCCACAATGTTTCGAACTTTTAGTCATAGGTTATCCATTCAATTATAGAAATTTTCTATTTTTTGACAAAATATTTCAAAGTCGTCTGCTGCAGAATTGTCGTATGAGGGAAATGGTTTAGAGACAATTTTGTACTGAACACATCGTTAATTCCTTACTCCTATGTCTGGCAGGCATTCAGAACCATCATTTGACAAGCAAGTGGCTAACCAAACCGGGAATACAGAATGGACCCTAGTATGCATTGATCTCTAGGCTATGGGGCCTGATGTATATAGTAAACCCTTTCCCTCATATAGACGCTCTCTGGCGCCTCTGCAGAAGAGGACCTTTTGCAAACATGTTGACAAAAGAGGAAATTGCTCAAAACAACTAAGGGAAAGGGTTAAGCCTGACACCAGCCAGTCACTCTCAATCCTGAGCTTCAAGGAGGGAAAGCAATTACTTGCATTTGTACAGTCTTTGGTATGACCTGCCCAGTGATCGTACACGCAACCTTAAGCACCTTGGTTGGATGCTCCACCACAACACTACCAAGGCGGTCAACCTTAAAGCCAATAAGTATCATCTTCTATTGATGATTAGACTGTCTACCTCATTCAAAACAATGTAATCTATTGCTTTGCCTGTTCACATATTGTGAACAGATAAGAGTATAATAACAACGTTAAGCATAACTATGTGTTCCGATGCTTTCTGACGCCTCTGCAGCAGACGACTCATTTCTCATTTTGACACAGTGTTTTTAACTTAATTCAACTATTTTACCATTATTTATACAGACTTCTCATTTTTTTGCCAAGATGTTTTCAAGGTTGTCTGCTGTACATTTGCTATATGTGGGAAATAGTTAAAAACAGCATCCTCACCATTAGGTAAATTATTATGACCAATGTTAGACGTTGTTCTCACAGATACATAGAAAGACAGACAGACAGACAGGGGAGACAATACATACACCTGAATCTTCATGCCTAGGGCATATAACAATAACTCCATTTACCCTATCTCTGAATCCATAAAGAGTGATGCAGAGTAAGTCCATCAAATTATTGAGCCATATCACACCAAAACCAGTCTACTTAGGTTGTAATCCTTTACCGCGTGCAATTCAAACTCAAAACCAGTCTACTAAGGTTGTAATCCTTTACCACTTGCAGTTCAAACTCAAAACCAGTCTACTTAGGTTGTAATCCTTTACTGCTTGCAATTCAAACTCAAAACCAACCTACTCATGTTCTAATCCTTTACCACTTGCAATTCAAATTCAAAACCAGTCTACTCAGGTTGTAATTCTTTATCACTTGCAATTTAAATACAAAACCAGTCTAATCAGGTTCTTATCCCTTTACCACTTGCAATTCAAATACAAAACCAGTCTAATTAGTTCTTATCCCTTTACCATTTGCGTTTCAAATTCAAAACCAATCTAATTAGGTTCTAATCCTTTTACCGCTTGCAATTCAAATACAAAACCAGTCTAATCAGGTTCTTATCCCTTTACCGCTTGCAATTCAAATTCAAAACCAGTCTACTCAGGTTGTAATTCTATACCGCTTGCAATTTAAATTCAAAACCAGTCTAATCTGGTTGTAATTCTATACCGCTTGCACTTTAAATTCAAAACCAGTCTAATCAGGTTGTAATTATATACCGCTTGCACTTTAAATTCAAAACCAGTCTAATCAGGTTCTAATCCTTTTACCGCTTGCATTTCAAATTCAAAACCAGTCTACTCAGGTTGTGATCCTTTTACCGCTGCATTTTAAATTCAAAACCAGTCTAATCAGGTTGTAATTATATACCGCTTCCACTTTAAATTCAAAACCAGTCTAATCAGGTTCTAATCCTTTTACCGCTTGCATTTCAAATTCAAAACCAGTCTACTCAGGTTGTGATCCTTTTTCCGCTTGCATTTTAAATTCAAAACCAGTCTAATCAGGTTGTGATCCTTTTACCGCTTGCATTTTAAATTCAAAACCAGTCTAATCAGGTTGTGATCCTTTTACAGCTTGCATTTTAAATTCAAAACCAGTCTAATCAGGTTGTGATCCTTTAACGCTTGCATTTTAAATTCAAAACCAGTCTACTAAGATTATTATCCTTTTACCGCTTGCAGACACATTATTACACATTTGCAGCAAATGACTTTTGAAAACGTTGTGGCAAAAGAAGAAATTTCTCATAATGAACAATTTCTCCTTTTGCAACAAAGATTTCAAGTCTAGTTAACCCTTTCCCTCATACAGACGGTTTCTGATGCATCTGCATTATACAACTTTTGAAAATATTGAGACAAAACGAGAAATTGCTCAAAACGACGATTTTTCAAAATGCTTTCACCTTTATTTAACAATTATAATTTCATTTATAGCGTTGTTTCATAATTTTGTCTACATGTTTTCAAAGTCGTCTGCGGCACATTTGTTGGATGTGGAAAAGGGTTAAAAACTCTACTTTCATTTATAGAAATTTTAAATATATTTGTAAAGAAATCTTCAAAGTAGTCTGCTTCAGAAAAGGGTATTGATCATAAAGTAGTCTGCTACAGATTTGTGGTATGGGTGAAAGAGTATTGATTATAAAGTAGTTGCTGCAGATTTTGTTGTATGGGATATTGATCATAAAGTAGTCTGCTGCAGATTTGTTGTATGGGGTATTGATCATAAAGAAGGCATGTTTGCATTGTTGACCATTATTAACCATTTCCCACATACAGATAACCTGCAGCAGACGACTTAGAATTTTATTTTTGGCAAATATCATCAAAATTTCAATAAATGAGGGTTTAATTATTGAAAAAAATTGAAAAGATTGCGGCAATAGTTGAAATTGCTCATGAGCAATTTCTCAATTGTCTCAATCGTCAAAATGCATCTATATGAGGGTCAAATGTTAAGATAGCCAATTCATGTTTAGAATATCAATAATTGATTGGGGTTTAATGCCGTTTTCAACAATTTTCAGTCATATCACGGCGGCCAGTTCACCTATTGATACTTTTCCTGGCTTTCTCATACCAATACTCAACAGAACATACTTTCCCAGCAACTGGCTGCTTTTCCACATTGACTGTTATCCCATTGGTGAAAGATGAATGATTCATGTCACAGTGACTTTTGTCAAACGTCGGAAAGAATGATGGCCGAGCTGAGATTCGAACTCGCAACCCCTGGATTGATAGCCCACGTCTTTACCGCCTGAGCTACCAAAATCTCTATCAATGAAAGTATTATTATTAAATAGAGTAAAAAAACATTGTGGCAAAATAGAGAAATTGCTTGCAATTTCTTCCTTTGCCACAATTATTTCAAACGTCTGCTGTCGAGGTATCAGAAAGCGACAGTATGAAGGAATGTGATCATCTTTGGCTTATCTTGATGCCAATTCCTACCTACCTTCTCGAAATACTTTTTTAATCTTCAATTCGATATCTTGAATGTTCTGTTCAAACTTCTTTGCCTTGCGTTTTACAACTTGATACTTATAAAGAAATACAGTTCCGGCTGAAATACGAGAAACAAGAAGAAGAAGAAGAATATTTAATTAGAAAGTTTCTTGTCAATATATTTACACATATACATATACTGCAATCAAATACATGTACAAACAAATCCAGGTCAGTTAGAATTAATGGAAATATCTTCCATTTACATACACACATATACATATATAAATATACATATTTACACATATACATATATAAATATATGTATACATAAATACACACACAAATATACTTACATATACACGCAAAGGTATCATATAAAATATGAGAAACAAAAGGACTATGTTGACCTATATCCCCAACCTAATTTAACCCTTTCCCACATATAGACACTTTTGGAAGCATCTAAAGCAGAAAACATAAAAAAAACTATGACAAAAGGAGAAATTGCTCAAAGCAAGCAATTTCTCCTTTTGCAACAATGTTTTCAACTTTTCTCATTAATTGTACATTCATTCATACAGATTTCCCATGATTTTGCCAAGATGTTTTCAAAGACGTATGCTGCAGATTTGCTGTATATGCGAAATGGTTAATAGAATTTGCCTGATGCAGTAAAGTTATGGAGGAATAATGTGCCCCAGGTATGTACTGATGACGTTTAGCTACATTAACCCTTTCCAAAATACAACAAATCAGCAGTAGACGTTTTTAAAAAACATACCATAAAAAATGGAAAAAAACTTTAAAATTTAATGAAAGTTCAATAATTGAATAGAGTTGACAACATGGTGACAAAAGGAGAAATTGCTTGTTTTGAGCAATTTCTTCTTTTGTCACCATGTTTTCAAAAGGTCCTCTGTTGCAGAGGCGCCAGAGAGTGTCCAAATGAGGGAAAGGGTTAACTATATACACTAGGCCCAATAGCCTAGAGATCAAGGCATACTAGGGTCCATTCTGTATTCCTTGGTTGGTTAGCCACTTGCTGGTCAAATGATGTTTCTAGACATAGGAGTAAGGAATATACAATCTGTTCAGTACAAAGTTGTCTCTTAATCCTTTCCCTCATACAACAATTATGCAGTAGACGACTTTGAACATATTTTGTCAACAAAAAGAAAACTCTATAATTGAATGGATAGACTATGACTAAAAGTGTAAAACATTGTGGCAAAAGGAGAAATTGCTTGTTTTTGGCAATTTCTTCTTTTGTCACCATGTTTTCAAAAATCTTGGCTGCAGAGGCGTAAGAAAACGACTATATGAGGGATAGGGTTAAGTGATTACTAAATGGCCCTTTCAATAGGGGTGACACTATAATAACCATGCACTTTACTTTTCCTTTTTACTTGATCATAGTACTTTTTATGTAAATAATTTGCCCCTGGGATGGAGCTTTTTTTTACCACAGGGACAAAGATTATAGGGTACTATGTCATGATGCTAAACCCTTTTCCCATATACAGGAAATCCGCAGCAGGCGTCTTTGAAAACCTGTAAAATATCTATACATTACAGTATAATTATTGATAAGAGTTGAAAACATTGTGGCAAAAGGGAAAATTGCTCATCTTGAGCAATTTCTCCATTTGCAACAATGATTTTAATTTTCTACTAGAGAGGCATCAGAAAGTGTCTGTATGTAAGAAAGGGTTAACAGGAAATAACAAAGCTCTAACTGTTTGAATTATACATTTATCAAATTGTAGTTGTAACATATGAGGAAACAGGATCCAATTACAACCATGTTTTTACTTCTTCATTTTTACTCTGACATAAAAGAAAAACAAGCCCACCCCCTTATTGTCATGATTTAAACAAATCTGAAAAAAATAAACTATTTAATAAAATGTCACCTTAGGAGCATTTTGAGCCTAATTATTTTCAAATTGAGCCATTGAAGGGTGATAATTTGCATTATATGCAGGAAAGAGTTATTTAACTTGATTATTTAAATAGGTGTGATGGTTAGGGAGGGTTGTATAACGTTTAAATGGAATTCATCAAGTTGTTAATTAGATATGGACTTTTAATGTAGTTGCATGTAAACCTTTAACCATAATTTCTTAGTAAAGAAATGGCATCAATTTGCACCATATGAAGGATATAGTTATCTTAATTGGTTGTGTTTATAGTTGTGAAATTAGGAAAGGTTGTATAAAGTTTCAATACAATGCTTCAAGTTGTTAATGAGATTACACTCTAAATATAGTTGCAAAACTTAATACAGAATTTCTAAGTCCAAAAAGGGCCATAACTTGCATAAAATGCTGAGTAGAGTTATTATACTTAATTGTTTGCATAGGTGTCATGATTGGGAAGGACTGTTTAAAGTTTCAATGCAATGCAACATGTAGTTACTAAGATATGGTCTCTTAATGTAGTTGCATGCAAAACTTTAACCAGAATTTATAAGTCCAACTAGAATGAAGTGCTCCCCGGAGCACGTGTGTCACCTTCCGGGGCCTTGTCAGAACATTTTAATTTTTGACAGAAAAGGGGCAATAACTCTAATATAAACAATATTTGGATTATCCCCCTTTTGAGAACCAATCACACACATTGATATAAACATTTGTCAGAAGTTTCAATGCAATCCTTTGAGTAGAAAAAAAGTTATTTGAGAACGTGATGAAAAAGTGTGAGGGACATACAGGCGGACGGACGGACGGACGGACAGACGCTGGACAAAAAAAAGTAATCCCTAAGTGCCTACCATGCTACGAAGGTGAGAAAAAGGGCCATAACTTAGATAAAATGAAGGATAGAGTTATTTAACTTAAAAATCAACATAGCTTTGGTACTTGGGAAGGGTTGTATAAAGTTTCAAAGCAATGCATGAAGTAAATACTAGGATATCGACTTTTAATGTAGTAGCATGCAAAACTTTAAACGAATTTCTCGTTAAACAAAGGGCCATAAATTGCAAAATATACTGGATAGAGTTATCATACTTAATTGTTTACATATGTGTAATGGTTGGAAAGGGTTGTATAAAGTTTCAATGCAATGCATCAAGTAGCTACTAAGAGATGATCTCTTAATTTAGTTGCACGCAAAACTTTAACCAGATTTTCTAAGTAAATGAAGGACCATAACTTGCATAAAATACAGGATAGAGTTATCTTACTTAATAATCAACATAATCGTGATAGTTGGGTAGGGTTGTATAAAGTTTCAGTGCAATGCATCAAGTAAATACTGAGATATGGACTCTTAGTTCAGTTGCATTCAAAATTTTAACCAGAATGTCTAAGAAAAAAAAGAGCCATAACTTGCATAACATACAGGATAGAGTTATCTTACTTAAAAACCTACATAGGTGTGATAGTTGGGTAGGGCTGTATCAAGTTTCAATGCAATGCATCAAGGAAATACTGAGATATGGACTCTTAATTTAGTTGCACGCAAAACTTTAAGCAGAATTTATAAATAAAAAAAGCGCCATAACTTGCACAAAATGCAGGATATAGTTATCTTACTTAATAATCTACACAGGTGTGATAATTGGGTAGGGTTGTAGAAAGATTCAATGCAATGTATCAAGTAAATACTGAGATATGGACTCTTAATTTAGTTGCACGCAAAACTTTAAGCAGAATTTCTAAGTAAAAAAGGGCCATAACTTGCAGAAAATGCATAATACAGTTATCTAAATTGACAATCTACACAGGTGTGATAGTTTGGTAGGGTTGTATAAAGTTGCAATGCAATGCATCAAGTAAATACTGAGATATGGACTATTAATTTAGTTGCACGCGAAACTTTAACCATCATTTCTAAGTAAAAAAGGGCCATAACTTGCGTAAAATGCAGGATAGAGTTATCTAACTTGATACTCTACATAGATGTGATAGTTTGGTAGGGTTGTTAAAAGTTTCAATGCAATACATGTAGTATTTAAGTACTTGCATGCAAAACCTTAACCAAGGTGTGCTCACACAGTTTTCTATCAACTATCTCTTAGTAACCTAGTTTTTGACCCAATATCATCCAGGAAATTGGCCTAGATATCATAAACAGAAATATTCTGACAAAGTCAAGTCAAAACTGTGGTTATTAGTGTATAAACAACACTCAACACTCAAATTCGGCCAATTGACCTAGTTTTTCACCCCAGTGATCCTTAATCAAACTTAGCCTAGACAGAATCAAGACAAACGTTGGGAGTTAAACATGAGCAGGTTTAAAATAAGGCTAGCAGAGTGTTAAAAAGATATTTCCTAATCTTTGCCCTGACATGAATCATATTCAAACTTTGCCTAGATAGCATTAACCTTTTCAAACATACAGTGAATCTGCAGCAGACGACTTTGAAAATGAATACTCAAAAGTATAGAAATTCTCTATACTTGTAGTCTTTTGTGGATATAAGTACTGAAAAAGGTTGAAAACATTTTCAAAAGGAGAAATTGCTCGTTTTGAGCAATTTTTCCTTTCGTCATTATTGTTTTCCAAAGTCGTCTGCTGCAGATGGGTCAAAATGCGTCTATATATGGGAAAGGGTTAAGACAAACAAACTGGCAAAGATTGGATGAAAACCTTGACTTCTAGAGTGTTAACAAGCAAATGCTGGCGATGGACAAAAGGGAGCTAAAAATGTAATCAAATTCAATTCCTCCATAACTTATGACATATACCATACCTTTATTTTATAAAAAATAACAGTTTTATCTACATAATGACCATATGAAGTAAACAGTATGACTTACCAATGACACTAAGAAGGAACAGTCCACCAGTAATAGGGAGCACTATGATCAGCACATTCTGTATTGTGTCAGGACTCAATAGTTGATATCTCACATAGGTCACATTCTGATAGAAATTTCCAAGCCTTACCTATGTATCGATAATAACAATTAGTATATCATTTTTTTCATTAGTTTAACACATATAACAAGTGGCCGAGTGGTTAGCGTCAGGGATCTGGAAGAGTGAAGGAAAAAGAATCCCATAGATCCATATATCACATTGCCAAGGGCAGGCGATTCACAAATAAGCTGCTTGATTGAATCTTTCCCTCATATAGACGCTTTCTGACGCCTCTGCAGCAGACGACTATTGAAAACAATGTGACAAAAGGAGAAATTGATTGTTTTGAGCAATTTCTCCTTTTGTCACATTGTTTTCAAATTGTGACAATTTCTCAAAATGTGACAATTTCTCAAATTGTGACAATTTTCAAATTGTGACAATTTTCAAATTGTGGAAATTTCTCCATTTTCCACAATACTTTCAACTTGTTTCAGGAATTGTACCTGCAGTTATAGAGTTTCAATATGTTTTCCAATAAGTTATCAAAGTCGTCTGCTGCAGGATTGTTGTATGTGGGAAAGGGTATAAAAAGACGAGTAAAAATTCACAGCACACTGGTCTTTTTCTCCTTTTGCCATAATGTTTTTAACTCTATTCAATAATTACACTTTCAATTGTAGAGATTCCACAGTTTTGCCTCAATGTTTAAAGATCCTCTGCTTCATACTTGTTATATGTGGTAAATGAGACAAATGCCCAAAACAAGGCTTCTGAAACTTTGATAGTTTAGGAGAAAAGCACATCTGAACTCAGGACCTAATTCACAATAATTTCTTAATGTCATAAGCATGTAACATCAACGCTTACATTAACAGCAATATTGACAACATTTAAATCACAATTTTAGCTCATCCTTGGTTTTGGTTACAAAAAGCAAGCTCTGTCTTATCTTTTCACTAAAATCTAACCAGAATTTCTTTCCAACAAATTTAACTGAATATTTCCATTACCAAATGAAGTTATTTAACAAATTGCAGATAGATAATTATTTGTATACAAGTTGGATTCAACCTACATTGTATATCGTAATCTATGTGGAAAACCAGCCAGTTGCTTGGAAAGTATATTGTGTGGATTATTGGTGTGAGAAATCTAGAAAACATATGAGTAGGTGAACTGGCCGCCGTGATATAACTGAAACACTGTTGAAAACGGTGTTAAACCCCAATCAATCAATCAATGTATATTGTAAGAAGCAATACATCTCCTGTACACCTGTTCTGATATGTGACATGTTGACTTGCAATGACGATAATAACACAAATATTTTCTACATTCTTCATTCAGCAATCTGATATACCATAGTATACATATACCTCGATACCTCTAAAGTATGCACCTGTCCATGCAAAACAGGTATAACCTGGCCTTTACTAACAGTACATATCGTGTAGATCAACATAAGCCTGCACACTCACCAAACAGTATTTCAGAAGCTTTCCGGTGAATTGTGATGATTTTGCTGCAATTGAGAAGATTGATCTGAACCTACACTAATCACAAATACAAACATATACATTATCAAAAAATGAACATGTTCAAAGCTGTAGATAAGCGGCGTTTTGCATGTTCTCAAATCTCTATTTGACCCTTAAACCTTATGTTGTGGTACTCAAAAGAATCTTGTCAGTGAGATGATTCTTTTGAGTACCCACATCATAGGGATTAGTTGGATAATAAGAGAGATATTGATGGCTGAAGAGCTGAATTCCCATCTTTATCTGGACCTCTGACTTGTTCATGAGTCACACATTTCATGACAGGTGAATTAACATAACAGTTAAATGGAAAACATACAACAACTGCGTGATCCTCTGCACCTTTTTCTACATCAATTGTCGGGAGGTAACAGGTCAGGTTGGTTTCTGTAACTGTGATTTGATCACATTTATTACCCAGTCCAATTGTCACTGTGTAGTCACTGGCTTTTGCTGCCAGTGTCAGGTCGCTACCCTGTAATTATAATAAACACCAAATAAGGGGTAAACTATCTTTGGAGCAATGAAGCTGATTATTGAACTTTGCTGAGATATTATCCCTTTTTCAATTTCACTTTATGTATTCCTCTGCTGCAGACAACTTTTAAAAACAGTGTGGCTAAAGGAGAAATTGCTCATAATGAGTAATTTCTCATTTTGCCACAATGTTTTCAGCTTTATTCAATAATTGTTCTCTCATTTAAAGAGATTTTCCACATTATTCCAATTTGCCATTACTTTTGCCTGGATAAAACATCCAAGCTAAAATAAATGGCAAGGTTGTCAGCTGAAGAATTGTTGTATGGCGGAAAAGGGTTTAAATGATATACATCTAAAATCGACTTTTTTGTGCTTGCCAATAAAACAAAACTTTGTTGGGTGATAGAGAAAACATAACAAAGTACTTTATCATATTATTTATAAGCAAAGTACTTTATAAGTCGAAAAAGAGTCATAATTCTTACAAAAACCTTTACTGAATTATGCACTCTTGGCTGTTGGTGGAGGGAATGATGGTAAATAGATTTTTGTAAGTGTTTAAGCTATATCTCTAATTGTTTTCACGTAAATTATAAATCGAAAAAATAGGCCATAATTATTAATCGAAACTTGACAGAGTTATGTACCCTTGTCTGTTGATGGAGGTAATGATGATAAATAAGTAATGTAAGTTTATATGCTAAATCACTAATGGTTTTGAAAAACAGTGGGGTGGTATGAAAAACTTAACCAAATTATAAGGCAAAAAATGCCCATAATTCTTACAAAAACATTGACAGAGTTATGTACTCTTGTCTATTGCTGGAGGTTATGATGGTTAAAAAGTGTTTTAAGTTTCAAAACAATATCTGTAATGGTTTTGAAATAAAGTAAATTGGCACAAAAAAAAATAACCAAAACTCTAAGTCGAAAAAGGGCAACAATTCTTACAAAAATCTTAACAGAGTTATGTATTCCTGTCTGTTGATGGCGTTAATGATGGTGAACAAGTGATGTAAGTTTTGAAGCCATATCTGTAATGGTTTTGAAAATAAGTAATTTGGTACAAAAAACTAAACCAAAATTCTAAGTCGAAAAAGAGCCATAATTCTTACAAATATCTTGACAGAGTTATGTACTCTTGTCTGTTGATAGAAGGAATGATGGTGAATAAGTGTTGTAAGTTTCAAAGCAATATCTGTAATGGTTTTGAAAAAAAAGTAAATTGGTACAAAAAACTTAACCAAAAATTCTAAGTAAAAAAAAATGTTCCATAAGTCTTACAAAAATCTTGACAGAGTTATGTTAATGATGGTGAATAAGTGTTGTAAGTTTCGAAGCAATATCTGTAATAGTTTTGACAAAGAGTAAATTGGTACAACAAACTTAACCAAAATTCTAAGTAAACAAGAGGCCCAAGAGGGCAAGTATCGCTCCACGGCCATAAGGCAAAAATAAAATCTCCAAACAGCCCTGCCACCTGGTGGCTATTTTGTTTACCAACCACCATGGCTTAAAATAATCTTGTAGAGTGTCACCCAAGGAATGTTTCTGCAAAATTGTTTGAAAATCGGCCTGACACTTTCGGAGGAGAGGATATCTTAAGTTTTCACTATAGCCATATAAGGCAAAATAGACCCATCCCATGGCAGCCATATTTTTCAACCAATCAACATGGCTTGAAGGAATCTAATAGAGGGTAAGCCTAGGAACATTTCTACAAAGTTATTTGAATATCAGCCAAACACTTTTGGAGGAGAAGATTTTTTGAGTTTTCACTATGGTCATATAAGGCAAAATAGCCCCGCCCTCTGGCGATCATGTTTTTCTACCAATCAACATGGCTCGAAGGAATCTGATAGAGGGTCATCCAATGAACATTTCTACAAAATTATTTGAAAATCGGCTGAACACTTTTGGAGAAGAAGATTTTTTAAGTTTTCACTATAGCTATATAAGGCAAAATAGCCCCGCCCCCTGGCGGCCATGTTTTTCAACCAATCAACATTTCTTGAAGGAATCTAATAAAAGGTCACCCAAGGAACATTTCTACAAAATTATTTGAAAATCGGCCTGACACTTTTGGAGGAGAAGATTTTTTAAGTTTTCCCTTTAGCCATATAGGCAAAATAGCCCCGCCCTGTGACGGCCATGTTTTTTTACCAATCAACATGGCTTGAAGGAATCTGATAGAGGGTCACCCCTGGAACATTTCTACAAAGTTATTTGAAAATCTGCTGAACACTTTTGGAGAAGAAGATTTTTTAAGTTTTATCTATAGCTATATAAGGCAAAATAGCCCCGCCCCCTGGCGACCATGTTTTTCGCCAATCAACATTTCTTGAAGGAATCTAATAAAGGGTCACCCAAGGAACATTTCTACAAAATGATTTGAAAATCGGCCTGACACTTTCGGAGAAGAAGATTTTTTAAGTTTTCACTATTTTTTTCTTTTGGTTGCCATGGAAACCAGAATTATGGATGGATCAAAAAAAATTGAAGGAATTTAAGAGAGCACATTGAGAGGATGCTTCCTATGAAGTTTTAAACTAAATTGGCCAAGTGGTTAGGGAGAAGAAGTGGTTTAAAGGAAAAGGTTAACGCACGCACAGACGCACAGACGCACGGACGCACAGACGCACAGACGCACGCACGACGGACAATTCGCCATGACATAAGCTAAAAAGGGCCATATTTCTTACAAAAATCTTGACAGAGGTATGTACGTATGTCTGTTGATAGAAGTAATGATGGTGAATAAGTGTTGTAAGTTTCGAAGCCATATCTGTAATGGTTTTGAAAACAGTGAATAACCAAAAAAGGGTCCATAATTCTTACAAAAACCCCGAAAGAGTTATGTACTTTTGTCTGTCGATGGAGGTAATGATGGTGATTAAGTGTTGTAAGTTTCAAAGCAATATCTGTAATGGTTTTGACAAAAAAGAGAATTGGTACTAAAACCTTAACCAAGGTGTGACTCCAATGCCGAAGCCGACACCGGGGCGAGTAGTATAGCTAGCCTTTTCTTCGAAAAGTTGAGCTAAAAATAACTCAAACAAAACTATAATTTTTCAACTCTACTCAATAATAAAACATGTACTTTTATTTATAGAGATTTTCCATATTTTTGTCTAGACTTTTCAAAGTCGTCTGCTGCAGATTTGTTGCATGAGGTAAAAGGTTAACATACAAGAGTTGATCCAGAATTACATGGACTTTTTACATATTTTCTATATTTTCCATCCATATCATTAACAAAACGCATGAATGTCTTATTTAACCCTTTCCCACATACAGTAAAACTGCAGCAGACGACTTTGAAAACATCTTGGCAAACATGTAGAAAACCTTTATATAATAAGATAGAGAAAGGTTGAAAACAAAGTGGCAAAAGGAGAAATTGCTTGTTTTTAGCAATTTCTCCTTTTGTCATAATGATTTCAAATATTGTCTTCTGCAGATGCGATAGAATGTGTCTACAAGTGAAAAAGGGTTAAAGTATTCTGAATAGACGATATAAATTTTAGGTCCGTAAATTGAATGTGTATTGAAAAATTACGAGTTTAAAAAAAAAATGTTACTATGGTCAGCGCACTGTGTAAAATGTATGTTTACACACTTCTTGTCTACCTTTGACAACATGCTTTTCTTCAGCGTTTATCTATGAAATTCAACCGAATTAAGTCACTTATTACTCTGATTTCATACAAATATACTGTTAAACTTATGCCCTTATTTAAGCTTAAAAGTCGTTTAAAGTCGTTATTTTCTGATTTGATTACAAGCACAGTCTTAGATAAAACATGGCGTCATAATGGACGTTGGTGAAGCGCAAGCAGTGAAATTATTTTGCTTATGTTTGGGAAAACACCGACACAGACTGTCAAAAGGATGGCCGAGGTAAAAATGAAGCAACCTGTGTGCCGTTCATTCGTATTTAACTGGCATCAATGTTTTAGGGACGGGCGAGGTTCTATAAAATACTATAAGGGAAGAGGACGAAAGAAGACTAGGGACATGACTTTGGCGACGTCGGTGAAGAACGTCCCCCTCATTTGACTCTCTGTGATGTAGCCAGCGTCGTCGTGGCGGGATACAAAGTGTTTAAACGCAATGGATTAAGCGTCATGAAAAGTGAGTCAGTATTGGTGGGAAATACTTCGACAAAATATGACGCTTTATAAGCGCAACGTCGAAAGAATGTGACGCTTTTTAAGCCACAACGTCAATGGATTACGCCAGTCGGTTAAACCATATGTCGTTAATGGAATGTTATTCAACTAAAATTGTATGTTTTGCTCAGAAAGTTTCAGGAATTATATAAGATATGCTATATGTATTGTAAGTGAAATTATTAAAAGAACTCCTCGTAATTCTAAATCAACTCTCGTGCATGGCCTATCATGACCTTGATCTATAAAAACTGGCGAGAATATTAATATATGAGCCATCCCACAAGAAAAGCAACATTGTGGACCCGGATTAGCCTAAGCAAGCCTCCTGCGGATTTTCTGTTTCAGAAATCATTACTCTATACCTCTATTCCCTGAGACGGAGTGTGTTGGCCCGGATCAGTCTGCGCGGACTGCGCAGGCTGATCTTCGTTAATAAATGACGCAGGGGCTATTATGTTGGTTTTCGCATAGAACGGCTCATATATTGCCATCCAATATAGTGGTATATCATTATTTCTAGTTTCTAGTTGAACCAACCTTGGTAATAGTTGCAAGGATATTAATTATGTACATGAACACACAATTCTATAACAAAATTTAACTGCATCAATGCAATGATGCTGTAGTCAGGGTCAGTGCAACAGTCCTCTTTCTCATTTGAGTAGTGAAGCTTTACCCCCTTTTTCTCAAATACAACAAAGAAGACGGCTTAAAAAGCGTCTTGGCAAAAGTGTGTCAAATCCCGATAAATGCGAGTAACACGTCAGGTCCCACTAAAACAAAACTGCAGTAGAGGTCTTTTGGCAAAAATATGTAAAATCTCCGTAAATTAAACTATAATTGTTAAATGGAGTTGAAAACATTCTGGAAAAAATAAAATATTGCTCCTTTTGGCACAATGCATTCATAAATGATCTGCTGCAGAGTCGTCTGTATATAGGAATGGAATAAAAAGTAAATTCAGATATATCGAAACTTCTTACCGTTAAAGTCAGTTTAGCATTTTCTTTTTTAAGCACTGGTGTTGATATTAGATCAAAGCTTGGATCCTTGTAGTATTTCAATTCAAATGTTTT
Source organism: Serripes groenlandicus (assembly GCA_031761405.1). NCBI lineage: Eukaryota > Metazoa > Mollusca > Bivalvia > Cardiida > Cardiidae > Serripes > Serripes groenlandicus. The sequence continues at coordinate 8,199,105 of JASEVX010000007.1, forward strand.
CACATAACCATCCATTTCGATCCGAAGTGTTGCTGTTATGCTACCATCAAATGTTGATCTTTTACTTCTCCGACCATTGTCTGCCATTTCTTGTTTAAGAGGTTCTGGTCCATCAGGCAAATGACACTTCATTTCACTTTCAGAAGCTACAGTGCATTGTCCTTCCTTAAATAATACAACACATCAATGCCCTTAGTGCTGTTCAAAGAATTGTTAATGAACTTTACTTACATTTGATATTCAGTTAGAAATAAGTATTCATATAACGCATGTGTATTACTTGTGACAAAGCCTTTCCAAAGAATTAAATGCTGTCAGCTTGTCATTAATCTTTGACCTATTTTTCTTTAATACATTGTACTCAGTATTTTGGCTGACTTGGACAATTTTGTTGAAAGAAAATGTTGTTTTAGACATATTTAGTCAATGATTAATTAACATACATTTTGGGTCGTTGAGCTCTCTCCTTTACATGATTACAAGTGCACATACAATTTTTCTTAAACTGCAAAATGTATAACAGTCATATTTTGTAACTTGGACCTTAACCCTTTCCCTCATACGACAATTCTGCAGCAGACGACTTTGAATGTATTTTGTCAAAACATAGAACATCTCAATAATTGAATGGATAACCTGTGACAAAAAATGGAAAACATTGTGGGAAAAGGAGAAATTGGACGTTTTGTGCAATTTCTTCTTTTGTCACTATGTTTTTCAAAAAGCCGTTTGCCGCAGAGGCGTCAGAAAGCGTCTATATGAGAAACCCAGAGTAATGAAACTTAATATAGACATGCTTAAAGGTTCCTAGGAACATGTGTATCAAGTTTCAATTGAAAATGTTGACATTTTTAAGTTATGAGGTGAGGTTAATATTTTGTGACGACGACACAAAGGACATCACAATAGCCCAACTTTTTTCTTCGAAAACAGAAAAGTTAAAAACGATTTTCCGTCTTATAAAATTGTAAGGGATCTAGGAAAATTATGGTTACCTTATTAAAAGGCAGTTTTGACAAATATGATTCCATAGGTATGTTTTACTTAAGAATAAACATTTATTTAAGTCAACTCAAGCTACTAACTTTCTTGTTTGTAACAGTGCTTGTCTTCAGGGTCTATACATACTTCCATGGCAATATCCTTATTACAACTGCAACACACAAACGCTTTTCCCAACTTTGTTTAGTTGTATTCAAACATTATTCAAGAATGGCATTAGAAAGCGTTTGTTCTAACTATCTTTTTTTTACTTAACCTACCTTCTGTTCTCCTGCATAAATTGATGCAACTTTTAATCCCTCTGAATTTTCTAAGTGTTCACCCTTCAAACTTGTTATTGTACCGCCACTTTAAAAAAAGAAAAATGAATTAAGCCACTTAACTTAACCCTTTTCCTCATATAGACGCTCTCTGACATCTGCAACAGACGGATTTTAGAAAACATAGTGACAAAGAAGAAATTGCTCAAACCGAGTAATTTCTCCTTTTGCCACAATGTTTTCCTCTTTTAGTCATAGGTTATCCATTAAATTATAGAGATTTTCTTTTTCTTTTACAAAATATTTTCAAATTGTCGTATGAGGGAAAGGGTTAACACCCAGTTTTTATGGGGAGACTAGCCTACTTTATGTGACCAAAGTGTCAGCTTTAAAAGTCTTCTCCCCTGAAACTACTGGCTTTATTATTTTAGTGTTAGTGAATAAATTTCAAGTACTCAGAGAAATGTTGAATAGACACCTGACATTTAAAAAACATGTATATGGAAATATTTTGATAGTTGCAAGCAGGTTATTGTGAAGGTTACAACACAATTATATTATGCTATTGTATTACTTGCTATAATTTCCAATCAATTAAAAAAACTAACGATAAACACAAGAGAAATTTAGAACATATCTGCATATCTGTAAATGCCAACTCTGGGGAAAATGTGTTAAAAACTTCAAAATACTCCAAACTATTCTTTAATTCTCCTAATTGTGTTGGTAAATAATTGATAAATATTTACATTCGCACTTGAATTTCTGTACAATAAAATTTGGGTTCATTTTGCATGAACCAGTCAACCTTTCATGACCTCTGTAGGGATTATGACGTCATTGTTTATTTCAATATTGCACTCCGATTGGATTAGCACGACGTCATTTAACCAATGATATACGACGTTACAAATATCAGCTATTCATTTAAGCAAACGTATGTTGTCGGTTACATTTCTTTATTGTTATTAAAGACTTGTTTGCGAACACTTTTATGTCGAAAAAAATAAAGTAATGAAAAGAGGTAAATGTAAATATAATCATTGATTCTTATTTTTCGTGCGTTCGGCCACAATTTTGAAAATTGTCCAAGAAGCGCTAACGCGCTTCATGGATTTGCAAAATCGCGGCCGAGCGTTCATACTTCATGAACGCACGAAAAATAAGAATTTATCCTTAAATACAACAATTCGAATTCATCATATTTATTCCAAATAAGGAATCTGCTGTGGTCGAGTGGTTAGCGTCGGGGATTTCGAAACCGGGTGTCCCGGGTTCGATCCCCAGTCGCGGCACTACGGTCATGGTGGAGTGCCCTTGGGCAAAGCACATTTTCTAACCTAGTACTGGTTTGTTTACCCAGGGATCATGAATAATTAAATTTAATTGCGCGCTAAATGACCTGAGCTGTCGATGCTCTATAAAACAATATACATTCATTCATTCATTCATTCAAAATATTTGTATGATCAAATCAAATGCCGAAAATAATTAATAAGTCATTATCATATATTTACTGCCTTGTGTAAGACATCAAAAAAATTTTTGAAAAAAAAAAATGTCCCTTAATTAATCGTTATATCACCCACAAATATTCGATAAACACTACACTACACAAACGGTCATCAATAAAATCGAGTGCGGACGTTTTCACAGTTATGTAAACACTACATATCAAGGCGTAAATAATTAACCTCTGGTCAGTTACGTGTGACAAATTAAAAAGAACAAAAGGTGAAACACAACTGTGTATATATTTTATCTATTTTTCGAGTACTCGGTTACTTGAATTACTATCCGATTAATTGGAAAACATACGGTTAACCGATTAATCGCTGACATCCCTAGTAATAATGCTAGATGACTTTGAAATTACAAAGTTGCAGAAACCATTTTTCTCTAAAAAAGCAGACTTCAGAAGGTGGGTAGTGTGATATTTAACAGTTTTTCCTTTTTTTCTTAATGTATTTTATTTTCATTGGTGTTTATTTTAATCAGCAACATTCTTTTGAAGTAAAAGTGCCCTTAATACATCATTTTTAAGACATGTATGAAAGTTAAAGCAATTTGATTGTGTTTAGTTGTTGTACATTGTTTGCGTTCTGAAGGTTTGAGGCATTGAACAACACGAAATTAAACAATTTCTATTATAGACGGTAAAATCTTCTAAGATTTAAGAAATACATCTCTCAATGGATGATGATAGCAAGGGAAACAAATGTAGGCAACATTGAGATATTGACCATTACAGATCTAAATCCTTCAACTCCAATAGATCAATTTGACCAGTAACACGACATGAAATAATCTGGTGTAAGATCAACCAAGGAACATTTCTTGGAATCAATTTGGAAATCAAGCCAATATTGTCTTTGTAAGTTTACACTTTAGGCATAAAGGGTTTACCCTTTCCTGCATCTGCAGATGAAGACTTTAGAAACATTTTCTCAACAGGTGGAAAATCTCTAAAAATGAAGGATAACTTACTGAACAAAGTTGAACAAATTATGGCAAAAGGAGAAATTGCTGACACTCGGAGTTCTTTTTTAGACCATCCTTAAGTTCTCTTCTTACTTTAGAAAATATTGTACCTGATTATTGATCATTTCTACAAAATTATTTGATTTTTCTTTTCGGTTGTCATTGTATAAAAGAAAATTGAAAGAATATTGGTGAAATATAGAGGATTCTTGCTGTGAAGTTCCATCCCAATTGACCAAATGGTTACATAGTAGAAAATGTTGATGCATGGACAACGGATGCCAGACAAAAGGCAATCACAATTACTCATCTTGAACTAAACATAAAATGAACTAGATGATCGTTTTTGTCACAAAAACAAATGTCTCACCCATTGTAGTTTGCACATCAAATCACTATGGTTAACATTTGTGGCGAGTAACTTCAAAATATTTCAAACACTTCAAAAGTTATTGAGCAGACGCGAAATCTAGTCATAAGACCATCAGACCTTTGACCTGTTATTTCAACCTTGAACTTGGACCAAAGTCAGTGTAACATGCGATCTGCACATCATCTCAGTACGGTTAACATTTGTGGCAAGTTATTTCAAAATCCTTCAAACACTTAAAACGTTATTGAACAGACACTTAATATGGTCATATGACCTTTGACTTGTGATTGCAAGCTTGAACTTGAACCAAAGTGGTTGTAACATGCGCTCTGCGCATCATCTCAGTATGGTGAACATTTGTGGTGAGTTATTTCAAAATTCATCAAACGATTTAAGTAATTGAATAGACCTTGACCTTGAAACAAAGTGGTTCTAACATGCGCTCTGCACAATCAGACAGTATGGTGAACATTTTTGCTGTGTAAGTTTATAAACCTTCAATCGGTTAAAAAAAATTTGAGTGGACACAAATTATAGTCATATTACCATTGACCTCTAGTTATGACCTTGAACTTGAACCAAAGTGGTTGGAACATGTTCCCTGCACATCATCTCAGAATGGTGAAGATTTGTGGCGATTTATTTCCAAATCCTGTCAGCGGTTTAAAACTTATGGAGCAGACAAAACATATATACATAATTATAACGTTTGACCTCTAATTACCTTGACCTTGACCCAAAGTGGTTGTAACATGCGCTCTGCACATCGTCTCACTATGGTGAACATTTGTGACGAGTTATTTCAAAATCCTTCAATCTGTTAAATTAGTTATTGAGTGTTCACAAAAAGGTCATTATGACCTTTGACCTCTAAGTACGACATTGACCTGGAACCAGTGGTTGTTATATGTTCTCTGCACATCATCTCAGTCTGCTGAACATTTGCAGCAATTGATTTCAAAAGTTATGGAATGAATACAATTTGTGACAGACAGACAGACAGTCAGAGCAAAATCAAAATGTCTCCCCATATAACAACACATGAGGCATCACAGGCCATTCCTTTGCCACCATGACGTTTTATAAATGAACATGACTTGACGGAATCTAACATATTTCATCCAAGGACATTTCTATTATTTATAAAGAAGAATTTCACAAAATGCTCTGATGAACTTGCATGAGATATTCTTTTTGCATCAAGATATAATATGAAGATGAATAATTGTCTCAAGTAATTTGAAAATCCACAGATGCATTTAAATGTTCAAGATTGGACCAGCTCTATTTCCCCCCAGCTTTAATTACCATCATGACGTAAAACGTTTGAAGGTTATAGGAGAAGACATTGAGCAAATGCATGCTATGAGGTAGCATCACAATTGGTCCAGTGGTTACAAAGAGTGAAGTTACTTCAGACCAAAATTTAATGAACAAATAAAAATATGTTTAATGGACTTTCAGCAAAAGGAGCTTAAAATTGCATGACTAGAGTTATGGTTCTTGCTAACTGAAATATGTCAGATAGCTAAATACATTTATATCAGGACGGAAGTGGCAATCTTTCATATTTTAGAGTTAAGCAACGCCGGAAAGATGGACAGACAGACAGACAGACAGTGCAACCATTAACATCAAACATACCTTTAGTTGACTAAACAGGGTATCAAAACAGGTTGTTTTGGCATATTTTATATAATTTAAGGTTATTGTATTTCAATAACCGATAACGTTCCATTCAAATGCAATAATCATAATCAACATACTGACCTTAAAATGGATTTCAAAGGTGCATCAAATAGAACTGGCGATAGTAGATAACTAAAAGTTATAGTTTTACTTTCGTATTTTTCGCCATCATATCTTAATGTGATGACATTAATTTCCAATGGTTTTGAAACAGTAGGAGTTTTAATCATTATCCTGTAAAATAGATAGTAAACTGTTTTTTAGACAAACCAAGCAGAACTATTTCATTGTTCTATAATACACTGTTAATACAAAATTAATCTAAAGACTGGGCTCAATTATACCAACTCAACTCAACTCAATTTCATTTGGCAAGTCGGCACATAAGTGTCCTATGCCATTTACAAGTATAACTAGAACTATCACCGAAGATGATAAATACCCCCTAAAGAGCACCTTGACCTACCCCATAACTTAATAAGTAAAAGTGCCATAATTCTGTAAAATAACATGCAATTGTAACCCCTTTAGGATATGCACATCTCCTCTTGGTATAGAAGCTTCATGTAAAACTTTATTGAATTCTATACAGGGGTTTGTAAGAAATAGGCCGGACAAAATATGGCTTGACCTACACCATAATTTAATAAGTAAAAGGGCCATAACTCTGTAGAATAACATGCAATTGTAACCCCTTTAGGATATGCGAATCTCCTTTTGATATAAAAGCTTCATGTAAAATTTTATTTAATTCCACTCTGTGGTTTGTAAGAAATAAGCCGGACACAATATGGCTTGACCTACACCATAACTTAATAAGTAAAAGGGCCATACCTCTGTAAAATAACATGCAATTGTAACCCCTTTAGGATATGCACATCTCCTCTTGGTATAGAAGCTTCATGTAAAAAACTTGTATTGAATTCCACCCAGTGGTTTGTAAGAAATAGGCCGGACAAAATATGGCTTCCGACCGACAGACAGACAGACAGACTGCCCGACACAGTGACTCCTATATACCTCCTCTTTTTCAAAGGGGGTATAATAATACATGCAAAGAATATAGATCAATGAAGTAAAAATACATTCATTTACGTAATATACCAGTGTTCAGTAGTCTTAATGCAAGACATGTTTATTTTAACTTCTTGTACTTTTAAAAACATCATGAAATTGACAGACTTTGCGGTCGGATAATTGACCCTTAACCCTTTCTAACCTATAGACGCATTTTAAAATAACGCATCTGCAGCAGATGAGCAAGTTCTCCTTTCGCCACAATGTTTTTAACTTTTTTCAGTAATTATAGAGATTTTCCATATTTTTTAGTAGACATTTTTAAAGTCGTCTGCTGTAGATTTGCTGTATGTGGGAAATGGTTAAATGTTTCCTTGATTAGGAAGCAGAAGATGTTGAATATTTTAACACACTGTATAATGTTTTGAAAATTACGTTTTCACAGATTACTCATATTGATTTCAATATTGTATATATTTACAGATAATCTAAATCATCTCATTATCGCTTTCAACAAACTAGCCTTTGTACAACAAAAATACAATATTTTTAAAACTAATAAATGGATCAAAATAAGCTATTTACACAACAGTTACTGTAAATCGACTGCCTCAGTGGTGTAGTGGTAGAGCGTCCACCTCTGTGCAGATGTTCATGTGTTCGATTCCCGGCTGGCTTAACCAAAGACTTTAACAAGAGAGCCATGATAGACCTAGAGTGTTCACCTGAGTTATGTAATGTGATTTGTCATGCCTGCCACAATAACTCATTTTGCAGTCAGGTAAGCAAAAACACAAGAGAACCAAGAGGACCACAGAACAAAACATATCCCCCCCAATGTTGTCTGTGTTTTGTTAAGTTAATATGAAACTAAATGTGATTAATACCCCCGAACGCTGCCCTGGTAGGAAAGGTAGTGAAATATATAGAAACCCCACTTTAAATTCCATCTTGTAGTTTTTTAAAGTTATTCTCCGGACAAGATACTAGTGAGAAAGGGCAATGAAAGTTATTCTACGGACAAGAAAAAGTAACAAAGGGCAATAACTCTGTAATTACCTAAAATAGTGTTATGGTTCATGTACATTGCACTTCCTCTCAATGTGTTGTATCATCGTATAAAGGTTTAATAAATTTCTTCTTGTAGTTTTAAAGTAATTCTACGAACAAGAAAAAAGTAATAAAGGGCAATAACTATGTAATTAGCTCAATTAGATTTATGCTTCTTGTACACTGCACTTCCTCTCATTGTGCTCTAACATTGTATGAGGTTTTATGAGAAATATTTCGTAGTTATTAAGTTATTCTCCGGACAAGAAAAAGTAACTAAGGGCAATAACTCTGTAATAATGTTAATTAAAGTTATTGTTCTTGTACACTGCCGTTTCACTCATTGTGCTCTACCAGTGTATGAAGTTTTATGAGAATCAATTGCATAGTTAATAAGTTATTCTACGGACAAGATAAAGTAACAAAGAGCAATAACTCTGTAATAAGGTAAAAAAGAGTTATGGTTCCTGTACACTGCACTTCCTCTAAACGTGTTGTATCGTCGTATGAAGTTTTATTAAATTCTATCTCGTAGTATTAAAGTTATTCTACGAAAAAGAAAAGTAAGAAAGGGCGGGCAATAACTTTGTTATTAGCTAAATTAGAGTTATGGTTCTTGTACACTGCACTCCTGTCATTGTGCTCTATCAGTGTTTGAATGTTTATTATTTTCCATCTGGTAGTTATTAAGTTATTCTCCGGACAAGAAAAAGTAACAAAGGGCAACAACTCTGTAATTAGGTGAAATATAGTTATGTAATTTATTCTCCGGCCAAGAACAAAGTAAGAAAGGGCAATGAAAGTTGTTCTCCGGACAAGAAAATGTAACAAAGGGCAATAACTATGTAATTAGTTAAAATATAGTTATGGTTCTTGTACACTGCACTTCCTCTCATAGTGCTCTACTATTGTATGAAGTTTTATTAAATTCTATCTTGTTGTTTTAAAGTTATTGTCCGGAAAAGATGCTATGGACAAGAAAAAATAATAAAGGGCAATAACTCTGTTATTAGCTGAATAAGAGTTATGGTTCTTGTACACTGCACTTCCTCTCATTGTGCTCTACCATTGTATGACGTGTTATTAGATTCCAACGTGTAATTATTAAGTTATTCTCCAGACAAGAAAAAGTAACAAAGGGCAATAACTCTGTTATTAGGTTAAGTAGAGTTATGGTTCTTGTACACTTTTTATTAAATTCCATTTTAGTAGTTTTAAAGTTATGCTCCAGACAAGGAAAATTGCAACGGACCAACCGACCGACCGACCACAGGGTGACTCCAATATATCCCCTTCAAACTTCGTTTGTCGGGGTATAATAAATCACCATAGAAATGTTTATGTACCAGTTAGTTTTTAACAAGAAGATTTCTAAGTCTTTCCCTATATATCTCAATGTCAAACAGTTGACCCCCCAGGGGATGGGGGTTAAATTGTAACCAAGGAGTATATTCTGAACAATATTGGTAGAAGACCACTAGACCATTGTACTCACCATATATCTAAGGCATTTCTGTTTCAGACAAGAAGATTTTCAAAGTTTTTCTCTATATATCTCTTTATAAAACAGGTAGAGACCCCATGGGGTTGGGCCAACTTTGACCGTAGAGGCATTGTTTGAACAATCTTGGTAGAGGACAACTAGATAATGCTTCAAACCAAATATTTAAGCTCTAGGCTGCTCAGTTTCAGAAAAGAAGATTTTGAAAGCTATTCCCTATATATATTTATGTAATGGGTAAGATTTAAAAAAATCTGTGTAAAGGACTATTAGACATTGCTACACACCAAATATCTAAGCTCTAGGCCTTTTGGTTTCAGACAAGAAGATTAATTTAAAAATATTTTATGTTGACATGGCAACCAGATTTCTGCATGGAATTAATTTCTTTGAAAACATTGAAAGAGGATCAACCAATGATTATTCCTACTAAGTTAAGTCAAAATCCATACAGTGATTTAGGAGGAGATGTTGTTTAAAGAAATTATAGACGATGCACGGCGGTCAAAGGGCGATCCCAATAGCGCACATTGAGCACTTCATGCACAGGTGTGCTTACAATTTCATCCTTTCTGTTTTCCCATTTTATACAGCACTTACTCTTTGTCAAATACAATAAAACTAAACAATCTGGGTAAAACTCCTAACTTGAGGTCTGTCAATCCATCTCCTATCAGGAAACTCATTCCTTTCATAGTTATACTTGTACCACCAGCAACCGGTCCACGTCCTGGTTTAATTGAGGTAATGGTTGGTTTCTGAAAATATAATTTTTTTTACTTGCAAGTTGATATCTATCATGCCATTTATACCCATACCAAGGCAACATTGAAGCAAGTGTTGCCTGCATGAAGATTTATAAGTAAATTGTCAGACAAAAAAGTGACAAAGTGGCAAAACAGAAATGTGCATGCTAGCATTATGCTCCTTGTGTACTTTACATGTAAAGATAAGAAACAATTGATACATTGGAAATAAGTTGGAAAGTTGCAAAACAAGAAAATTTGAGATCATTCCATAAATATCAAACTAGAGTTATGTTTTTTTAATTGATACAGATAAATACAGAGATTCAAAACAAACCAAGATAACATATACTCTAGCAAGGTTTGTGAGAGTCTTGCTTGTGGATTACGTGGACGTTGGGCTAAAATGACAAGTGACTACAGATCCCCAATTAAAAAACAAGAGCGTTTCAAATGATACAAATCCCAGTGTTGTTTCATACATATGTATTCTAGTCACTGTGATCTTGAACTTTTACCTAGGTCAGTGCAAGGGGAAACCATCCAAGCTCAATTGTTAAACAAGAGTACCAAGATGGCCCTAAATCAATCACCTGAGTGATAGTAAAGTAGTAGCAAATATTTAACTGCAAATATCTGGGAAAATTTATCATTTATTAGAGGAAACTATATAGCATTTCATGCTAGGTATCTACAGGCAAAATATCATCACTCTGAGCCTTCTGGTTATTCAGAATAAGTTGTTTAAAGGTTTTCATATATTTGAGCCTTGTGACCTTGAAAGTAGGTCAAGGTCATTTATTGGAGAAAACTATATAGCATTTCATGCCAGGTATCTACTGGCAAAATATCATCACTTTGGGCCTCCTGGTTATTCAGAAGAAGTTGTTTAAATGTTTTCATATATTTGACCCTTGTGACCTTGAAAGTATGTCAAGGTCGTTTATTAGAGGGAACTATATAGCATTTCATGCCAGGTATCTACAGTCAAAATATCATCACTCTGGGCCTCCTGGTTATTCAGAAAAAGTTGTTTACAGGTTTTGATATATTTGACCCTTGTGACCTTGAGAGCAGGTCAATGTGATTTATTTGAGGAAACTTTATAGCACTCTAAGCTGACGGACGGAGACGGACGGACGAACTCATGGAAGTGTACTTGTGGGGTTATTTCCTTTGATGTTTACTTGTGGGGTGCACCCCACAAGTATGCAATTCATTCCGTAATTAACCCCCTTTTACGGAATGAATAACATTAATATGCAAATGAGATACCCGTTATAAAAAATTGAAAAAATCTACTTATCTAAGTGTCTTTACAAGTACTCTCCCATGCGGACGGACAGACGGACGGACGGACGACAGACAACACAACATAACATAAGCTCACAGGCACTTCGTGCAAGGTGAGCTAAAAATTAGCTATTGGACTGACAGGTTTCAAAAGATTTCATGAAGTCGGTGAAATCACACCACTGCAATTTCATACAACATAATTATACACAGTCCTAGGGATTTCTATACAGGTGTTACATATATCATAGGAGACATAAGTGGTTAGATGGTGTCATATGTTTTATTTAAATATCAGGTTTTCTTTGTATTTTATTCATGTAAGGATAATGCAATAAAATATATAGACAAAGAGAGGGGGATACATTTTAATTAAATCTCGGTACATTGTGAACCAAACTTCAATAAATTAATGGGATCTTACTGCACACTACTTGATTGAAACCCTATTTCAAATTATTCACAAGTCTTGTTGTTGGTTGCAGAATACATTTACTAAAAATAAACAAATCTGATTTTATATCAAACAGTGTGTGACTATGTCTCCTACCATGTTTGTGTTACGTCACAGCAGCCTTGTAACCAAATAGTGAAAAAAATGAAATAATAGTTATAATATCACAAGAACTGATCCCATTGCCTTTTTAAATTCATTGAACTAAACATGTTGTTATTATGCCTTTAAATACATAAACAGCTATGCTTGAGGTGATAAATTGGAAACTAAGTGAGCAATGGTTGGACAAGAAAAATTGAAACATAAAGATAACTTTTTCAAAATAGGTAGGCTAGAAATAGAGCTGTGCAAATTCAGACCTTGCAATTAAAGGCTCAACTATTTTGGTCACAAGTTCATATGCCCTGAATTTAGTTCCTACGTTCTTACTTTTCAAATATATCACTATCTTTGAGAGAGATAAAGATGAATACCAAATGAGTTGTATAATCTCGTTCTTCAATATTAAATATAACTTGCAATTGAAATAAATATATTTTTTAACTAGAGGCAACATGTCGAGCCCGCTCCAAAGGATTTGTCAAAGACATAGAGCTTTTCCATTCAATTGCGACACAGCATGACAAAGAGTTGACCTGATAGCAGTTATTTAAGGGTCTAGTTAACATATCAAACACTCAAATGTTTGTATTTTCGTAAAGTTGTCAAACACCTAGTTAAAATGAAAGTGACATATTTCATTGTTATCTATAAGCCTGCCAATCATTGTCAAAATGTTCGTCCTTAAAATGTGTGAACTTGACCTTCTATGTACATACCTGGGTCTTCATTTGACACGCTATCTTATCATGGTGTACATGTCGATGGCTCAGCGCAATACTATGCTAACTCTATATTTTTTCAAAGTTGGTTTTATTATAAATTTTGAACAATGATCAAACTCTCCTGGTTCACTCAAAAGTTCTTGATTATATTCTAAATATTAACAAGGATATTTTAATTTCAAGAAAATATGCTAAGTCAAATCATTCTTTTTTTGAGTGCAAAACTATGGCTAAGTAGAGTTAGCTATAGTTTTGCACTGACAACATCATAAATTTAAAAAAAAATGTTAGTGCAAAACTGTAACTAACTTGACTTAGACATAGTTTCGCACTGAGAAATAGTATAAATCATATACATGTTTCTCTCTTTTGTCCTATTTTAAAACATGTAAAATAGAAAAAAAGTGTTTTTAAAGCAACCAAAATGTTCTTTATAATTAAGAAAGCCTCAAAATGGACACAATAAGCCCTGGAGGAGATATTAATCAAAGGGAAAAATGTTTATTACAATGTAGTAACAGCCTCATCTGGTGTACAGAAAGAGGAGTATCTACTTGTGAGTGATCTTCCAAATCAGTGGAGCAGTATTAAAATCTGATGCAGGTTCAATTTTAAGAGTTAAACCTTATGTAAGTTTGCATCAAACCATAAGAAAGATAAAACAAATCCTTTTCTTAACAATGAAATGCTTAGTAACACCTCATTCAAGTAACAAAAACAGTATGGTAGAAACCAATGGAAATGTAATGTTCACATCACACTGTAAGTTTGAAAACTTGATCCTGTTTTGCATCAAGTTTGGGTGAACCAGAAATTGAATTCATAACATTTGAAGCCACACATGTAGATATTGTGTAGAATACATGTACTGATACAAGTGAATCAAATAATTTTTCTGACATATCAGAAGGAGTATATTCCTATATTCTTAAACTAATTAATTGATTGATTGATTGAGATTTAATGCCGTTTTTAACAATTTCTCAGTTATATCACAGCGGCCAGTTCACCTACTCATGCATTTCCTGGTTTTCTCACACCAGTACTCCACACAACAATCTTCCCAAGCAACTGGCTGCTTTTCCACATAGACTAAGCCCATTGGTGGAAGACGAATGACGCGTGTCGCATCGACTTTTGTCAATCCTCGAAAGAAAGTTGGCCGAGCCGGGATTCAAACTCACAACCCCTGGATTGACAGCCCGCGTCGATACCGGCATTCAAATAATTAAAGACACAAACGATGAGAAAATCAAAAGGATTGAAGAATAACTTCAACAATGTAGTTTAGGTTATGACAGTGAACATATATAGTTTAATGTCTGTTCATAATGACTATGAACTTCCTACAGCTGTGTCATCTGAAGATGACATCCCATTATCTAAACTCAAAAATCTTGAAGTCTGATACTCTTGGTTAGATTTAGAGCACATCTCTTCTGGTATTGAATAAATGTTCTCACAATTTGAGAAGAAAATGTTGAATGAAACTTACTAAGAATCAAGTTTATCCAATTGTATTCTTCCAAAAAGAAAAAGAATAGAATCTAATAGTAAAGTAACTGACAAAACACTAATGCCCAAGTTGAAGAAATTGTTCCAACTATTGTTGAGAGTGAATAACAACAGTGCATTGATTTTGAAAATGAAGATATAGTTGAAGACATTAACATGGAAGACTGCAAAGTTAGTAGCTGATCAGAGTGAAATACAATTTGAAAGTCATGGATCAGGGTTTGGGCAATTGGCTGCAGAAATTATTGAAGAAGCTATGGGGTTAGCATTACAATTGACTGGTTAGTGTCAGGATAAATGGACCAGTAGTACTTGTAATTTACCCAGGAAATGATGTGATATAACTGAAAAAATTGTTGATAGCGGCATTAAACACCAAACAATTGGAGGTTAGGAGATGCAATATGATAAAGGCAGTTTCTTTTTAAGTATTATGCTCCACAGAAGAAGAAAGTAATAAACAGTCCAGCACCATTAGTCAGAAATGAGTTAATTAATTTATGTGGATTTTGTCATTAAATTGTACAAATATTAGGGTTTGCAAGACATTTTTTCTCCAAACTTTGAATATTTCTCCTCAGAAAGTTCACATAGCCTTTAAAAATGCCCAAATCATTATTCAAACTGTAGGGTCACACACAGAAGGACAATTATTCTGTCCATGCCTGTATTGAAAGGGCAAGTAGTCAAATTAGTGTATACACAACTAATTTGTAAGAACTGCGTGTCATAAAAATCCAAACCATGCTCAAGCCCCGGTCCATCCGCCCGTACTGAAATTTGGCCGATCCAGGGTCAGATCCATGTTGGGTCTGGGATAGTCCTGGATTGTCTGTCATGGTCAGGGACACCATCCCGGCAATTTTAAACTCTTTAAAATTGCCTTGGTCATCCGGGACCGGCCAGGAGGATTCTTTAATTCGGGGTAGTCCGAGACGGTCTGTGTTGCGACCTTGTTAGCTACTGGAAGCTGCCGTGGTGGTACCTGGGTCAGATCCTTGTTGGCTCCGTGTTCATACATTGAGGTGCCGTGTTGGGTCCGGGGTGACAATGTTTTGTGATTTAATTTCACCCAGGTTCATCCCGGATCAAGATATCTATTAATCCGGGGTGTACCGTGTTGCTCTGTGTTGAGTCCGGCTTACGTGTGACTGTAGCTTTAGGAAATGGACTTGTCATATTTCTTTTACTTCAAGTCTGTTTCCAAATACTCAATTTTTTATCAGGATTAAGAAAGGAACAAGGTTTTCGGACAGAGTCAAAATAGAATCTAACAATTCCGGTATAGCAGAAATTTAGTATGATAACAATGGTCCAGTAGACTCAGTGGTTAAGAAGGTCAAACACTGTTCTGAATGTGATTGTGAAAGATATTGAGCTAAATATATTGCAAAAGGACTACTCCATGATAACATTTGAGAAGTACAAAGAGCTCATTTCCTTATGTAGGTAGGGTGTGATCCCTGATTCCCATCACATCGTTCTATGCAGTCATTTCTCATGAGATTCCCAACTAATTCATAGTACTGTAAGGCTATTTTGTTACCAAGATGTACTTTAACAATCCTACCACCGTTTCTATTTGTTGTAATAATGTACTTTTGTTACAATGATATGCTCACACATATGTTGTGAATAAATAAGTTAACAACATAACTATTTGACTCTTTGCTCCATAGTTATTTTCTTGAACAGTCCACCAAATCGAAAGCATTAATTCACAACTTATCAATAATGGGTGAATTATGTTCACATTAACTGACAGAGTTGAAAATCTGTGAAGGAAAGGTTCAGATTGCTCGTTACGAGTGATCTTAAATTTTCTTCACTGTTCCAAAAGGCCTTCTTATCCTACAACTATTCCTACATTGCTTCCAAATGCCTGCTTTTTTGGATGCGGGGAAATGCGGTTTTATGGAGCAATGAATAAATAGTTTGAGGGCCATTTTATCAAACATTTTAAGATAAATATTGGTAATCCTGCTCGATAGTCATTTTCTTGGACTGTACTAACTTGGAAGCATCAAGTCACCACTTATCAGTAATTAATGAACAATGGTTACATTTACTGTCAGTGTGACAAACAGTACAGGAAGATTTCAGATTGCTTCCTACACTGCTTTCAAAGGCATACTGTATTGGGTGCCAGAAAAGGCAGTTTTATGTAGCAAAGATTTAATTTATTTTTTTGATGTATAGCATTTTGTTTAAATAGGCAAAATAAAGTTATAAATTTATCAAAATATTGAAATTTTAACTCTTCCTGCACCCTTTTCCACTCTGTCATTAAATATAAACATAATTTAGCCATTACTGATAATAGGCAAATAAATGCTTTCAATTTAGAATGAGTCCAAGAAAACTTTTATGGAGCATGTTCTATTTATTGCATTGTTTAAAAATCAAAATAACTTCAAAATTAAATTGGTGAAATATATCTTACTTGACTTGGTATAGGTTTTACATAAAAAAAGATCAACATTTCATTAATTTTAAGTGCAAAACTATGTCCAACTTGACTAAGGTTTAGTTTTGCCCTGAGTTTTTTTCAACAAATCATTGATTTTCAGTGCAAAACTATGTCTAACTTGACTTAAGTTTAGTTTTGCGCTAAGTTTTTTTCAACAAATCATTGATTTTCAGTGCAAAACTATTGCTAACTCAAATAATTGATTTTAAACTATTAAGAAAGAGTTTCAGATTAAAAAGAATATGATCATTAGTTTTGAAACATTTATCAGCATATAGAACAGAAAAAGTACCTACAAAATATCAAAAGGGAAAACATGTAAACAGTTTTTTCACTCTCCTGTAAAAAAAATGAAAATAGAGTTAGCCTAGTATTGCGCTGAGCCATCGATGTGTGCTCAGTTACTTCGGAAAACTGTAAGCATGGTGTCAATTGTGCTTTTCCTGTTTGCTTTCTTCCAAAGATAACTGAACTCTTGTTTAAACAGTGAATATATATCATATAATTTTGTTCTGTTTTCAATAAGGAAATAGGTTTTGTATATACAAAAACTAAATAGTGACAGTATGATATCCATTTGATAATATTAAAGCTGGCTAACTGTATACACTTCATTCACTGTCTGCATGGAATATATGTTTTTGTCTATTCCACATAATGCCAGTAGTTTATGTTATTTTGACCAACTGTCTGCATCCAATGGACATTGTAGAAAGATATATATTACAAAGGTGACAGTTAGCAGATTACATCATTTTCAACTTGAAACGTGTTTTTCTTGATGTGAAGATTAAAATTAGTCAGTATTTGAATTGTTTTAATCTGTTGTCGTATAGAGTATTAATGAATTCATGAATAGTCGAGCAGTTGGTATTGTGATGAAATAGATCATTCCAATAATTATGTATGTATGGTTAAACAAACTTTTTATTTACTATAATCTGAAATGCTTCTTTGTTTGTTATAACATGTAATTGTATTTTGAATATTGTAGTTTTCAGTTTGGTTTTGACTTTTTGTTTTTATTGATCTTTCCGATGTGAGTATGTTTAACCATGCCTTTGGGATACATTGTTTTATGGTATACTTTCGGCTATCCAAATGATGATCAAATTCAATTTATTGCATATTGTTTCCTCACAGACATAAGCATTGTTGTTTATTATATCATTCATAAACAGTATGTTGAAATTTCTTGAATACTATACATTTACGATTGTGTTAGATGAATTTGGTCTTCCAATAGAGCTGTTTTCATATATCATCAAAAGTCTTTGGATTTGTTTCATCAAAATTTAAAGCTTGAATTCAAATTTGAAGTAAATTTTTGTAGAAGTCACCTTATATGTTGGATGTATCAATGCTTTCTTTGGAGTCCAGATTCATGTGAAATACAAAGTAATTTTTGCCATATCTATTTAAGAAATGTTTTGGCATAATTTGCCAATGGGCTTTGACATTTTGCTTTTTTAAGGATTTTATCCTTTTTAGTTTAAAAGAAGTTATGAAGGCATCTAGGCCAATCATTTTAAGTCCACCTTTGGATTTCAGTCCTGTAATTATTGATATTTATAAAAAAAACATTTTTATTGTTCCAAAGAAATTTTAATAAAAATCTGTTTTTTTCAACAATTCTTTGAAACTAATAATGACTTGAATAGATAATCAAATTTTAGAATGTTTATGCTATTTATTATTTGAAATTTGCCAAAACAAAAAAATGTTGATTGTTCCAGCTTTTAATTATACTGTAAGACTGTGTAGTGCGATCGGCTTTAGTCGGGTATGTCCGGAATACCGAGTCACCGCGAGATGCGCCCTGCCAAAGAGGGCACCTCGGGGCATTCTTACACTTGGACGCGAAGCAGAAGGCCGAATCGCACTAAAGCAATAAAGAACCAGATTAAATAAGGTATTTATCCCTAACACATTTGATTGCTTACTATAGACGCTACCTGGTAAGCACTGTATTGGTGGCAGCGGTGTTTAATGTCCCATTGCAAGCGTGTCATAGCCGAAATTAACTGTGAGACGCGAAAGAAAACATTGTCGACTTGAGGAAAAGTGTCAGCCATTATAGACTAGCGCCATTGCTGTTTTTCGGGAACTTGCTTCTGTTTGTAGCCTATTGTTGATTCAGGCTGGCTATAAGAAGTCAGAGGGAAAGAGGAAAAATTGGTATGGATTTGGTTAGGTCCGTGAAGTTAGGTTGACGAGTAACGAATTGACGAGTGACGAACTGTGACATTTTTTTAGGTCCGTGAAGTTAGGTTGACGAGTGACGAATTGACGAGTGACGAACTGTGACATTTTTTCTAGAAACTTTATTTATTTCTTTTAGATAATGTATCTGGACGTATTGAATGCAAATTAAGCCCTATTTCATGTTTTATGGCGATCAGTCAATCAGTAGAGCTTCTTCAAGTTCGTCAATTCGTCAACTTGTCAAACAAGTTGACGAAATTGACGAAAAAAATATTTTTCTAAAAACTTTATTTCTTTCCTTTAGATAATGTATCTGGACGTATTGAATGCAAAATAGGCCCTATTTCATGTTTCATGGCGATCAGTCAATCAGAAGAGCTTCTTCAAGTTCGTCAATTCGTCAACTTTTCAAAAAAATTGACGAAATTGACAAAAAAAATATTTTTCTAAAAACTTTATTTCTTTCCTTTAGATAAGTATCTGGAAGTATTGAATGCAAAATAGGCCCTAGTTCATGTTTCATGGCGATCAGTCAATCAAAAGAGCTTTTTCAAGTTCGTCAATTCGTCAACTTTTCAAAAAAGTTGACGAAATTGACGAAAAAAATATTTTTCTAAAAACTTTATTTCTTTCCTTTAGTTAAGTATCTGGAAGTATTGAATGCAAAATAGGCACTATTTCATGTTTCATGGCGATCAGTCAATCAGAAGAGCTTCTCCAAGTTCGTCAATTCGTCAACTTTTCAAAAAAGTTGACGAAATTGACGAAAAAAATATTTTTCTAAAAACTTTATTTCTTTCCTTTAGATAAGTATCTGGACGTATTGAATGCAAATTAGGCCCTATTTAATGTTTCATTGCGATCAGTCAATCAGAAGAGCTTCTTCAAGTTCGTCAATTCGTCAACTTTTCAAAAAAGTTGACGAAATTGACGAAAAAAACATTTTTCTGAAAACTTTATTTCTTTCCTTTAGATAAGTATCTGGACGTATTGAATGCAAATTAGGCCCTATTTCATGTATCATGGCGATCAGTCAATCAGAAGAGCCTTTTCAAGTTCGTCAATTCGTCAATTTTGTTGACGAAAACATTCTTTTTCTAAAAATCTTCATTTCTGTCTTTTAGATGATGTATCTTGACGTATTGATTGCAAATTAGGCCATATTTCAAATTTAAAGGCCATCAGTCATTCAGAAGAGCTTCGACAAGTTCGTCAATTCGTCAACTTGTCAATTTAGTTTATTATATTTTGGAATGCTCCTTTCTTTATATTGTTAGTACAATATAAATAAGACCAGTTATCAGAATAGCTATATACCTCAGCGAGCTTAATCCATGCCGCAACATCCCTTTGTAACTTTGCTTGCTGATTGTATTGCAACCAAATTACTCTTAAGTAGTGGTAACAAGTTGAAATTTATATTTGTTCAAATGGAGGGGGTTCTCTTTGCCAAACTTCACGTTTTTGTACATCTTAATAACTGCAAAAGGACGGACCTTTATGTTCTCTTTACTACCAGTAAACAACATTTGATATGTCAACCTTATTACAATGGGTTCACTAATGAAAACAATACCAATTTCGTCTACACTGTACGGATGTCAGCTATTGCATTCTATGTCTTCTTTAGATATCCAGAACGTTGCAAATCACAGCATTTGCACTGTAGAACACGTACAGATAAGGTATTTAGTCTGCTAGGTCGGTACAACATACAATGTGAAATTGACAAACACAAAAACAAATTTCCTTCAAAGACTGTAAAATGCCTACGAATTGTCTCACTAACAAGATTTTCACTTATCGTCTTAATTGGTTTAAGCAATTCAATGCACTCGACAAAAAATGTTTTATTTCCGATACTTTCAATTAATGGCAAACATATTGTTTAACTGCATACATTGTATGTGCACTCGTATCTATCTACTGGCACATTCCCTGAGACAAAAGTTCTTAGAAAAGGAAAGTTTTTAGTTTGACTGCGAGCGTCAGGAAAGAATGATCCTCCACATGGCTTCGACCGTTTTGTGTCTGTTCACAGAGAGAGAGAGAGAGAGAGAGAGAGAGAGAGAGAGAGAGAGAGAGAGAGAGAGATAGAGAGATAGAGATAGAGAGAGAGGGGGGGAAAGAGAGATAGAGATACAGAGAGAGAGACAGAGAGAGAGACAGAGAGAGAGACAGAGAGAAAGAGAAAGAGAGAGAGAGAAACAAAGAGAAACAAAGAGAGAGAGAGCAAGAGAGAGAGAGAGAGAGAGAGAGAGAGAGAGAGAGACACACACACACACAGAGACAGAGAGACAGACAGACAGACAGAGACAGAGACAGAGAGAGACAGAGAGAGACAGAGACATAGATAGAGACATGGAGACAGAGATAGAGACATAGATAGAGCCATAGAGACAGAGAGACAGATAGACAGACAGACAGAGTGAAAGAAAATACCAAAAAAATAAATAATAATATCAGTATATGAGATGCACCGTAGCTGAACTTAACTAAATGTATTTGTTGATAATAGCTTCCCACCAAAGAAACGCTTGACCGAAACGAAGAGAAAAGCGTTCATAGGGAAGGGGGTGCAAAACACGTACCACATGTTTGTAAAACATATCATAAATTTTAAGCAGTACGCTGTTCAAGTTCGGATTCAAACCGAATAGAGCTTCAACATACTCCTTACCATTCAAAGAATCTAGCATATTGAAAGTACTATTACCAAATTTGACATAAGTTATTTGTTGAAAGGAATGCATAAAAACAGTTAATCAGAATAAGCTCAGTCAAACTTGTTTTGATATCACTATTTCCACACCGTGAGCAATGGGAGAAATCAATGCATGCCGTGTATGCAATTATTTTGGCGATAGAAAGACAAGCACGTAGCATATTCGGATTACGTTTAGCGTAGTCCCACACTGGATTAGCAGAGAACTGATACTGTAGTTTTCTGTATAAGACAAACTGTCCCGAAGACGTTCTAACAGTCCATTCTTCTATATAGTAGTTACGAACCTTTGTATTAATACAATGTTTCCAAAAATATCTACTAGGAAAATCGCGAAATATGAAGACCCATTCTTAAACAAACTAAGACGTAATAAAACAAACGTTTTGCTGTGCAGTCCCTTTCTAATCGACACACTATGCAGAAAGCTATTAGTTAGAACCTGTGTATGAAGAGATTCAACTGAAGAAGAATATGCTGTGATGTTTGTCAACGTATTATTTCTTGAAAAACATCAGGGCTCATTTTCATGCATGGTTTGCTTTACGGGTCTGTTCACCAGTTCGTGTGTATGTGATAATTCCATACGTGAGTGCGCCTTAAAATATGCTTTCCAATGCAGAATGTCATCAACAAGAACCTGTATATGTCGATGTCCAAAATCAGGTCCGATTTTCATATAATATATTCAGTTATCTTCCGTTCACCAGTATGAGTGTATATATATGATAATTTCATGCGTGGACTAGCCCCAGAATACATTTACCTTTTACAGAAAGCCATCTCAACTAAAACCTAGGTACATGTATTTATCTTTTCAACTGAACAAAGAATGTGCTGTGATATTTGTCAACATTTATTTTGGTGCGTTTTATACGTTGCAAACATCAGGGCTCATTGTATGTTATCAAATGACAACCAATTGACGAACTTGATGAAGCTCTTTTGAATACGTTCATATTCAGCTTCTAAAAAACAGAAATAATCTTTTTAGAAAAATATTTTTTTCGTCAATTCGTCAACAAAATTGACGTGTTGACGAATTGACGAACTTGATTTAGCTCTTCTGAATGAGTGATGGCCAGGAGAATTAAAATAGGGTATAATTTGCATTCAATACGTTCAGATTCAGTATCTGAAAAGAAATAAAGTTTTTAGAAAAATATTTTGTTCGTCAATTCGTCAACAAAATTGACGTGTTGACGAATTGACGAACTTTACGTAGCCCTTCTGAATGACTGATGGCCATGCAAGTTAAAAAAGGGCTTAATTTGCATGCAATACGTCCAGAAACATTATCTTAAAGACAGAAATAAAAATTTTAGAAAAATAATTTTTTCGTCAATTTAGTCAACTTTATTGACAAGTTGACGAATTGACGAACATGAAGAAGCTCTTCTGATTGAATGATCGCCATGAAACATTAAATAGGTCCTAATTTGCATTCAATACGTCCAGATACTTATCTAAAGGAAAGAAATAAAGTTTTTAGAAAAATGTTTTTTTCGTCAATTTCGTCAACTTTTTTGACAATGAAAAAGCTCTTCTGATTGACTGATCGCCATGAAACATGAAATAGGGCCTAAATTGCATCCAATACGTCCAGATACATTATCTAAAGGAAAGAAATAAAGTTTTTAGAAAAATGTTTTTTTCGTCAATTTCGTCAACTTTTTTGACAATGAAAAAGCTCTTCTGATCGACTGATCGCCATGAAACATGAAATAGGGCCTAATTTGCATTCAATACGTCCAGATACTTATCTAAAGGAAAGAAATAAAGTTTTTAGAAAAATATTTTTTTCGTCAATTTCGTCAACTTTATTGACAAGTTGACGAATTGACGAACTTGACGAAGCTCTTCTGAATGACTGATGGCCATGAAACATGAAATAGGGCCTAAATTGCATCCAATACGTCCAGATACATGATCTAAAGGAAAGAAATAAAGTTTTTAGAAAAATATTTTTTTCGTCAATTTCGTCAACTAAATTGAAACATGAAATAGGGCCTAATTTGCATTTAATACATCCAGATACATTATCTTAAAGAAAGAAAGAAAGTTTTTAGAAAAAATGTCACAGTTCGTCACTCGTCAATTCGTCACTCGTCAACCTAACTTCACGGACCTAAAAAAATGTCACAGTTCGTCACTCGTCAATTCGTCACTCGTCAACCTAACTTCACGGACCTGATTTAGGTTCTAGGAAATCTGAAAAAAAAATTTTTTTACTTTTGCAAAAAAATTTAAAAGAAATTCCAAAGTTTTTTATTGTGATACTCAGTAGTCAGTGCTCATTCCTGTTTTGTGGTTAATTATATTTCATACAAGACAAAATGTCATATCCCAATGAATATGATGAACCCGATATGATCATCTTGCTCAAGTCCTGTGATGCTAAAGGTCTGCGTGTAATCAGAGGTATTGGTCATGAGCTAGCATCACGCATTATTAAATTGAGGGAGGCAGGTGTCGATATTACACGCCTTATGTTGGAAGCTATTCTGAGGGAGGATATTCCAGAAGATATGGCATCCATGATAGATTTTTAGAACAAAATAAATCAGAGAATGGTGGGGACACAGGTTGATAATGGCATAGATGCAGCGACATTAGGGGGTGCCTAAATTGGAAGAAAGAGATAAGGAAAAAGCTTCCATAGCCGATTTGCCATGTGTCCCAGGGTATGATTTGCCAGATAATTCACCAGAGGCACAAATTAGGAAAATGAAAATGAAAGCCACTTTAAACCGTGTCTTAAGACATGTAGGTGACATGGAGCGAGCAAAACACAAATAAATGAAAGATAGTCCTGTTTGTAGCGAGTCTGACTCTGAGAGCGAAGCGGCTGGATGGAATGTAGCGCCAGTCAGAAAGAAGAATCACTCTAGTCAAGGGGTGC